>JBBMOI010000007.1:3147500-3197500 GCA_038088405.1 Porites divaricata | reverse complement strand
CAAAGCTCAGTCAGAACAGAACGAGGGAGACCAGGGAAAAAAAGGAGGCAAGAAGACTGCCAAAAAGAAGGAAGCCAACGAAAATACCTCGCAGTCCAGTGAAGCTAATGAAACAGCAAACCCAGAGAACCAGACTACAGAGGATAAAACAGTTGTAAACAAGGCCCCTGCTTTAACCAAAGAAGAGGAAGAAGAACTGGCACAGCAGAGAAAAGAAGACAGAAAGCGGAAAGATCAAGAGTTTCTGAATCAGTTAGCTAAAGCGGTGTCCAGGAGCAGCATACAGCCACTTGGGAGGGACAGGGTGTTCAGGCGTTACTGGGCATTTAAAACACTGCGAGGACTGTTTGTCGAGGATGACGATCCAGATCAGCACCTGCTGCTGGAACCTGAATCAGACTCGGAATCGGAGGTAAGATGGCTTTGTGGAGAAAACTGCGCCCAGTTGTCCAAAGGCCGATTAGAGTAAACCCGGAGTTAAATTTTAATTCGGTTTTTTTCTTTTGTTCAAAAGTATTTTCTTGAATAAGTATCATTATTCTTTTTAGAGCATCCAATTATCGAATAATAGGCAAAAAGAATGAGACTGAATTTGCTCTTGGAGAGTTCATATCTAAATTCAAATTTGGCTTTAACCCTGGATTAGCTTTGAACAACCCAGCCCTGGTGATTTCTGGAAAGAAAAAGGTTTGTTTGGTTGCTGGTTTTTTTCGCACGTACACTGTACAAGGACACATCATCCGTGCACGCATTCTAAAGAGCTGGTTGAGATCTGTCCAGGATCAAACGTTTATGAGATGCGCAGTCCTTATGATAGCCATCACAAAGTTCAACTAAACTTAGATTCTTCATTATCCTCTTCCATTAGGGGGCTTTCCAGGGATAATGAAACAAATGATTCAAATGGAACAGAACAAGGTTAACCCTTTAAGCCCCAGTATCCACATACAAATTCTCCACACTGATCTCCATACATTTCCTTAAAGAATAAGTTGAGAGAATTTGTTCAATGATCAAAGTATTTTCTCTTGGGTGATCATTTTATTGATTCTCATAACTTATCTCTTTACAGTTTATGGATAATTGTAAGGAGAAAATTGATCTTGGACACTATTGGGACTTAAAGGGTTAAGAATCCCAAATGGCACAGTGTAGGGGGCAAACCAGTTGGCTATTTTACTAGCGTAGCCGCGGATTTGAACTCGGGACTGCCGTGAACAAATCCATCTAATGGTCAGGGCAGGACTTCATATTGGGGCGTCCGGATTACAGGTCCAGCCTCTAACCACTCGGCCACTCTGCCTTCAAAGGGACCTCTTGAACAAAAGTTCACCAAAATACTTATAGTTAGGCCAAATATAAAGTATAATATGGAAATGATAGAAAACAGCCCAAACCACCTTTGGCTTTTCGGCTTCCATTGGTCTTGCATAAATATCTACATGAAGTGATTATTATGACTATTTTCTCGACAGGCTACTGACGAGGAGAGTGTTGATGAAAAACAGGGAGAGGGTGAAGAAAAACGTCGAGAAAACGGAGAGACAACTGCGGATAAACCTTTGGTTAATGGTCACTCTGATGCTAAAAAGACTGTAAAGAACAATGAAAACTTTCAGCGAAAAGTTTTGAACATGTTCAAAGCATACCAGATGAATGCTTCCGACGACCAAAACCGGTGTGAAGTATATAAAACAAGACCAATAGTTAGGTGGTCATTTTTCAGTTCCAAGGAGGACGTAGATAATCTGTTGGAAGCCCTTAATCCCAGAGGTTTCCGAGAGAGAACTTTGAGAGAGGCGATCCAACAAGAGTACAAGCAGCTAACGCTTGCTGTGGAAAAATGTCCACTGAAAGAGGAGAATCAGGCCCAGAAGAAGGATTCTAAGCCTAAAGGAAGGCGAGGAGGCAGGAATCAGCCAACGGTGGACAAGTCGCGGTACAAAACCATGGAAGAGTTTCTTGAGGCTAACCTGCGTGACCAGATTCTCGACCTGGAGGACAGGATTTGGCAGGGAAACCTGGGTTTCATCAGGGTTGTCGAACGTAATGCTTGGAGAATGAAAGTTGAGAATGGGATTTATGGTTATTTCATTGAAGCAAAAAGTAGTGAAGATATAAAAGCTAACGGTGTTAGTGAGGTAAAGGAGAATGGTGACGCCTCAGAGCCAATGGAGGTTGACACAAAGGAGAGCAAACAGAACATGGAGACCGCGATTGAAATGGCGGAAAAGGAGGAGGCCGCCGAGGAGAAACCAATGGAATGTAATGCAGATGTAAAGCCAGTTGTGAATGGTGTGAAAAGTGAAACTGAACATACAGGTACGTATGAGAGAGGTATGGGTATGGTGGTCGTTTTTCTCGTTTTGATGATATATACCGGCCTACTGGGCAGTCAGCGTTATACAAGAAAAACTTTAAATGGGATTGTCAAAGTGAATTGTGATTACTCCATATCACAGTTTTTCAAGTTAATGGTTCATTAAGGGTATTTAAAAACGTTCAAAAGCCTCAGAACCGATGTCTTTTGAGGAACATATTGGTTCTCGCAATTTAATCGCTATTTATCACTCAGGGTATTCCCTGCTTATCATCCTTACAATTCTGTAAACTTGTTGCCAGAGGTGATTTATTATTGACTAGCAGTATCCAACTGAAAGGATTCTCTTTCAAAAAACACAAAGTTTGACTAATTGAACTAATGCTCTCAGTGAGACCATCAAAATGTACCCAAAAGACAGTTTGAAGCGGCATGCAATGTCACTTCTTCACATCTAAGAAAATTCATCATTGTTTGGACCTGCAAGAGTGATCACGTTGCGTTACAGACGTAACAGTTTCTCCTTTGCCTTTAAGGCCCAGTTCAAACGTCGATCTTTTCATGTACCGAACCTAATCCCTTTAATTAAGTACATGGAAAGGTCGACGTCTGAACTAGGCCTAAGACTGTCGATTGTCAGTTGCTCATGCACTGTTTGATGAAAATGATAATTAAACTTTTTTGTGATCTAAATTCAGAGGAACTGAACAAATCAACAGCAGAGAAAGCCGATCAACCAGCAGAGCGTTCGTTCTCAGCACTCCCTCTTCATCTGCAGCCAGATGGCAGTCGATCCTCATCACCAGCGGGAGACAGTACACGATGCAGCACACCCACGATCAGCTTGGTTGTAGGCTCTGTACCTATCAACCCAGCAGTTAAAGAGCTCGCCTTGGAGCTGCTTAAGGTATTCAAAATTTCACTGATAATCGTTTATCTTGTTTTTTAATATACGCTTGTAATCAGCCGATTTCCAGCAGTCAAATGGCTGACGTAATTATAATTAACTTTCAACCCTCTTCGCCATAGAGCCACCAGTCCTTAAATGGTTAGAGCATCCTATGTAGAACTCGGAAGGTCTTAACTCTCCCACTCGTGTCAGCCTTGCATGAGGACGAAATCCTGCCTTGTGACGATATGAATAAAGCTTCTGTTTACATGCAGTTTATCGTATTTGACCTTTAATATATTGAGATTATGAAGTTTAAAACTTGGTGTTATCCCACTTACGAAGGAGAAAAACTAGTCAAGCGAGATATTCCAAAGCCGAAGTTGGCATTTCAAAGATCCAAAATACGTTTCTGGGTATCTGTCCACCTACCCCTCCCCTAAGCCAACATTTTTCCCTAAGTGAGAAGTAAGTCTTAATGTTGGCTTAGGGGAGGGGTAGGTGGGCAGATACCCAGAAAGGTGTGGTGATCAAAAGTACTTTACTGTCAGTCAGTTTTCTTGTTAAGCAGAATTTCTTTTGAAGCCTGACTTTATCATATTCGATTTAACAGGTGGAACAAGGCATTGAACGAAAATATCTGAACCTACCTCTTGGCGAAGATGAAGAGACAAAGCGACAGAAGCAGAAAGAGGCAGCCGCCGCTGCTGTCAATGAGTTCAACGAGATGATGAAAGCCTCAGAAAAGCCAAAGAAGGAGAAGAAAAAGAAAGAAGTTGACACAGCTGATGTTAACGATGATGAAGCAAACACTAAGCAAAGTGACGAGACGAAGGGAGAGGATAAAAACGACGACAGTAGCAGCTCCTCAGATGATGAACCCGTCAAACAAAAGACATGTCTCGAGAGATGGGAGGAGAGTCTGTTAGCCTGCACAAACCTCTCTCAGGTCTTTGTACATCTCAACACGCTGGATCAGTCCGTGGCTTGGAGTAAATCAGTGCTGAATGCTCGCTGTAGGCTGTGCAAGAGGAAGGGAGATGCTGAGCATATGCTGTTGTGTGATGCCTGTGATCGGGGTCACCATATGTACTGCCTTAAGCCGCCCATTAAGGAGGTGAGTAACGCTCGTATTCTTAAATAGTCTGCATGGTGCAGCTCATGTCTCACAAGAGGAACCAATCAGTTCAATTCAATTCAGTTTTTTTCTTGGCATAGTAGTCGAATAAGAGGTGATGCTCGAAATACCAGGTCAATGAAGAAGGTTACATTTGACAGCTTTCTCCGATTACCATGTGGCCCGCACTTGATAGTTTGAATATGAAACTGTTGAGCTTAAAGCTGGGTTTTGCCATGTTGCTTCCTGCCTCCGCGCTTTTACCAGACCTTCTTTGACTGCTTCCCGAAATAAAAATAAACAGAAATAAATAATTGCACGCGAGCGTTATAAAATCTTTGCGACATGAATATGGTTTTAAGACGAGGTGATTTCGCCAAAGATTTCAAAGCCATCAGTACATCCAAAGTGTATTTGATAATAAATACGAACGTTTCATTAATAACGCATTCTCGGGCAATTATATTGGGTCCTTGGAGCAACCCGTCCGGTTTCCCCCAGCATCCAGTAACACCCATTCACATAAACCCTTGCCCAGTTTGCGTGCAAAGTTTTGCCTTACGGTCAGACGACTTCTCTGAGGGAAAGACGAGTGTATTTGAGGGTTTTGTTGTGTTAACAGGTCCCTGAGGGTGAGTGGTTTTGTTCCGACTGCCGTCCAAAGGAGACTAGGCGCAGTGAAAGACGAAAAAGGCTTATTGCTGATGATGAAGAAAGGGAGGAGGTGTATGGAAAGCAATCAGGCGATGATGAGGGAGACAGTGAAGACGACAGCGACAAGGATGAAGAGGAAGAAAGTGAATCTGAAAGCGAAGACGACGAGGAACAGAGTAAGAAGCTTATTTTGACTCTTTTCATTTATGCGCGTTTTCGTTCCCTGGCGACCACATAAACCAGGAAAAATACTTCGCGACCTAATTTTGAAGGAAAGAGGGGTGTGATCTTAAATCTCGAGAACCTTTTCGTTAACGGCTTAGAAGTAAGGGCTAGACTTGAAAAAAATTTGCAGCCTCATTCAACTGAAAACGAAAAGACCTCATTCCCTTGTGAGACGGTCACATAGTTGAAGACCTTACTTTCTCACTTCCTCATCCGTTCTATAATTACGGGCGGCCATAGCCTCCAGGGTTCTGACCTCGTGCCGTTCTTTCCTTGCTGTATACTGGTAGTCATCATTGCGTTTGACAAGGAAGGAGAGTGGAGAAGGAATTTCACTACATGTTCACTAACGTGATTTAGCGATGCACATGATAGATACAAGTTTCCGGGTGAGAGGAATTCCCTGGAGCCAAAGTGGCGTCGAAAAGGGACAAAATTTCGTCGCGAGGCACCATTCGACCTCCGCTCTTCGTACGCAAAAATGATTTTAGGTCCACTTACTTTTTTGTGTAGCGTGCGAATACAGCCGTTTTTTTGTTCCGCGCCGCTTCGGACGTTTTGCCAGTGAAAGGTCTAAGCGGCGAGAAGCAAGGAGAGACGGCTGTTTCGGAAGGCTACTTTTTGTATACTTTTTGGCTATTTTTTTTATTATTTTTTTATTTTTTGTGCTTACTCTCTTTTTCTGTACCAGGCGATGCAAGCGAGAGTTCCGAGCATGCTGACCAATGCGCGGTTTGTTTCGAGGGAGGTGAGCTACTCTGCTGTGACACCTGTCCTCTAGCTTATCATATCCACTGTGTCTACCCACCATTGAGACGAGTACCGCGCGGGAACTGGGCCTGTCAGGTCTGTACTGGGGCGGATGACGAGAGACCACGGAGCTGTCGCGTAAAGAAAGCTACTATAGAAGGTGAGAGAAGTCTTGCATCCGCTAGTAAAGAGTTTACGCCACTCTTTCGTAGCTTTATCTCCCCGACTTTATAACCATGGGACCTCGAGGTACGTTATTTCTTTCCACGGGTACGTTTTGTCCAACATGTTTGCTTCGTTGTTATATTACTTGCGACCATGACTATCCAGATTTTATAATAATTTATCATAATAATAATAATTTGTTCATTTCAGTCTATAGCGCAAATTCAACTCAAAGTACTCGTACTTCAGACGTGAGGTTTTGTGCAACTTGCTTAAGCACGTCCGTAAGGGAGTCGTATAGCGGAAGCCAATTTGTGTTAGTAGAGTGGAGCATTAAGTAACCTGTACACAGACGTTGTTTTATTGTTAGTTTTCGAAAACATCGGCGGGCGAGAGCGAGCGCGCCCTACCTTCTTGCGCTAGCGGTCAATAAAACCCCCGCGGTTTGTATTTTTTTTTTACGCGCGGTGTCTTACTTTAAAGAGAAAATAGAGGATCTGTGAGCAGGCGAAGCATTAAGTGTCTAGATAAAGTAAAAGACCAAGGAAAGGTCGAAGTATCATGGATGTGTTTCTTTCTTTTTCTAGCTGCCCAGAAGAGACTCCAGCGAAGTATTAAAGTTGTCAAGAAGAAACAGTCTGGTAGCACTTCGCGTCCAAGTAGCAGGCAAACAAAGAAAAACACTAGCCGGTCCAAAAAACGAGAGGTGTCTTCGTCTCCGTCGCCGCCGCCTCCGCGCTCACGAAAGGTCAGCGCCAAAGCCGAGAAAAAGCCGACGAAACGCCGACGATTGTCTTCGTCATCTCGATCGTTTTCGTCTCGTTCTCCTTCCCCTGAAAACAAGTCAACTCGCAAGGGGAGTATAAAGATCGCAGCTCGTGGGCGTGGTCGGCGTTCTATCGATTCTTCTCGCTCATCGTCTCCAGTGCAGCGAAGTCAAAGTAACAAGACCTCTGGCAGGAGGGATCCAAAGCTGACGGCCAAGTTCGCTTTGTGTCAGAAACTTTTGGACGAGATTATGATTCACGAAGATCGCTGGCCCTTTTTGGAACCTGTGGATCTTGCTGAGGTAATAACGAGCTAAAACACCCTCTCTTTCCGGCCGTTCTTTCCTGGTCTTTTTGTTACGCTGTCAAGGTATTTTGCACTTTTGAGCCTGTATTGTAAATTGTCATCAAATGTTGCATTGTGGATGAGAGCTACTGTCCAGTCGTTTTCTTTGTGGTGTCACTGCAGCTGTTTCTCTGGCTGCATAGTTTTTTTTAGTTCGCACAGCCTCTTTCGTTCTCTTTTAGTGTGTATACTGTATAAACACATACAGTAAAGAACTTCCAGACTGAAATTTTGTTAAATAAGTACCATATCACTTCCCACGAGTCTCCTTTAGCTCGCTGGTAGAGCATCTGAACTCACCATCACATTTCTGTCATTGCGACAGTGTATAGTCACATGGACGTTCTAGTCCAAGCAGTATGCATGATGTTTTTTCACATGAATTTAGTTTAGTGATCTTAGCTCCCACAAGTCTCCTTTAGCTCGCTGGTAGAGCATCTGGACTCACCATCACATTTCTGTCATTGCGACAGCGTATAGGTACATATGGACATTCTAGTCCAAGCAGTATGCATGATGTTTTTTCACATGAATTTAGTTTAGTGGTCTTAGCCCCTACAAGTCTCCTTTAGCTCGCTGGTAGAGCATCTGGACTCACCATCACATTTCTGTCATGACTCATTGCCACAGTGTATAGGCACATATGTACATTCCAGTCCAAACAGTATGCAGGATGTTTTTTCACATGAATTTAGTTTAGTGGTCTTAGCTCCCACAAGTCTCCTTTAGCTCGCTGGTAGAGCATCTGGACTCACCATCACATTTCTGTCATTGCGACAGCGTGTAGGCACATATGAACATTCCAGTCCAAACAGTATGCAGGATGCTTTTTCACATGAATTTAGTTTAGTGGTCTTAGCTTCTACTAGTCTCCTTTAGCTCAGTGGTATAGTATCTGGATTAGTAACCAGAAGGTCAAAGGTTTGACTTCTGTTGGGAGTACTCGAATTTTCCTTCCGAACTGTCTGTGTCATTGGCTAAAAAAAATTATCTTTCTCAAGTGTCATGTATACAAGAACCACTCTGTATAATTCTTTGCTCCTGTTTCAACATGCTGCCAATAATCACAGTTTCTTTTTTGCGGGTGTCTACTGTATCTGAGGGCCTGTTTACGTGGACGTGGGGGACCCCAGGTAGGTGAGGTAACCCGCTTAGGTGGGGTAACCCGTCTGTCCATATAATCCCTCATATGGTCTGCCCACCTATCATGTAAACGTGATCAAATTAAAATGAGAGATTATAATTATGGACAGGCGGGTTACCCTACCTAAGCGGTTTACCTTACCTACCTGGGTCCCCCCCCCCCCCCCCCCACACACACACACACACACACACACACACACACACACACACACACCTTCATGTAAACAGGCCATAAACTGACCAATATGTCGACTCTCATACCACCGTCATCTTCTATCTTTTCCAGAACCCTGAGTACCTTCATTTCGTACAAAGACCGATTGATTTGGGAACCATCAAGAAAAACTTGGCTGATAAGGCGTATGAATCGGTGGAGGACTTCGCCGCAGATGTGCGTCAAGTGTTTATCAACTGCTCTGAATACTGTCGGCCGCGGGGCAAGGAGGCGCGTGCGGGGGTGCGTCTGTCTGCGTTCTTTGAGACGCGATATTCCGACTTGGGTCTTGACGCTAATGAGGGGCGCTCAACCCGGAGCCGGCGGACATGATTCTGGTGACATTTGGGAGAAGTAACAAAGCGAGATAGCCCTCTTGTAGCCCGGATGTGACTACAACAGCAGCTTCAAAACGAGATATACCGCCCCATGTATGACCACGCCTTCATGTTGACATGTATGGGCGAGGAATTCGTGGAATTTCTTTTCTAATTGGAAAGTCAGGAAAAATTTTCAAAGTTTCTTTTGTTAAATATAAATTTCAAATTCGAGCGATATTCTTGAGACGCACTCCAAGAGGAGAGAGAAGATGGAAATTCGTCTTAAGTATTGGAATCCGTACGTAATCAGTTCACAATAAGCACATCATTCATGTCAGAAGGAAGGTTGAATAATGTAAAAGGTACAGCTGTTCTTAATTTAGTTTGTAAAATATTATAGAAAATTTTCGGTGCGGGATACTTTACTGCTTTTGTAGTCTTGGAGTGTTTTTAAGAGTCGAGATGACCTGAACAGAAAGTTATTCATGAAATCTGCTTTAATTGCAAACTGACTGATGTTTCCCTGGGCCCGGTTCCTCGAAAGATGGTTAAGTTTAACCCAGGATTAAGCTAAATTTTAAGCAAGGTTTTCTTGTTTAAGAACATGTAACTCGAGCGTACAAAATGTTGCTGTGCCTTTACTTCGAGAAAAAGAAAAAGAATAACACAAAATGTTACTCTAAGCAATGCATGGGAAGGTAAAAATACAAAAAGTGGAACAAAATTTTAATCCTTGATCAGCGCTAATCGGCCTTTCAGGAACAGGTTGGGACCTTTTAGGGGCACGCTGTTGCTTCTTCTATTTTCCGTTTTTATTTTGTTCATTAGTGCAAATAAATTTTCTTTTTTGAAAGGGGTTACATCCAGCTAAGTCACTATACGTGATAAATCTTGTAAATAGCGATGTTACAATTAAACTTGTTAAACTCTTATGGTTTGGTTGCTTTTACATTAGACTAGAACCTGCGAAATAGAACCGAGATTTTAGCGCACGCGCCACAAATTACATAGGCGATCGCGAGAAGGTGAGCGGATTTTCCTACTGGGCATGATGGAAAACGCTGCAGTGAAGTGGGGCGGGCGCTTTACTTGAGCAACTTCATGTTTGGAAATATTATTATTATTATTATTTTATGAAGTGGGTGCTGCTGGTGGGATTTGACCTGGGGGAGCGGGGAATATGCCTTAAAATATGATAAAGAAATTAACTGCAAAAACCGTGGATGAAGATCGTGCTGGTTGTCAATGTTGGATCTCTAGAAAAAGAGATCTTATGAACTAAAATATTTAGAACCAAAAGAAGAGAAGTCCAAAGACTACTGCAAAGCTTATCATTTTTCATAACAATATTTCGGCTGGCCATACCAGCTGACTACTAGGGTTTAAAGAGTTATTCTGTCTATTGTTGAAGCCTGCAGATTGGAAGTAACCCCGGTTGGGGGGTGGGTAGGCCTAGACAGATTGTGCTCGCAAAATCATGAAAAGTTGCTCTTTTTAAAGCCAAAAAGTTGCTAAAATGTTGCCCAAAAACCCAAAAAGTTGCTACTTTAATATATCAATATTTCATACAAATATTATTAAATATCATCGATCATTGTTCTTTTTGGATAATTGGAACTTAAGAAAGTTCAATATATTAATGTGAAGTGTATGTCTTGGGCACATGTATATTATAAAAGGTTTGCACAGTTGCAGAACAAAACTTAATATATTAAATGCTCTTGCATCTTATTGAGCAATGTCAACAAATTAAAGAAAATAACAACAATGTGCGTGCTAAATACTCTGTTCAGTCGCGTAACCAAATGCATCAAATGTCCTGATGAGCAATATCAGTAACTTCAACAAAACTAATAACAAGTATGTTCTCTCGATTCCTATCTTCTCAAAGTTTATCAGTTGTAAAACCATGAAATTCCCTGCACAAAACCAACAATGCTACACCCTCTTGGCATTGTTGTACCGAAGCATAATGGAGGCCTCAAGATAATCTTGAAGGGCCGAGTCTTGCTGTGAGCAAAATGCGTTAGTCAGGAGACAACGCCCTTTCAACCACATCACATGTGGTCCACATGTTAATTTTTGTGATTCTTATTAGACATCAATACAAAGTTGCTCAAAAGTTGCTCAGAAAGCCAAAAGTTGCTCAAGGTTGCTAAAATTGGAAAAAGTTCAAAAGTTGCTCAAAAGTTGCCGAGCACAATCTGTCTGGGCCTAGGGGTGGGTACTTCCTTATAAGAGGCTAATGGGGATGTGCCGCTGGATGGAGTCGCATTTTCACGACTGGATTGACTATAATGTGGTCGCATTTTCAATAGAGTTACTAGAATGGGCTCGAACACTTTCTGATTCTTGGGGTAAGACAGTTCTTCATATTTACGGTTAGTAAACGTACCAGAATGTTTGTACTGCAGACGGTGGCAAGTGAATAGAAAGTGACTAAAATGGGATCAGGAAAATTATATATTTACCCAAAAGTGACTAAGATGGGGTCTATAATTGACCCCGAATAGACTATAATGCGGTATGGGCTCTGGGAGGCCAGCAGCACATACCCAGCAAGAAATTAACCCAAGTACCCCCCCCCCCCCCCTTCCCCGGGGAAGTAACATTAAAAGAATGGCTTTCTTGTTAACAATAAGGCTTAAAACGGGAGGGAGCAGAGGAAACGTGTTTAGTAGGGGCTGTTTATGAAAGATTAATCGTTGTAGCAGAGGCATTCATTTCAAAAGTTTGTGCAAATGACGCAACGTACCTTTTACAATCCCCAAAGGGTCTCCCCAAACGTGAAAATTTTGCATTGGCCGAAAGAAACCTGGAACGGGCAACTAGAAAGGACTGGGTGTTACTCCCAGAAAGCATAGGGGTCGTAGTCGCAGAAGACATAAAACCTTCGATCACCGGAACAAGACGGCTGTTGTTGATATCTCCTTCGCATTTTGTGTTGTGTGAAAGCTCCTTCTAGGTACTGTAATGGATGAAAGATTAGACCAGAATGAAGATAACAGATACAGGCCAACATCAGCGGTACAGGTTTGTGTCGTCCAGGATTTATTTTGTTCAGTGCACGCTTTAAAAGTTTATGAAAGGGCGCGCGAACCTGTCGCTTTGCGATACACTTACGGTAGTTTTTATTTCGAGAATACTCTATGACTGTAAAAAGGTGACTGTTGAGAAGGATATTTAAAGTATTTTTTTTTTCGTTTGATTAATTTAATGAAGCAGCCATAGTTACTCGTTCTTTGTAACTTAAAGGTGTTCTTGCCTCGTGGATGGAATCATTGCTGTTTTAATGAAGCGACTCAATATACTACTTACATTTCAAATAAACTCTCTGAGGTTTATGCAAGGTACTTTGAATCCAAGGGATTAAAATGAAAGCTTTTTTCAGGAGCATGTCTCAATGCACTGTTTATTCGAATATAAAAGATTTGTTTGAGTGAATCAAAATAACTTCTGCCTTTGCAATTGGTATACCATGAAGAGAGGAGAATTTAAATTCTTTCAATTATTGACGAGTTATTCTCTGTCTGTTGTTGAAGACTGCAGATTGGAAGTTACATTAAAAGAATACACCCTTTTTGTCACTTTTGCACTGCCTGTTACCTTGTCTGTATTAAAAAATGCCCTCCACACCGTCCTGCAAAAACAAAGTTGAGTATAGATTGTTTTCTGATTCTCTTAGGACAACTGAAATACTCAGAGGAAATTGAAAACAGTGGTTGTAATGCAAAATGTGGTAATGCAAAAGTGGCCATTTGCTAGGAATAAGAAACAGTCGAAACACTAATACTAACGGCCACCTTTCTACTATAAAGGCCACTTTTTGGACAGTTCATACGTCATGTGCATAGACTCTTGTTAAAACCTCTCTACTATGGCCATCTCTCTACAGTGGTCACTTTGTTCTGTCCCTCAGGTGGCCATTATGGAGAGGTTTAGCTGTGTCATTGAAAAGTTCTGAAAAAAAATAATAGTGAATTGGTTTTGCAGGCCCATGGCAGCCTCATGTCTGCCGGTCCTTCAGGGCTGCAGACAACAACATCATTACCAGGAGGGCTGTATCCTCCAACACCCAGCCCTATGCCTCCCCTCACACCCATGACACCAATGACAGCTGAACAGGCCGGGATTGTGCCGCAACTACAGTGAGTACAGAGTAATGAGATCTTGTGACCTTTAAATTTGAGTGTAATTGCAAGACTGCATGAATACAAGTACAGTGAACTCTCTTAACAAAAACCTCTAAGACTATAACACAGCTGACTTGCTAAAATAGACACCTAGAGTTGGTCCCTGCCTTTCTTTACTCCTTATAGTTGGCTCTCAATAAGCCGGACATCTCTCTAAGACAGAGATACTGCTGGTCCCAGAGGTGTCCATCTTAGCAAGAGTTGATGGTATGACTTTCGAATTTCAAGACAGTTAGGTTTCTGGAACTGACACTCTTTCCTTTTTCTGGCTTAGCCCATAGAAAGGGGCAACAGGTAAGATTCCACTAACAAATGACTGTCCAAGGCTTGACAGACCACTCGTGAAGTAAATGTATCAAGTGTTCTTTTTTTCCCTTTCCCTGAGAAAAAAAGATGCCTGTTCACAGGTTAAATCTCAAGTCCATATGAGACAGAAACAGCACAAATAATAGTAACAAAAGATGAAAACACAGCTGGTTGAAGGGGCGTCTGGTGAATGACTCAATTCTCCTTCCAACCTTTCCTGTGCATGCTTGTAAACCAAAGGGAGAATTTGCTATTAGATCAGAACCCACTTTGGGCCTCCCAACTTGCACCCCTTTGTGGTTGGTTCAGTATACAAGCTCCCTTCTTTCACAACTGTGATTGTGGTTCAGGTTATTTCTCTGTCCTGAAATTCATATAACTACAATGTGAGGTGTGTCTGTATTATTGTTGGTTCTTGGTTTTGATCTTACTGTCAACAGTATTAAACCTGTACTTCAAAAATTATTTCAGTTTGATCAGGAATTAAAAGGAGCAAGTTTTGTCTTCTTAGGACTGTTTACAAGTCACATACAAACAATGGTATCTGTAACTTGTAAATTAATGTGTTCTTACAATCAATATCATTTGACTCTAACTTTGCACTGGAATTCACTTAACTTACATCTTGTATCAAACAACATTTCTTTCTGGTCCTTATAATTTGGTTACTACTATGAAAGCATTTTAAGAGGGCTGTTTGTTTTTTCTCTAGAAATATTGTGTCAACTGTAAATCTTGGATGTAAATTGGACTTGAAAAAGATTGCTCTCCATGCTAGAAATGCAGAATACAATCCTAAGGTATGTTTTGTTTATATTGAGCAAAGACTGAATTGATGCTCTTGGAGATTCTTTGGCATTGTACCTTTTAGTTCATGAGGTACAATTTAAGCTAGAGACTCACATGGCATAAGGTTATCTCTGTTTTATACTTCACTTATTACATTGTATCTTTTATTATCTTCATTGTTGTGTATCTTTTGTCAGGCATTGCACTTTGTGAAGATTTTTTGTATCTTTATATTTTCTCAGCGATTTGCCGCAGTTATCATGAGAATACGGGGACCAAGGACTACTGCATTGATCTTTAGTTCTGGGAAAATGGTCTGCACAGGAGCAAAGAGGTATAAAACATAAATACAACCTTAATACAAAAGTGTTAAACACTGATATGTGACTATTCATATCTTGGTCAGAATGGATGAAGGCCTTCAGAGTTTCAAATTTAAATGATCAAGTTTATTCCTTGAATTCTGTTCATTGTTAAGGCTGAGCCTTTTCACTTCAAGGGTGAATGAGGGAGTTTAAAGGTGGTTTAAACTTTTGAGTTTATGTATGAAATCCTACAGTGTGACCTCTCAAATGAAACCTCTTCAGCAGTATTTTCATATGGTATTATGTGTTTTTTAGCAGTTTACAAATTGAAATTATGAATTGAATTGAATTGAAAACTTCAAGTGTCTATGTTTTTAGCTATAAGATAATGGGGGACACTGCAAGTTAAATACCAGATTTATATCACTAAAAAGTAAAAATAAAAAATTGTGTGTAGATTATATAATTCTTTACTAAATTTGTTAAAATAATAATAATAATAATGATAAAACACTTCTGGTTACATGGTGAAAGCATTTGTGCTGCATGATGGTGAAAATCCACTAACAGGCCTGAAAAGATAACAACTATTTAAAAATGTCTTTGGCAAAGAATATGCAGTGAAATGTGGACTAACCAATTAAAATGTGTTATTCGGGCAAAATGACTCACAAACTGTTTATTTATTATGGCTCTCTTGCATCTTGCAAAAAGAGCTCATTGCCTTTTCCCTGTTCAAGGTCCATTTTGTGCAACAGCCAGTTTGCCTTCACAGTAAATCTAGAGTATTTGACTCAAAAACATTGGAGAAATTATCTAATGGTGATCCTCAGGCCCCTTCTACAATCCTTTTGTCGCTAGGATTTGTTGTGTAATTGTTTTTCGCCTGTGACGTTAATGTATCAATGTATCTTTTTTATTTTGCAGTGAAGATCAGTCCAGATTAGCAGCCAGAAAGTATGCTAGGGTTGTACAGAAGCTTGGTTTTCCAGTAAGTTCATTAACTCAGGAAAATACAGCACTATTTTTTATAATGCAAAAACAACAGTTTTTAGGTGAACAAGTCTGTGTGAGGATGGTGAAGCTTTGCACAGCCTTTTAGGGCCACAGGGCCATGTTATAGAGTCTGACTCTTATGGTTTGACCATGGCAGTGTTGGCTCAGTTGGTAGAGCGTGTCGACTACAGAGCGGGAGGTCGCGGGTTCAATTCCCGGGGCCGGACCAATACTCGGGGTCTTAAAATAACTGAGAAGTGAAGTCACTCCCTTGCAGTGCAAGCGGCAAGACCTTCGCGTGGCTCGGATGACCATGTAAAATGGCAGTCCCGTCTTCAGTTGGAGATGTAAAATATAGTGTCCCTAATTAGTACTTTCGTGCTAAATACATTGACACTCAAATAAAGCACATTGGTATGTCTATTGCAGGCAAAGTTCACAGAATTCAAAATCCAGAACATGGTAGGTAGTTGTGACGTCAGATTTCCAATTCGTCTTGAAGGCCTCGTGTTAGCCCATGGACAGTTTTCAAGGTAATAATATTAAGTGTTCAATAGGTTGGGCTTACCCACTGACCCCTTCCCTAAGCCAACAGTTTGTGTCAATGTTGGCTAAGAGGAGGGGAAGGTGGGGAGTTTACCAGAAACATATGGTGATCCTGTTGTTGTTTGACAGTCAAATGATCATAAACTGGTATTAGTTTTTGTTAAATGGGTTTTTTTTTCCTTTCAGCTATGAACCAGAGCTGTTTCCTGGTTTGATTTACAGAATGGTCAAACCTAGGATAGTATTGCTGATATTTGTTTCTGGAAAAGTGGTTCTTACTGGTAAGGTTGACCTTGTCTTTCAGCTTTATACGAAAAACCGTAGGTCCCGTCTCACTTACACTTATCTGGTTATTGTGGGACATAAAAGAACCTACACCACTGTTCAAAAAGTGTAGGGGATGTAGATGCCGGAGGTGTGGTCAACCTTCACACATCACATCATTCACATCATGGGTTGAGTGGGTACAGTAAATGGACCAGGGCAGCTGCCAGTGGCACCTTTGTATTGCAATGTCCAAGCTTACTGTTCACGATTAATATATAATAGAGGGCACGTCTGTTGTCCTCTCACCCACGACTCCTTCCTTTATAGTGAAAACATCCTCCATTAACAATCATTTCTTCAGAAACTGTCATGCAGCACACAATGGCAGCTGGTCATAGAACATTCTTTCATAATGTGCATTTTAAATAATTTCATATTTACTATGGTCCCTGATTATCTATTTCAGGTGCCAAAGTCCGCTCAGAAATCTATGAAGCCTTTGAAAACATCTACCCCATCCTAAAGTCATTTAGAAAGACATAGTACTGAAATTCAATTATCTATTATTTACTTTAAATGTCAAAGCTTTGGTTGCAGCAGACAGAGAGGAAGATGGCAAAGAGTTTGGGATATTAGAACAAAGTACAAAGTGAAGTGATATATTTCATAAGTGTCACCTAATATGCATTGTGCAGAAATAACATCATTTTCCTCTGAAAATAATAATTATTATTAACATGAATTATTTTATAAACAAAATTAATTAAGGACTCCAAGTATGTGTGTCTGTATTTGTGTTTCATGGGAAAAATCTTTTTATCATTTCTGAAATGTATCTTTCCCTGTATTTCTTTGAAGCATGTACAATGATATTATAGTCCTTGACCCAGGCTATGAAGATTTTCTTGACAGTTGAAGACAACTGTTACAGAGATTGGCACACATTATTTGCATACTTTCATTGTCAACTAGAAGTGCTTGCACTGCATGTAAGCTACAAATAATTCAACATGGAAAAAATTAACTTAAAAAGAAAAAAAAAACGAACAAATAAAGTTACGTTGGTCTAGAAATAGCTTCCATTTTAGAGTGTTTTTCAATCAGATGCTGAAGTCTACCTTCTTTTAATAGTGGGTATTAAGAAACCTGTGGTATACAAACCAAACAGGAAAAACTAATACATCACAGGTATACAATCAACTAATGAGAAATTAATGTAAAGCACTCTTTGAGTCTTTCTGTTGTCTTTAATGAAGCTACTGTTAAAAAATTAATAGTTCAAAACAATTATTTTTGTATAGTGTTGTTGTTGAGGACAGACTAAAATAAGTAGAACTAGATGAACACTTTGTGTAGTTAAAATTATTTATAACATAAGTTTTGTAAAGCCGTTGGAAAATAAATGAGAGAAATTTCACTGGTCAAAGTTTTTTTTTTGTGATGTAAGAAATTGCAATATTTTTTGTCTGCAAACGTTTTGGCTTCTTTTTTAATTAATTCTGACGGGTTGAATGTTTTCCCTATACAGTAAACCTTACTGAATTGTGAAAAACTACACTGCACAAAATGACATGGATTTTTTTCAATTCCATCTGAGTCATTTCTCTTGAAAGCAAACCATTTCTCATTTCACGTCAACCTTTTCCATATTATGATTCCTTATCCTTGCCTTTCCAGAACCACCTTTCCCCAACTTTTTTCAAAAACACAGCTGCAGTTCCAGTGGTTCCAGCTATGATTCCACTTGCAGTTGCACTAACTCCAGCCACCCCTGCACTCTGCAATGCTGCGAATATACTTCCAGAAGCCACTGTTGATCCATAAAGTACTGACTGTGCAGATGCTGCAGCAGAACCAACAGCGATCCCTCCAGCAGTAAAGCCAGCAGCACTAAGGACCACTGGAGTTGCTGCAACAGCGGCAGTGCCGACTGCTGTAAACAAAGCCACATCTTTCCATCCCCATGAAGTTCCTTTGTAGAAAAATAGAATACATGATCAAGATGATAATGTATGGTTTGTACAGACTGGTGTGGAGGTTGGGGGTGGGGGTATAAGACAGGAAACAAGGGATTCAAAAGAAAATGTGGAAGGGAAGGTAAAACATGTTGAAAAATGGGAAATTCATATCTTCTCCTAGCCCCAGGGAGTGACTTCCCATTATAAAACTGACAATGCAACAGTGAAACGTTATAGCTATCACTAAGTGCTAATGAGCAAAGATTTCCTCTATATGCGCATGCTCGCTCGTTTGCTCGAAAACAATGCATTCTCTGTTCTGCATTACATCATAAACGTTACCTTAAACTACCTTTATGTTACATCGCTTCAAGATTCAATCTGCCTTGGAACTTTCAAGCACAGCTTTGAGCTGCTGCCTCGCAAAGACGTGAGGCTGCTCATTGGCAATAAATTATTTAACGTATATTATATTTACCAGTAGTTGCTGTAGTGTCTCCTTCATTTGCTGGTTGCTGGTTTACTGTTTAATGTCACTATTTTGATTAAGATACGCATGCAAAAGTCATTCAACTAAATAATGCACACAGGCTTAAAAAACAACAAACAGATCACAATGAAAACTACTGGAATGTCCTGTAATTGTGTTATCCATTTAAGTCCTTATTGTTATTATGATTATTATAACTACAAGATGGCGACTTCCGGTTATGCGCAAAAAATAACACAAGCCTCACTTATCGCCCACTACCATGGGGTAGGACAAGAGTATTGGCTGTTGGGAAACATATAGCGCGTTACGCAACACAATGTCCTTTACCCTAAACATAGTAATGGAAACCTTGATCGCGTGTATTTTTAAAGAGAGAAGGAATGTATTAAGTTGACAAGTTAATTGCTTTTGAATATTACGTGCGTGATGTGATAAGAATATGACACTTAGATATCTTATAACAAAAATGCCAAGACTGTGTGTAAGAAAAGAGAGTTGTTATGATTAGGAAAAAATAAATGAATGTACGGTGTAGTGAACGTGGATTGTTCCTGGGAATAAAGATGTACAGTCCAAGTTCCGAGTGTTTGATTGAGAGTGTGGATATTCCTGAACATTGGCAGAGCCTTTCTTGTCTCCCCAGCACCGTACGGGCTGGATCAGACAAGATTATGGCAAAGAAATAAGATGGCAAGACACAAGCAATTCCAAAAGCTTGGGGGAAGTTGCAACACAGACACCACAAGGAGTGACCTGCCAAACTTTTATTGATGCAAAAAACAACACAACTCCTCCAAAGGGAGGGAAAGTGGGTAAAAAAATTACTATGACTGTTTGCTTTTGTGCAAGCTACAGTCTGTAGCTGAATAATGACCAGGAGTGGCATAGCAGAACTCTGTAGACAGACAGTGTCTCAAAGTTAAACCAATAGACACAGTTAGCTACAGTTGTATCATAAGCTACCTGAACTTTTATGATTAAGGTCTAGCCATCAATAGGGTCTTGAAAACTGGGACCAATCTGTGCGATGCTAAGCAATATATGATGACAAACAAGCGACAAATTATTTGGTCTGAAATAGGATCAGGATTTGGAGAACAGGGTGGCACACACCCACCAAGATACAATCGACCATACGTCCTCAGCATACCCCCCTGGGGCATCATGTTCCATTAAATGCATTTACCATCTGGTTAATGTCTTATTAATGAAAGAGATTTACATCCTTGTGGTTCGTGGACAGGTTTTCATTAACACCATTTATATCGTGTATCTCACAACAGTGTTGAGAGTTTGTCTAATGGTTGTGGGTACAAGTTGTGGGTCGTGGGTGTGGGTGTGGGTGTGAGTAGAAGTCGTGGGTGTGGGTAATGATTAGAAATTAATTTTTAATCATAATTAATGTCTCTGCTCCTTTATGGTGCATGTTAAATGCATTAACTAAATTATAAAAAAACCAATGATGACAAGTTGGCGTTAATGGGGGAGCACTACCTTGCGCTAGGTTAGCCTGTGCGACTTCCGGCGATGGCATGACCAAAGAACCTCACTTATCTCCCCAGCACTACGAGCTGAATGCAATACAGCACGTGCTGGATCGGACAAGAGTATCGGTTTGCATGCGATATTAAACAGCAACGCGGCCAACAAGCTTGGGGGAAGTCGCTGCGCAGACTTAACCGCAACTGCGAGGAGTGTCCCTAGTTTATTTGCTGGCATAGCACAAAAACAAAGCCCAAACCTCGTCTCCAAAGGGAGGGAGGGAGGGAAAAATTTACAAGAATAGTATACTGAGCGCTTAAACCTTGCTGAACACTTGAACCCAAGTGAACTCTGAACAGTTGTTCTAGGCTTTTATAGCTAGACAAATGTCTGCTGGCATAGCCAGTAGAAAAGGCTGTACTGCAAGACAGCTCAGCATTGCATGTGCAAACTCTTAGCCATGAATAGTGCTTTGAAAATATTGGCCAATGCTGTGGCTCGTACTAGTCTGCTTAAGACAACAAGGCCGTAAAGTTCTACGCTAGAATACAATGCATCTTAGAGCTCGCTGACCTTGACAACCTGACTACACAATTGCTTTGTTGATAAAGAACCGCCATGAATGGGTTACTAATAACTGGCGTCACGTTCCATTAACTACATTTTACTGGCGTGACAGTAAAATTGCTTTTTAATAATTAACAATGTTACTAATTTTGTTAAATATTAATAATTTACAATATTGCAAATTTTTTTTTACTCGATAACAAAATGAACATAACACGATGTATGAAAATTATACAACACTTCCCCTACTCCGAAAAAAGTAAAGAAATTTAAGATTGTTTAGCATCCCAATACAAGAAAAGGTAAGGGTTTGAACCTGTAGGCAGACCCTCTCCATATAGGTCGCTAAATTGATTACTTTATTGAATCTCTGTACGTTTTTAAAAATAAAAGTTTAAAGTGCAACCTCGTTCCCAGGTCCTCTCTCTTTCTACCTCGAGAATAATCTTGTACTCAGATCTCCCACGGCCAAAACAGAGTGAGATCTGGGTACGAGATTACCTCAAGAAAGGACCCTGGTTGCATGGCTTGAGCCCAAGATCTGAGAGCTATATCAAGAATAATAATACTATGGGATGTATCGGTCATTAGAACAAGTTTATAGCCAAGGCTTTTCCACATCATACAAGAGCTTTCGACCTGCAAATGCAAGTTGTTGTTGGAATTGTGTCCAGCTGCAACTCAGGGTCTTGTTTCAAGAGAAGAAGAGAGAGGACACTGGGAATGAGGTTGATAAAAGTGCCGATTTGTTAAAAATATATCAATTACTGCTAGAAATGATATGGTGACCAAAACTTCAGACAAACGTCCAGTCCAGTAGACGAAGTTAAACTACTGTGACATGTAAATTACAGTTTTCAATCATGTCGCATTGAGCATAGTCAAAGGACCTCAACTTGTCAAAAGCAATAAACACCTGCCCATTGAAGGTGGGGTTTTTTTGCTGAATATGGGCACAATCTAGGTGGTAATATGTGTTGCTGTAATCAGCACTACATAGGAAGTGTTCTGCATGCTCATTTCTACAAACGAGTCACCTTTCCACATGCTTTACCACGATGTTGTTGGGAGAATTTCTGTACCTTTCAGTAAACTCAGCCCCACAACCATAGCACTTCTTTACGTTGCCTAGCAGCGTAACCAACTGGTTCAGTACGTACTCTTGCCTTCCACGGTTATTTTTCTTGGGTTGTTTTTTTAAAGGGCATGCGTCCTCGAAATTTCTCCCTTCTCCCTACAAAAACTGTCTCCTGCTACACTACTCCAAATCATGCAACTTGCTTGCAACTTACTTGCCAGTATGGTATAAATCCTTCTCCTTTTTTTTTTGTTTTGCTAAGTTTGAAACAGGACCGTCCAGTACTCGGAGCGAAGCATAATATTGCTTATTCGACTACTCTTATATGCCGGCTTCCTTAATTTTCCGATTTGCTCTTTTTAGCATTAAGTTAACTTGTGCGCGTGTTGTTCAAGCGTTTGACCAAAACAAATTTTCTCAAAATATTATCGAGAGATAACACCAGTCCCGAAAATAGCTCCAATGGGTTCCTGCCTTTATCCATCCCCACCCATTTTCATACATTGTGTTATGTTCATTTCGTTATGTTATTAGTAGTTAAAAAAATCAAAAACTTGTAATATTGTAAATTATTACTATTTAACAAAACTTAGTAACATTGTCAATTATTAATTATAATTAAAAATTGATTTTTAATCATTACCCACACCCACGACTTTTACCCACGACCCACGACCATTAGACAAACTCCAGTGTTGAGGCCCTGCCACGGGGGTGTCCAATGTCGCTCGTCTGAATTTTCAAACGTCTCGTGTCGGTGTTTATCCTTTCTTTGTCGCTTATTCTCGGCTTCGCCGTCACTGTCGCAATTTCATTTTACGCTCTGTCGCTACTTTTTGGGGAATTTACCCTGGCAGGGCCTCAGTGTTAATGTAGTTAAGACGGTGTAGCATGCTCTTTTTGAATTTCAGTTCACAAAGTTAAGTGTAGAGAAAAGCTTTTACTTCAGAGTAAAATGTACAGAAACCAGATTGAGTTTTACTCAGTGAAAGGGTGCTTCGCATTGATGGTGGAGCCATGATATGTCTGGTCTAAAAAATGGCTATAAATCTCTTTCAAAGTAAAACCTAAGATATCTGATTTATCCGTTATTTATATACATATCAAAACGTTTCCTATCCTTTCTCAAACAATTGGAGTACTCGTACTATAAATTTGTATTCGACAATGAATTCGAAAGTTGATAAAGAAATATTTGACGACCTCAAGAATTGGAATATCTGATCAGCTATCCCCTCTATCCGGCGCTGGAGTATTCACGTTTTATGATGACTTACTGGCTCACCTTTAGATGCAATGCTTCCTCTTGAACCTTCCATCAATGCTATAAAGGACGAAGCCTTACAAACAGCTTAAGAAATGGTGTTTCAAACAGAAAGTACAACGAAGGCGAAGGTAATCAAGTACTTCCGGCTTTGTTCCGAAAATCTGTCCGATGACCCAGTCCTCTCGCTGACTATGAGTTAACATAACGTCACGCGTTCTTTTTAATGCTCTACTTATTCTTTTAAAAAGGAGATGTTGAACGGGTGCTCCAGACTATATTATTTTTTTAATTTGCTGTAAAAATTGATGCAGAAAAATGCTTCATTAAATACAAAATTTGCATCTTTTGATTTCCTTTAAGTCGGGGCGTCAATTCACAATGCCTATCCTCGACCTCGAACAGTTCGAATGGTTGGCCTGTAGTTCATTATTAGATTCGGTTTTGTGATATACGAAATAATCAAAGTTTACGTAAGTATTCGGCCTCGGCTGATAACACTAAAAGACTTCATCCAATATACATATATATATATATTTATTTATGATTAGGGCGGTCGATAGCAATGCAATTAGAGACCCATAAGAGTTGATAGGGACCTTAAGCAACGACGACGAAGGCAGTGAAAACGTCGGTAAAAAAAGTGAATTTGCCTTCTTTCAAACTTAATCGCGTCTATTTGGACCCGCTCAATATGTCAAGTACAGGCGACTTTTCCTGGAGTTGAATTCTTAAGGATTTTATTCAGGTTCAAAAAGAGGAAGGAAAATTCGTCGTTGTATGTCCATGTCCTCCATAAAACGTCAAATTAGGAGGTTTCACGTCGTAGTCGTGCAGTGGACGACTAAGAAATGTACTAAAAAGCGTGATGCACGTGCAGAGCTGTTGTTTTGATCATTAAACCTATTGCTTTTTTTAAGTTGTCGTCGACGTCGTCGTAGTTGCTTAAGCTCCCTACTGTGTGAAATCATATTTCGCCATTTCAGGGCGATTCCAGCGAGTTTCAATTTCCAGAGCGTTGTTCTGTTATATTAATAAAAAATACAGCTGAGGCGCATTGAACTTTGACGAACTTTATGGCAAAACTTTTTTCGGTTTTCACACGAAGGCTACGAAACTTAAAGAAGAACAACAGCTATCATTCGGCAATAATATGAGATAATCAATTTACTGGTGATAAACATTTTCCACAAAATCTTCTCAAATTAAAGTTTAAAACAGCCATCGGGTGAAAACCGAAAGAGTTATGACGTAAAGTTCGTCATAGTTCAATGGCCTTTAATAACAACGGAGCCACCAGACAGTTTCCAAGAAAAACAGGAAGCCTTCATGTGACAATGTTCCACACCATATGTAGAAATATTTCTCCAGAAATTTAAATTTTGCTCATATCTACAATCTGGTTGCCTCGATCATTTTTTTCAGCGAAATGTCTAACTTAGATCTATTGAGCGCGGGGTTCTCAGCTATACTTGGTACAGAAGTCGTACCGCAGAAGACTGGAGGAAAGTATTCAATACACGATCTTTTTAGCCAGACCTACATCATGAAGCCAGTGGAAACCGTGGAGAAAGTTGAAGCTGGAACGAAATTCAGTGTTTATGTCCGGGGTTTATCAGGCAACACTATAACTATCCAAGTGACAGGAGACGATACTATTGAGCAAGTGAAAGCTAAAATCGAGGAAACAGAAGGTATATCCACCGATGAGATCAAACTCATATACACTGCTAAACAGCTTGAAAATCATCGAACTGTTAACGACTGTGGAATCCAACCTGATGAAACCATTTTCATGGTGATTTGTATGACCGGCGGAGAATCCCAGTGCGCGTTTAATACAGACGAACTTGATCCTCCTTTTGATTATGACTTCAGTAATGTCAAAGATGATGGTACGAGATACATGAGAGGTGGTTTCCAGTACAAGCGACCTTATGGTTGGAAGAGAATTGCTATCAAAGTCGTGGGCAAATATGGAGATAACACCTGGCTTGGCCCAAACGGGATACGAACAGAACAAGCCCCGGGGGAGTGGCCCGTTTCCTATCACGGAACAAATATGAAGAGTGCAAAGATGATTTTAAAAGAGGGCTATAAACCTGGGTCGAGAGAGTTATTTGGAAGAGGCATTTACACCAGCCCCAACCTGGAAATGATTGAGAAGCTGTACGCACAGGAGTTCACTTATCAGGGAAAAACGTACAAGATTGTTTTACAGAATCGAGTTAATCCTGATCAGACGAATGGTCATCTTCAAATCATCCCAGCTGCGCAAACCACAGTAGGAGCGGATTACTGGTTGTCCCGTGGGGGTAGTACAGCCGACGTACGTCCGTATGGTATCCTGATTCGTGAAGTCTCCAATTAACAACCCGGCCTTATATATGTGAACGCCATGAATGAATGAAAGTATAGTATAAAACCTAGAAAGGATCAAGGGGGTGTCTTTGAATAATAGGTCACAGATAGGTTTGGGAGCCTGTTACTTTATTCAAAGACACCCTATGCTTCAGTGGACGAGTAGACCAACGCACTGCTTAAGTTGCAACCGTCCCAGGTTCTTTTAGAACAAAACCAATTAAAGCCGCGCCCATTTGTGTTTTGCTAAACCAATTCATTTCTTTCGTTTCTGTTCATTTGCGTTAGTTTGTGTGGGTTCTCTCAAAGATAAGGAATTTATTCAATTATCATTCATCGTAGTAAGGCTTTGTGATCTTATATATGTTAACCTAATTTGTATCTATCCAAAACTCTTATCTGTATAAGACTAACAAGAAGGAAAGCTACAAGGCGAATTTTCAATATACCGTACCTCCGCTTTCGTCATTTTACGGCAATAAAAAAATCCCCTTACTATAAATTATCCATGCTATAATCAGAAACTCTTGAGTTTCTGTTAAAACCAAGTGCAAGGAATTTATTTCACTCACGCGCGATAGAATCAAACGATGATTTTCAAATGTCCAGGATTTTAAACTGATTGTGATGGATATGCAGTTGAAACGTGTCTGGTTACATAATACAGAAGTTTTGTTCTCTCTGAGAATGTCTATCTGTTGCTATCCAGACCTTTTGCTTCTGAAAAAATTCAGTTCTTGCTGATTCTTGTGCTGTTTAACGCATTTCTTTTTCATTCATGCCAACGTCCTCGTTCCAACAGAAACGCAGGCGCAAACGCAATTGAAATTTCAAACTTCGCCTCGCTTTCAGTTTAACCAATCAACTTACAGAAGGATCCAGTACGTCACCATGTGACGTCATGGTATAGTATATAAGCACACGCCACACACGAGCGAGCTTCAGTTTGTACTGGCTTTCACTGTGTATACTTGACTTACGTCACTTGAATTGAAGAGAAATTGCACCTGAAATGGGTTGTAATCAGAGCAAAATGAGATTTTCGCAAGTATTTAAGAGGAAGAGGGTAAGCTCAACTTAGCGGTTGATGAACTTTTTGTAATAAATGAAAAAATTGCCAATTTTATGCATTTTTTGCTGTGGTTTTCGAGAGTGCGTTGTAAAGCCGTTGAAAACAAACGTCGTCAGCCTTGCCATAAAAGGGCACAAATTTGAAATAATTCTGACCAATCGTAGGAAGTTATTTGTAGGTCACGTGGCCTCTGTGAACGTGACCATAAAAGGAAACAAAATTGAATAATTGTGACCAATCATGGGACATTGTTTGCAGGCCCCACGTGAATTCAGTTCGACCATAAAAGGAAACGAATTTGAAATGAAAATGACCAATCACAGCGCGTTTTCTCCATGTCTCGCGCGCGTGCGTAGAAAGATTGAGCCGTTGCTGAACGACGAGCGCTTCTTGATTGACACAAAAAAAGGCGACTGAGGACAAAAACAAACAAATCAAAACAAAAGTTGGTTTCAATTGTGGCCGTTGAAACCACAGCCTCCAGTGTATTTTTAATAGTGTAGCGATTGTTGGAACAATTCAAACTAGTGATGTTGGCCTGATTTGACTGCTGCGCGCAGAAACTGAACGCACGCATAACAAATCAACGCTTTTCAATTTAGTGAATAACATTTTAGAACAGTTTAAATCAAAAACGACAATTGTTATTCACAACCCACGTTAGTAGTTACAAATAATTTTTTCACCCCCAAATCGTTACTAACCTAGCTTAACCTAGGCGAGCGGCGGAGCAAGGGGAGAATAAAACATGTTTTAATTATCCGGTTTGAGAAAAATGGACTAGACAAAAATAGCTTAAATTTAGATGCTAGAACAAATATGGCAAATTTTAATGAATCTCGCTTCAAATATTTTTTCAAAAAAGACTTTACTTTATGCTATTTTAATGTGATTTTTGCCAGGTGAACAAGAGAACAACTACGTGGTATGTTGACCTCCTCGAGGAGACTGTAATTCAATCCACGTTAGAATGCAGTTCTCCTTTCGAGCAGAGTGTGCCACAGAAAATAGCTCCATCCTCAAAAGTCCACTACTACGAGGACTTTTCTATTATGTCTTTTATGACGAGAAAAGATCATTACGAGTGGGTGGAGTTGTATGCTAAAGAGCAGTTGTTTTCATGTGTGAAATCTTGTCTAAACTATAAAGGATTTCATGAATATGGATTCCACCTACTATCACTCACTCCAAGGCCTTTGTTACAGTTGAGAACGTACGATAATCGACCCATTCATTCTCTCCCTTGGGGGAACTTCACGGCCTTGGAGTGCTTTCTAAGGTAGGTATAGAGCCCAGTGGGGGGTACTTTAGGAATTTTTGGAGTGGGGATGTGTTCCCTGGGACCCTGGAACCCTTAGCCTATATAAGTGAATTTTGCTACCCTATATTAGACTAAACTCCCCAAATCCGCTCCCCACTATCGTAGAGTAGCTGTTTTTCAGAAACTACCGAGGTCGCTAGCACAGTCCAGTCAACACAAAATCGATTTGACTTTTATATATTTCTGAGTGGCAATTCCCGGTTTCCCTAGTCTAGACTAAAGTCTTCAACCAACTGATCAGTTTCCTGGAAAATGACACCCTATTCTAGACCCAAACTCTCTGATTTATATCCCTGTCCAGAGTAAACCACTTGAAGACCCTACCCTTCACAGCGGCACATATCTATATAGCTCATATATGGCAATACCTCCGATCCCCCCGGGGTGCAGTAGAGATGCGCCCAACCTCGTCCCCGGAGTCTTCTCGTTTTCCAATATGGCAGCGACAGGCCGCCATATTGGAAAACTAAAAAATATGGGACGAGGATGGTTCGAGTCTATGACCATGATATATTTACGGCCTTTATCAAAACGTTCACGGAAGGTATTAGAGAAAGAGCCCTAGCTGGGAATTCGAACTTCTTAGTATTCAAATGTTTTCAGCTAAGGGAAGGTTATATCCGGGTAACATCCCTACCTTCTGTATTATACCAGATCAGTACGCAGATAATAGAAGGAAAACGGGACGGGGTTCCAAAGCTTAGAATGTGCATCAAAGCAATGGAATATTCTCAGTATCTATGATCAAAATTTGACAGACATAATTCTCTAGAATAGACTGTTTTGTAGAACGAAATTAAAATTGGAAAGAACATCGCGCTGCCTTAAACAAAACACGCTAAATAGATTTCTAAGGAGCTATTGTAACGATGACTTTTTCTTAATTATCATCCTACAGAACTATTCCCGAAGAAATTGAGACAAAGGTTGGGTGTGATCCCTTTGTAATCGTTATCCAAGATATTGATAACGAAGCAGGCTGCAGCAGAATGTGTGCTAGACTGATTGAGAAGATCTGCCAAAGGTTGCAGATGAGGTAAAATTAAAAATATTTAGTTTTTTTTTCGTAGTTTTCTGCGTGCAAAAATAGTGTTTGGTTTGTCTGTGCCTGTTAATCCATCGTAAGGTAGGCTCGATTTCCGCTGCTCTCTCGGTCATCCCCGAGAAGAGAAGGGGAGAAGCGCGGGCTCGTTTCCCGTACAGCGGCTGGTAGTATCGAGCCTAATCGTAAGCTGAATGCCTTGTAACAGAGCGTCTAGAAATAGTTGCGTGAAAATGCAACTTTCCGTCCCTTTTGTTTAGTTCTCTGGCACGTTTTTCCAGTTTTGTTCCCTCTTTCTTTTCCCATTCATCCTATAAATCATCCGCATTCTTTCCAGTAACAAGTGGGAAAATCATAGAAGTTAATTTAATTTGTTTTCCTCATCTTTTAAGAAAGTGTGCTCCTTGCAATCATAATCATCATTTCTGGAGAAAATTGTGATGATAAAACTGATATTGATTCTTTCGGTTGAGTTTAAAAATATCAATACTCTGCAAAAGAATGTAAGTAAATGAATCACGAGAAATGAAATTAACTCATTATATCACTTTAGGTTGATATTGTGTTGATGATATCCACTGACTACCATCTTAATTTTTACAGGTTTGAGGAGAGGTTGAAGAGAGTTTGTATCAACAGACCATTAGGTTTGTTAGCCCATGATCTCGCATTGAGAAAGCGCTTCAACCTCCCGTTTGCCAGGTGAGAACTAACAAAAATTGTTATATAGCTGGAAATTTCTTCCCAAAAGCGCGCGCTCTTATTGGTTACTTCGAGTTCACATGACATCTAACAATAAAAATGTTTCCCCCCAAAATCTCTGAGAGAGTTACACTGTAAAAAATCCAATTTTTTTGCTATGGAATTTAACACCTTACCCCTGTATGGACATACGTCTCAACACTCTTATAATGCTAGCTATCATGATACATTATGCTCAATTTTGATGAACGTTTTATTTTTCAGCTGTGAAATTGAGAATAAGCTAGTTGTAGCTGATCAATTCTCTCCGGGCAAGCTGGCAAAAGCTACAGGTCAGTAAACTCCCATTGATATCCCCACTTATAACTGATTTAGAAGTCACGTAAGAATAAATTGTGAGACAATATTTCCGACTATGTGACGATCCTAGAGCAACTGCTAACAGTGGTGGATCAAGACCTTCAGACAACGTCGGGGGGGGGGGGGGGCGATCATTCAGACCCTGAGATAAGGGGGGGCAGTCTCAAAAAATGTTTTTCGGTCCTTCAGGCCTCCGTTTGGTCTAAAAATAGGGGGGAGCAGGGGGCCTGGGTCCTTCCCCTGGATCCTCCAATGGCTAAGGTCCTTTCCATACGAAAGTGACCAAATGTCAGCAGGTCAACCCAAGAATGAAATGAGAAGTCAGTCAAAACTACAAAGAAATGAACGTGTGGGAGGTGGTATGCAACAGCCATCCAACTATTTAAAATCAACCTCGTTTCCATGACTTTTACCTCTCCCATTTTCTAACGGACAAGGCCTAGGGAAAGAGGCTGATTTAAAACTACGTCGGTACCTGTTGGTATAAGATTTTTCTTGCCTAGTCCCTAGGCCTTGCTATTGCGCGCGACCGATGCGTTTCGGGTCACGTGTCCCAGCGAGTTCGTCTCGGATTCGTAACCTAAATGCATTGACCGAGAAGGCCTGGAAAGACGCCGTACAGGGACTAGGCAAAGCTTAGCCAGTATCGAGTGATTGAAAAATGTAGTAGGGGTTCATAAATTCTGGCGATAAAGAGACGTTTTAGGTTTTACTCACGTTACTCATTGTCCAGAAATGCGAGAGGAACCTTATAACTCTGTATATGTTTGTACAGCTTATCTGCCTCACATCAATTTCAGTATCTTGAAAATTTGGTTTTATTCTTTGTCTTCCAGGTTTTCCAGGCAGACTGATTCGAAACGAAGACCTCAAAACCAAATGGCGCCGGTCTCTGACGTTATTCCAACAAGTAGATTTACACTGGCATTTTCAGCTTAAGAAGATACTTCATATTTTAAACAGTGTTAGAGTGCATTGAAGCTGATAATTTGAGTTGACTTTGAGCATTATATAGGACTATTTTGTTATGATGTCTTCTTAAAAAGTTGGGCTCAGTGTCATATATTCTTTTCACATATCCCATTTAGTTATTTTTTATGACTGTCTTCTGATACAAAGATGAATCAGTAGAGGCCAGGGACAAACTGTTTCTTATGTTTAGGCAATGTCATTTGAAGATACATTTTTCTTAACTGTTATGGTGAGCCCTGCAACAAAATTTCAAAACTATTATTTTCTTTTTCTGCATAAAATACTGATATCTGATATATTTACCTTGAACTATTATCAGGACACGGACTTTTAATTAAATGCTAGAAATTGTTTCTTCTATATATAATCAACATTGCAATAATCATATGAATAAGTAATAGAGTAAGTGATGTTGTTATTTAGCACAGAAAAAATTAATACAGCTAGTATAATAAGTAATTATAACAAGCAGAAAAATGTATTTGAAAACAGTGCAATCCAGTGCAACGTAAACAATTTGAAAGGGCGGTGTACGGTATTAAACCGCTCTCTGTAGGCTTTGATATTTATTTCGTTCTTTATACATGGAAGAGATCGAGTCGTACCAGGGATTTGAGAATCGGTCACCAATCCAAATATAACCGCGAAAGGTAAATTCGTCGAACTGCGAGTAAATATCATTTCTTTAATACATTACTGTTTCATAATTAATCTCGTACTCAGATCTCGAGATCTGATCAAGAGATCTGGGTATGTGATTACGATTCCTGCAAAGTTTAATAGAGAGCTAAAAATAGCCGTGTATATACAATTTTTACTCGATTTTTTGAGATCATTATCTGATTGTTTTAAGATTGTGATATTTCCAAGTACGTGACCGTTGCTAAGTGTTGCACTGATTTTGTTGTACATAATGTTAAACAAGAAATTTTTGCAATAAATACGTGAACATAAGTTTATCTGCCTCCTGTGAGTGATTTTGTTGTAAGACTTAAACTTTATTAAATTCATTCCTCATTACGTCTTCCCTCTACATACTGTAAAAAAATAACGCATGGTTTATTAGATTCCCCTGCAAAATTCAATTCACAAGAAGGGCGATGGGTTATGACTTCATACACCTTTTGTAAATAATGAATAATGCTAATGAGAATTCTAAAACACGGACTAAGGCCTGGTTCAGACGCCGATCTTTTCATGAGCCGAAACTAATTCGAATTAAGGCCGGCCCAAATTATTTAGACCGGCTGAATTGATTCAGACGCCGATCTTAATTGCAGCTGAACTAAGTTCGAAAGTCGAAAAATGCTCATTTCGGTCAAACTGCTTACAAAATACGTTTAATAATTAATGCACTAGGTTCGGTAAGTTAGGCGTCTGAATCAATTCTCGGCCAGGCTAGGCGAAAAGAACGGCTGAGCCGTTCCAAATTGAAACAGGCGTTCCTAATTGATTCAGACGCCGAACTTTTCATGTACTTAATTCAATGTATTAGGTTCGGCTCATGAAAAGTTCGGCGTCTGAACCGGGCCTAACTGTTACGTCCTATACTACTCACACATTTTAAAAATTTTAAAAACGCCACTACCCCTAAAAATACTAGCTTTCCTAACATGTCTATGCTTGAACAAGTGAGATCTCTCGGCTCTCCTTCATTATATCTGAAACTGGGAAAAGTTCTCCTTTCAGGCGTAAACTCCCAAGGCAGCGAGTATCCCTCCTCGGCCGCTTCGAAAAGGTCACTTAAAAAGTGCGTTTGCACTGCATCAAACTTTATCACGCTTGTTTCATCTCGTTTATTTCGTCAAATCTTGGAGAATTTATCGGGAGTCGAACTCTAAAGGACTCCATTAATATGAGGAAAAGAAATAGAAGGTCGTTGTCTGGTGTTTACGTCTTCCACAAAACGCGAAATTAGGCAGTTTTACGTAGTAGTCGTGCAACGACGGCAAAGAAATGGACAAAAAAAAACGTAAGGTTCGTTTAAGAGACTTTTAGCATTGACGATAGCGACAGCAGCGAAAACGCGGTTTATAAAAAATTTTGGCGTCGCTTGTTTCTGTCCTCCATAACAAAATGAAATTAGGCATTTGTACGTCGTAGTCGTGCAGTAACGGCAAAGAAATGTAAAAAAAGCGTGATGCACGTGGAAACGCGTTGTTTTGCTCAATAAACCTATCATTTTTTTGACATTCTCGTTGCCGTCGCCATTGCTAAAACTCCCTATTGCGCGTTTACATCCCCTAAAACGACATCCTCTAAGTTTCACGAGAATATAACACGTCCACATACACTTGTAAGGCCCAGTTTAAACGTCGCATTTCACATGCTCCAAATCCAATGCAAATAAGCAAGAACAAAAGATTTTCCGTATTAGCATTAAAATTCTGCACTTGCGAAATGGGACGTTCGAACTGGGCCTAAGTAGTTCATCGGAAGGTGAAAGTGTACAAAAACACTTTTATTTAAAACTTTGGTTATTTCTATATTTTCCAACAACTGCATAAGTTTCAAATACTGTGCGTACATTGTTTTAGCTTTACTAGTTAACTCCCTTCAAAAGATCCATTGTCTCTAAAGACACTGCCCTAGCAGCACGCGATTTCTACACTGTGAAAGTAAAGATGAAACTCAGTAGCACAGGCTTCCCACACAGTGAATGTTCTGATGGGATTCAGTTGCACAGGCTTACTATAGTGTGAATGTATTGTTTATGACGAAGCTCAGTAGCACAGCCATTTCAATCGGTGAAGTTGCTGAAACGTGCAGCACCTTATGAGTGTCTTATTCATAGCACCGGTAAAACTAACATGGAAATGTCCCTACTGGTACAAACACCGATCTCTCATGTTTCGTTGTGGTTATTCTATTTCTGCTAACTCTAAGCTAGCTATTGGACAGTCTGTAAACTGTGCCTTCCACTGATAGAGGAACCACCTGACCTGGCTGCAATCGGGACAGTCGCACCTTGAAAAACAAAAACAAACAAACAAGATGTTAAATGCAACTACACCTTACGAGGGATTAATAACGGATGAAATGGTAGTAATCAAGCCATTTAATAATTAATTTCAAGCGCAAGAGTGGTATCTTTTATTCCTAAATTTGCAATATTGTCCAAAGCAAACAGTACCAAACGAAAAGAGGTTTTTGTTTTAATAGTTATGTAGTCCTAGATTTCGTCTTTAATAGACTGGAAGATTTTATAGAACGACATAACATGCTAAAAAGCTCCTCCTAACGGCCCGTTTTCGAATGTCCCGATACTTAGGAGGCCGGCGCTAAAAGCTGTTGTTGTTTATATTTATTTCAATAGATCAGCAAAGACCCGCGCTTCTAATTCTTAAGATTTTGATTTGAATATTTGCTTTCGGGGCCGAAAAGTTACTCGGACTTTCAGGAAACGAGCACCAGGGAACGAGCAACCTCAGGAACCATAGAAACTCTAATTACATGGAAATAAAGTACTTTTCGTACTTTTGGTTTTTTGTCCTGTTCAGCCATATAACCAATACACATGCTGTCCGTTGTGTGACCCCAGACGAGATCAACAGTGCAGTCTGTAGAGATACAAATGGGTTGTCAAAACGGTTAGTTTAGCCAATAAATTCTGGCCAATGACAAAATCAGGACAAAATAAACCAATCAGAATTCGCACTAAAACGGGTAGCGGCTGCCAAGCGCGGGAAAAATGAGAACACCCAGGTCATGATTGGTTGAAAAAAGGAAGCGAGGGGTTTCGTAGCCAATCATATTTGTGAAAAAAATGTAGCAAGCGCCACATTACTTTGATCTTTCAAATGAAAACGTCGCCAACAACAAGTGAGTGTGACCCTAAATCATTGATCCAGAACGGCATCTGTAGAGCTGCCGAACAAATATCGCAGATAATAACCACACAGAAGAGCTCGCATGGAAAGAAAAAGCTCCTCAAGGATATGAACTATCGTTCTTTTTCATCATATTCTCGCCTCGACATCTTGCTAGCAGGCTAGGTAAGATTCTTTTGGGAGAGGCGACTTTGCAAATGAATCGACGCCTACAGTGACACAGGTCAATGAATAACTTTTTTTTGTCACAGAACTTTCTTTAGCAATCTTGCATCCTCCCAGAGTCAAGCTTCAAAGAATTAAGTGTAAACTTTTTGCAACAACGCTAGCGTAGGAAGACTGTCCCTTACCTTCATTACCCGCTCCTCCCTCTACTCGTAGCAACAACACCCCTCCTAACTTTTTCTTCACGGATGAAAGTAGACTTGAACCTAAATAGAGGATAAAAACAGCAATCTGCGTTGACTATGAGCTCAGGCAAAGTACGGGAAAAGAAACGGAGAACGCTTGCGTTGAAAGAAAAATTCGTTGATTTAAAGAAACTATATAAAGAACTAAGATCTTGTGATTCCAAATAGTATTCGTTTTGTTAATTACTTAACATTGCGGTTTAGCCTGTTCCAGGAGTCCAGATAATGGGAGGTGCTGAGAAATGGAGGGTGGAGGAAAAACAAAAGCTCGCTTCTCTTTGCAATGTACCGGTTATTTGAACGTCTGCAACAGGCTAAGGCTTGTTCAGAAGAAGTCTTCAAGTGATAGTTTAACGGGCAAAACGTACCTAAAAACTTGCTACCAAGTCCCTCTTGAACTGCATTCACTGCATCTCTGGTGAAAACAAAAAAGTTAGTTTTTAGAGACTTTCTAATTGGAGTGAAAATAGCCACGTTTGTGACAGGTTTTGTATGTGTTCTATGTCACCTCAACCTCTCGTCCAAAACTTATTCAAAATCAATTGGAAATGACAATGCATACCCTGGTGTGTTGTGCATTGTCTAACCATGTTTAGGACAGAGATTAAAAAGACTTAAGGATATCAACCCTGTATTGAAAAACAAACTCTATTTTAGCACACTGTTTAGGACAACAGACAAAATATGTGCTCTGCCGATTCTTTCTGAAAAATAAGGTCTTGTTTCGGGAAAGCCCACCCAACATTAACCTGTGATTAGGCATCTTTTTTTTGGGATAGCACGAAAGTCTGCAAAGGACAGCCTGATAACAGGTTAACCCAACATTGCATAGTTCATTCAGGATAGGGAAAAAATGAAGAACAGCTCCCCCAAGAAACTGTCGGCCGACTGTTGACCAACAGTCGGTCGACAGTTGGCCGACAGACTTTTAGGGGAGCAGTTCTTCACTTTTACCACACCCAGGATAGAGAGGCCAAAAAAACATAAAGAAAAACCCTGTATGGGAAAAATAAGGAAATTATTGCTTCTCCTCATTCACATTCTGGGCAATGGACCAAGGTCAGCATACCTAGTACTGTCTTAACTCACCTATTTAAAGCTAAGTTTGCACATTCTTTAGCAAGCAGAGTCTTGATCAAATGTTCCCCACAGCCTAGTAAAACAAATACAAAATGAGTGCTCTAGTAGCAAATTCAGCCTTGTTACCAGGGTATCTATCTGTAGTGAAGAGTAATAGAGAGCCCTAGGAGTAAAAATAGTAACGTACAAAATCGAACAAACCTGATGTACAACATGCAACTCCTACTTCATTAACATCACGGCTAGTTGCCCAGCATCCACTGCCAAAAACAGCTGCCTGAGTAAGGTTAATGAAGAAGAGTTAAATGGGCAATAACTACACTTTTTGATAATTATACAAACTTGAAAGTAAAAAACTTAACCAACGATTACGTTGTTGCCTTCTGCCAAACACAATGATTATTTTGACAAAACAAAACAGATAAAAGCAAGGCTAAAAAAGTCCCATCCATTACTTCAGGACAAGCAAATTTTCTTGCTGGGCAAGTAACATTTGAAGTAATATATGTATATCAAGCATGAGATGCAATGTTTCATCACCAGATGAAACACTGAGAACAGAGTTGATTATATGATGCACAGCGGAGTATTTTTGACAAACTTTGATGCATTTCACCTGTTGATGAAACACTGTGTTGAATGCTTGATATTACTTCTCAAACAAAATAATTTTAGAAGGAGAAATTAAGGATGCAAAAATGAGCAGTTTTTCATCTGATTTCCAAACACTCATTAAACATTAAATTGTTTTGTATTTTCTTCATGACTTATTAATGAGTTTGAGAAGTTCACTTGCCCAATGGACAAGGGTCCAGGGGCCCGTTTCTTGAAAGTCCCGGTAACTTTTCGGGCCCGAAATCAAATATTCAAATCGAAATATAAAGAATAAGAACGTGGTTCCTGGCTAGCAAACTACTCCATTTTGTTTCATTAACTGATAGTTTTATCATGTTAGATGCAAAACTACTAAAATCTCTATCTTGCATGTAAACCAAAACAACTTTATGGGCCCATTAATTATCGGGACTTTCGAGAAATGAGCCCAAGGTAAGTAGCGGCCCGGAGAGCAAAATGGGAGAGCTGCTTGCACAAATGACAAACTGGAATTTCACATTTCATAGCCCTGAAAATGGGTCAAAATCTATACCAACCAAATTGACATCTTCAGACATGAACTTTTGAACCCCCTGAAGAAGACCTATAGTGCCTGAGATGTAAGCTAAGGGTGATTGACAGAATCCAAAAACCTAACACATGCATGTGAAAAAGGTAGTAATAGACCATTTTCGATATAATTCATACCTGGCTCTGAGGCTTGGGGAATAAAACAAAAGAAATGTATTATTCATTGCTAAGCCTCAAGATTATTAATTTTCTTTTGCTTTATTCCCCCAAGCCTCGCAGCCAAGTATGAATTTTAATACATCAGAATTGGTCTATTATTAATTTTGGTTAAAAGGACCTACTAAGCAGAATGATAGATTAAGAAATGTCACTGAAAACATTTGCCATTTGCATAAATCACTGTCATTATAAAATGTTTTAAATAGAATCTGGTACTGGTATCGAAGATGAAGAATGAAGAAATGGGCATTACGTTCTATTTTGGGACAACACTACAGGCTTCCTTTTCTGACAATAGGCTGATTTAGCAACAGGATGGGAAGGTCAGTTGACGACGGGAAAGTGTGCTGAAAGGAGTAAACATGACTTCTGGTGCTCACTTTGCCGCTCTACCATTGGTCAAGCCAGTTGTTTGATTTGCATGCGCCGATGTCAACTGACGTTCCCGTTCTGTTGCTAAATCAGCCTAATGACTGTATACAGGTACACTTGGGACAATTATTTAAAGAAAAGGCTCTACTAGAAAGACTGACCTGTCCAATGCGACCTGGCACCTTGTACACTACCCCACCACTTGATGTTCCAGCGCAAAGTTGGCCGTTCCTGTCCATACACACAGCACCAACAGTATCCATACTATCAGATTCCTAGAGGTAAACATGCACACTGTAATAATATTGTCTACTCACAGTTATCAGTAACTCTCTTAAGAATCAAAAAGCATGAGCTGATGAAAATTGGTTTATTCACAATTTCTTTAAAAAACACTCCATTTGTACCATGTCCATGTTTTGCACATTTGTACTCACATATGAAAAGTTGCACAAGTTTTCTAGCTGGCAAGGTTTATGGCACACATCAGCATTTTGTGTGGACTGTATCCTTGCTTTGCACTTGCACCATGTTTGGAAACTCCTGTCTTACAAAAAGTATTGGAAATCAAATTAATCCACCATAACTTTCATTTTGTTATAAATTAATAAAAAAAACAGTGCAATATGTACAGTGCAAGATTCACCTGTGATTAAATCTTTATCTTGGCACTTGTTAAATCCATGTTCCAGAGCCCAATTAAATGCCCCTTCTCCAGCCAGAAAGCTTAAACAAGATGATAGTAACAACTGTCATGAATAATGTTAGGGATTACAATGTTGACAGAGATGATCTTAGGGAAGTACAGCATGCATGTAATCCTTTCCTTCTTTCAAGGGGTGCAGAAACACCACAGGAGATATTCCAGTGGATGGGGTAAATTTGTCAGCCATCTAAGTATTAAACAGAAAAACAAAAATATTTTTTTTAAAATTTTTTTAACACATACATTGGAGGAATGAGACCATTCAAAGAAGGGCCTTTTAACTCTTCAGTCAACAGCCTACCAGCCACTTGTATGGGATTCTTTATTCCTACAATATAAATTTTCCAAAAAATTTTATTACATGTATATCAGAATATACACTCTGTAAATCAGAAAAATCTATTTAAAGTGATTTCATCAGTATGTAACTAAGATGTTATTGTGAGTGTCAAATACTTTGGGAAGCTAAGGTTTAATTTCCTTCAGAAACTTAACTTGTAACAAGATAAAACAGATGTTTTAAAATAGAAATTCCCAATAGAAATAACCTTTTAAAGCACCAACAGCTCCAAATGCCGAGGAATCACCATCCATAATACATGCATCACACTCCACTGTACCTGATCTTGTCAAATTGGAACCTGTTCCTGCATTCGTACAAAGGAAGTCCTAGAGAATATTAAGAACACACACACTTGTATGTACTTGTTGTGGTTCAATTTTATCCTCGGTTTAAATTTTATTTTCTTTTGTTTCAAACTCATTATCATGTCATTATCATACATTACCATACCCATAAGTAATTTAAGGAAACAAAAATTCAAATCAAGGATAACATTGAACCACAAAAAATTCACAGGACAATGCTCCTTGAAAATCACTGCATTAATTAATACATTATATTCTTTCATCTCCAAAGGTTCAAAGTCAAACTTCGATAATATTTTTATTTTTTTTAATATTAAAAAAAGCATCATGTGAACGACTGCCAAAGAAGTTTCTTTTGAATGGTCACACCCCAAGATTTCAGGCAAGGCACTAACTCAAAGTTTACCATATACCATGTCAGGTTAGTAAGAAAATAAAGTTCTGCTTTATGATCTCACCCTACCCCACTCCACACATATTCCTGAATAAATTAGAAATAAAAGTTATTTTGTACCTCTAAAGTAGATATTGCGATCACAACAGCTTCTTTTGCTGATAAACCTATTTTTATCGCCTTAATAGTCTAGGATGTAAATGAAATAGATGGTTAAAAATTCAAACTTACAGAGATTAGCAGGCATGAATAACTTACCAGTAAATAGAAACATTAATAAAGGTCATTGGCAGCAACAGAGCAACATCCATGGGAATTTGGTCTTGCTTAGTTGTTTAACTTTAAGTGCATTTTTTTTGTCTTAAATTTAATCAACTTTGAAATGAAAGGAGGTTTGATACATTCCAGGTTTTTATGCAAGGCATGCATACTTTGTTACATGAATGTTATATAACTATGCAATATGAAAATAACTAAAAATTAAGGCATTTAAACCCTGATGGTGGCCAAAGAAAAAACTCTAAAAAAAATTCACCTCCTTTTTGTAAAAAATCCCAAGAATAAAGTACAATTAAGGGGTTTAATGGTAACACCATAGAATTTTTTCCACAGATAATTAAGGGTTAGAGTGACAATTAATTAATAATCCTGCCATGATGTGGTCAAGGAGTTTTAAAAAGGATTGCGTGACATCCACATGCACTTGCATTTCTCTATTATTACAGTGCGACCAGGAAAACCGTGAACACTTGAATATCTAAGGAATTTTCATTGTGTTATGACCAATCACAGCAAAGATCTAGCCAAAAACCCACAAACCAATTAGCGTTATTGCTTGCAGTTCAGTTTTCTCACGCCTGATTGGCTTTTTTTTGCAACACAATAACATTCCAGAAATATTCCTGGTGGTCACGGTTTTCCTGGTTTGACTGTAATAATGTAAAGTTAGGAATAAATCAGTGTGAGTGATGGGTCAGCAAGTGAGGTGCTTGATTTTATTATACCTTTGTACAAGCAGATTTGCAGGCTTTTTTATATTCAGCTTCATGCACAGTGGAATGAAATCCAGCACCTTTTAAGAGAGATATCAAGTGAAAACTTGTTTCTTGCTAACTGATGAAGAGAGTATGGACCTAATGGGATTAGGCTGTGTACAGATGCCCTCTCGGACTCCTCCGCTCCCGTCAGTAAAAAATCGGGTCTGGTCATACACTAAACGGGTATAAGTGGGCAAAAGACAACCCCTAGCCTGCGAGAGCATCCGGTTTTTTCGGCTCAAGTTCCTAGTTTCACCCGCTGAGAAATATTTTTCGGAGGAAGGGAAGCGACGACCGGAAATACGTCTGCTGTTCGCAGGCTACATAACCCCGTGCCTAACATCATTTTATAAATAAATATCAATTAAATGAGTGCTTAAGTCAAATGTTGAACTCGGATTAATCGAGCGAATAAGATTGTGTTGTTTGACAGCAGATCGACAGCTGCACAAAGTTCTGTTCTAGACGCAGACTTTTCAAAACTTTACCTACGTGAACTGCAACAAATCCCAAGCCTGAATGACTTGCTAAGACTACAGATTGGCCTTGATCTTCCTCAGAAGGCTGCATATAGAGTCTATCCCCTCAAAAAGGAACGTGAGAAAGAAATCGATATGACTATGCTCTGGACGCCATGATAGTTTTGAGCAGGCTTTGAGCGAATTACACAGACCAGAAATCGCTTAGTAGTATCCGCTGACCAGATCGCGGGCCTTTTCACGTGGCGGAAAAGTAAGCTGAGTGCGAAAAGTTTCAAGGACCACGGAGGGGAATTTGAGGTACATTGGCCAAGTGTTCTGCTAATTCCTTTTTCTCTATCTTCGAGATAAATTTAAACTTAAAGTTTATCACTTTCCCAGGGCCAAACTACCGGTATAAAATGCAGACTACGTACCTGAGCTATTTGTGTCACTTGCACGTGCATACAGAAGAAGCAAATTATGGTATTATAACGGTAAGAAATTCACTAACATAGAGCTAAAAAACATTGGTTTTTTTGCATAAAAAGATACAACAGCTGGTAAAGGGAAAAGGTTGAGAAAATTTATGGAAAGTGCTTTTTTAAAAATAATTTGTTCACGAGCCGGGTGTGAATGTGGAGTTGCCAGCATTCCCGGCATTCCCTGTCATGTACATGTAACGGAATTAAGGAAAACCTATAGTATTTTCGGGATCCGGCATTTCCCGATATTTGAAACTTGGGATTCGGGATTTTACAGCACAAATAGGGTGAGTTTCGGGATTAAAAGTATGAGCGGGAGGTGAGATGCCAAAAATAGCAATCAGGATTACGTGATTGAACGAAACTTTGGGTCGGGATTACGGGACCCGTGGATCCGGATTCAGAATCCGGAAAATTTTTCGTTTGAAGTCCAGAATGTGGGAAATGTTTCTTGTGGAGCCCAGAATCCTGGGCTTTGGAAACTGGAATACGGATCAAGGAATCTGGATCCCACTAACGATTGGAATTCAGAATCCAAGTTCAACTGACAAAGAATCCAGACTCCAGTACCGGGAATCCGGAATGCACGGCGTATAATCAGGAGTCCTGGGCTTTGGAATCTGGAATACAGATCAAGGAATCCGGATCCCACTAACAATTGTAATCCAGATTCCAAGTTCCACTGACTAAGAATCCAGAATCTAGTACCTGGAATCCGGAATCCACAGCGTATAATCCAGATCAAGCAATCCGGATCCCACTAACAGTAATCCAGATTCCAAGTTCCACTGCCTGGGATCCGCATTACACGGCATATAATCCGGAATCCAGGAATGTCTTGGATTCTCATATATGGGATGAAGTTTTGTTTTCCCAATTTCAAGTCAATGGAAACATCAGGACTTGATGGAAAACAAAACTAAAGGGTTTCCCGTAGAACCTTACATAATGCTTTGAATATAACAAAAGACTTTTTTAAAATGTAAGGGGAAAGGTATTTTTAATTCTCACAATTTTGCTTAATTTAAGCCTAAAAAGCAAATTGTTACTGATTGTAACCAATTAAGTTTAGATTAGATTCAAATTATTACTACTGCATTTAATTTCTAAGAAAGGTTGTAGTGCTGGCTGGGAAGAGTTATTTCTACTCAAGCTTTAGCCAAATATCCACCAAACCACCACTGGGTTGTTGAATCATCACTTGCGGTGCACCGAAAGTTGCTATTGGGACTGCCATAGTAGCCAAAGTTGTCTTCACTTGAAATGGCTCCAATATTAGGCTTGAAACCACAGCCTGTGGACTCGCTGTTGATGTGCAAAATGTAGGAGTTCAACATTTGCCAAAACTGTGCTGTTGTACCACTTCCAGCTGCATGCCCACGGATATTTACAAATTCCACTGGTTGACATTTGCCGTCTCCAAGGAATGTCATGATGTCGAAGTCGTTGAACTTTCCCCTGATATAATCTCTGTAATCAAGGACTTGCTTGCTGTTGAAGCTGCAGGTTGCACGCCAGTGAGAGGAGCGGCTACGGATGTTCTTCATTCGTTCCAGTGTTTGGCGGAAGGAGTTCCAGTTTGGGGTGTTATGGTTGATAGGAGCGTCTTCTAAAAATGTCTTCCTTTGAAACTGGGGCAAATTCTTATTGGTTCTGTCCCAAGACATGACTAGCGTCCAGGCTGAACCTGGCTCGGATGAGAGGTCACAGTAAGCCACATATCGGCGGTCTTTGTTATCGAAAAGCCAGTAGAAATCACTCTCGAACACACCATGTTCCAGGTAGTCTAGACACGATCGAGCTATAAAGCCTTTCATTTCCAAATGCTTTGTTTCAGGAGACTGTAACAAATGAAGAGTGAGAAGAATTGTTACGATGTATTACCGTGAACGTGCCTTATACCAAAATTGATGCATTACTTGTCTACTTTCCTTGAAAGTGTTCATTAGCCCTCTTTACCTCGATTGCGCTTGCAGAATCCAAGAGAAGTTTTACCATGAAACGAGGCATTGATGGTCAATTTTCATAAAGGCAAAAGAATAACAAAATTTGACGCCCTTTTGAAGTTAGGTGTACAAGGAACTCGATGTCGATAGTGAGCATTTGGGATGAAAATACGTGAAGGGCTGTACCTTACCATATTTTGTTGGTTTGTCGTAGTCAGAAACAACAGGGGAAAAATCAAACCGACTTTCATTTTGGATATTCCAGGAGAGGCGTTGTCAGTGTCTTCTTTGGCGGATCTGCAACGCAAGGACATAATCAAATATACAGTCTTGCTTAGATCATCGTAGCATTTATTGATACTTCTGTTGCTATTCATTTCCATGTATTTCTATTCGCCACGGTCATCCTGTAACAGTGAAACAGTGAAGGGATTGTGTGATCATTACTCCCGACTCGTATTTGTTAATGAAAATCCCCTGAGTACGCCATAGTTTTTAAACTCACTAAGGTTAACACGTGAAAACTCAGTGTGTTTGACTGAGGACGGATCGGAAGGAAGTAGAACCGAATGCCTGACGTCTGAGCAAATGAAATGAAACTAGTGACGGTGTGTGGTGTGACAGTGAATGTTAAAGTGGATCATCCCACATGTTAATGTACACTTGAGCATTTTCAGTTGGCCTTTTCAGCATTGGTCCCTAACTAAGCCCTTCTGCTATTGCACAAACGTAAAAATGATGTTGCTATAGGAACAAATTCACCAAAGACAGTCCATTGGAGTTCTGGAAAAAAGAATTGTGTAAAAATGTGTGATTGTTAACTATATTTTTTTACCTCAGAAGTCGTCTTGTCTGCACAGATTTGGGAAGAGTATTGTACTGATCATAAAGACAAGATACAGACCAGCACCTTATCTAAATAAATGCGAAAGCTTTTTTGCCGGGGAGAATTGGTAGACATCTGTTTCAACAAACGCGTTTGTCCAAAACACGCTGCCAGTAAATATGTCAGGTAAATGTTCTTGTTCGGCCCTTTCTTGATACAGGTTCTGTACACGAAATGGCAAATACTTCATTTTGTCCTTTGTTTTACTCCAACAAATAGCGCCTTTGATGCATCTCTCAGCCACGACTTGATGTCAATGCCTGATAACTGGAGGGATCTCTCCCCACACTGTGACTGTGTTTATTGGACCGAAATCGAGGCGCGCGCCGAGAAAATAGTTATTAGGGACCTTACGAAACCACGACGACGACGGCAACGGGAACGTCAAAAAGCAATAGGTTTAATGAGCAAAACAACAGCTCTGCACGTGCATCATGCTTTTTTGTACATTTCTTTGCCTTCACTGCACAACTACGACGTGAAATGACAAAATTTTAAGTTTACTTGGGAACGGGAACGGCAAGGCGATAAATTCTACGGTCTCTGTTCAAACTTGAGCGCGTTCTCCTCTTCAGCTCCAACCAAAATTCCCTTCTTTTAAGTAACAGGACGAATTGGGATAATAGCGAAAAAGTTTAAAATGATGCGAAGTCTATTTTTCAGCGACGTTTTCATGGACGTCGCCGTTGTCGGATCGTAAGGTCCCTACTAGGGATTAGGGACCTTAAGCAACGACGACGACGACGACGACGACGGCAGTGAAAACGTCGCTAAAATATGAATTTGCGTTCTTTCAAACTTAATCGCGTCTGTTTGGACCCGCTCAATATGTCAAATGCAGGCGACTGTTACTGGAATTGAATTCTTAAGGATTTTATTCAAGTTCAAAAAGAGGAAGGAAAATTCGTCATCGTTTGTCCACGTCCTCCATAAAACGTCAAATTAGGAGGTTTCACGTCGTAGTCGTGCGGTGGACGTCAAAGAAATGTACTAAAAAGCGTGATGCACCTGCAGAGCTGTTGTTTTGATCATTAAACCTATTGTTTTTTGAAGTTGTTGTCGTCGTCGTCGTCGTCGTTGCTTGAGGTCCCTAGTTAGCGACGACGGCGACGGCAACAAGAACGTCAAAAAAGCTACAGGTTTGTTGAGCAAAGCAACTAGTTTGCACGTGCATCACGCTTTTTTGTACATTTCTTTACCGTTACTGCTCGACTACGACGTGAAAATGCCTAGTTTTACGTTTTATGGAGGACGTAAACAAGCGACCACGAACTTTTCTTTCTCTTTCTAAACTTGAGTGCGGTCCCAAAGAAATCAACTCCAGGGAAATTTCCCTACATGAGATATTTTCAGCAAATTTGGCCATGGAATAAACACGACAAAGTTGGGAGAAACGCCAATTCATTTAACAGTCACGTTTTCGATGACGTCACCTCTGTCGATGCTAAAAGTCCCTGCTTTCGACAGGTGGCCCGCTTTTACGAGAGAGATTTGCATGTCGGAGGTAATGTGTACTAAAAAGGTGTCTTTTATCCGTTCAAACCATAAATCGTTACGTTACGCAGCAATAATACAAAAGCACTGAACTTGCTTGGTCCTCAAATTTTGAGTTGAGGGTTGCTGAGGCATAACTTAAACTACTGGCCCAGGTTCCTGAAAGGCCGATCAGCGCTAATCCAGGATTAAAAAATTTTGCTTCATTTTTGTATTTACCTTAATTCCTATGCATTGCTTAGAGTAATATTCTGTGCTTTCATCACTGAATCTCGAAGTAAAGACACAACAGTATTTGTAAGCTCGAGTGACATGTTCTTAGACAAGAAAACCTTCCTTAAGATTTGGCTTAATCCTGGGTTAAACTTAACCATCTTTCGAGGATGCGAGCCCTGTACGTGACTTGTTTATCTTCACAACATACTTCCAAATTAATTAGCTCCGTCTTGTTTCGGAGAAGAACATGCACTAGTCGACTGGGAAAAAGGCAACTGCCTGGTAATATATGTTTATTGGTATAGTCAGAACGTATTGCGGAGACTATCGCGATCTTGTCTAACAACAGACAAACTTATATGGCTTCAAATGGCTTAGAAGTTATGCCAGTGGGCACGTGCGTAAATTGATACCTTCCCGCCACCTAATTATAACGGATAAACATAAATTTGACAGAATCAATTAGCAAGCGCTCATAAATCCTCAAACCTCGACTCTGTTAACTTGGACAAGATGAAGTTCGCCATTATAATTCTGTTCTCCTTTTACGCTGGTGTCCTTTCCCAGGGAAAGGTAGGCTTGTTTCACTTGTTTATATTTTCACATTTAGGTAATTTCGCTTCCTTGATTCCATGAGCCTCTTGCAACAACAAAGTTACAAAGTAAAACAAAGGCGAGCCTCGGTTTTATTTCCTATGGGGGCCAGATAAAAATGTCGTCAGTTTACTCTTTCAAGTAATTAAAAATCTATAGCTGGGCTTGTACAGATTGTACATCTATCAATGATAGTCTAGTAAAAAGGTTCATTGTCATTAGCAAATTGTCCACTTCACATGGAAACAGCCATTGATATTGAGGTTATCAAATTTTAACATAAATACATATAAATAAGCTACCCATCCTTTTCAAGTTTCAGTTACATCTAGTTCAGTGCTACTGAAAAGGCAGAATCTTCTTTCAATAACGTTTTGACGGGCGTTTTGAGTGGTTTTGACTTGAACTAACTTAACTTTCATTCTTCTTGTCACGTGACATCAAATTAGTGACCGTGAAAGTTGACACGCAGATAATATTGGAGTAAATTTTCCTATTTACTTTTCCGCTTCAGTGATCGATCTCTTGACATATTAATCCTCGGGTGATCAGTCGCACGTTAAGTGTCTGTTAGACTTCTTTGAAGTTTTTAAGCAAAGCAAACCTTTTCTTATCTTAGCCTTGACTTTCTTTGTTCGACTATTCCGCGAAGTAAAGCGGCCCTGTCGGTCGTAGCTGTGACTGTCTTCGATGGATGTCCTATCCGGTGGAATATTCTGAAACAAATACAGTTGAGTCCCACTAGCCCGAAGACCCAAAGAGTAGAGTACACGACAGCAGTTAGAGAAAGTTTGGGCATGTTTATATCGGTCAAAAATTCACTAAAAATGGAGCCAAAAGTCGCTAAAGTTAGTGGTGGTTGATTGTCGTATTTTCGAGTTTGCATTGCTTTTTTTGAGTAGGAAAAGTTAAGAAAATTGTTACGTTAGTTAAGCGATAGTTTTACGGTCAAAAGGATAAACAAAAAACTTTTTATAAATTCATATTTATGGCGGAAGCCGGGCTTTCCAGTTGATTTAATTTAGGCGTGGAGCTTCTCAATTGTAACGCCGGCTCCGAGGTAAGTCATGTATAAACGATGGATGAACTGGGGCGGATATAAAAGTGGTGGTGTCTTTGCACTTATACTAGGTAGTCTAGGTATGAACAACCTTAGTGGTTGGAAAAGAACCTGAAAAAACTTCCGCAAGCTTACAAAGAATCGGACCCTGAATTACCGGCTGTTCACATCATATATTTTTTTCTTGAACCATCTCACTTCCTTCTTCGGGAAATTACGACTACTCGACCTTGCACTTCTGTTGGCTCTGTTGGCTCTGTGAGCTCAACTGGGTCAGAGAGAGTCGCCCCCGTTCATCGCAAAGGCCAGGATTCGATTCCCAGGTTCATTTAAACCTCTTAATTTGTTCATTTACTGCGAGGATGACTTCCACTTTTATATCTTCATCCACATGCCGTTCACTTCATCATCATCATCAGCATTATCATACGCGCTGCTTACATATAAAATTATAGTCATCTACCTTAGAAAGAAAAATATTTTTTATGACTGCGTTTGACGTAACGAAGATCTGGGCTTTTTTGTGTTGTAGTCTGTAAAAATCCATCTGGGTGAGAATGGTTTCATTGCCCGATCTTGTGTAGACTTTTTGAAGCATGGCGTGTTGGAGAACGGTTTTTATTTGCTCTTTGATGATCAAGGACAGCGATATTTGGCCTATTGTGATCTCGCATCTGAACCAGGTGCAGCCTGGACATTAGTGATTTCCTGGACCCGTTCATTAAAGAACTTGCTACAGTTCCGAAGCAAGTCATTTATGCAAGATGCTCCTGTCAACGAGAATACCCCAAATTGGTACTCATACCGCCAGACTTTGGCTCGGATGAAAAACATCCGCGGTCGCTCCACTCACTGGCGAGCCACTTGCAGCTTCAACAAGGTTGAAGTGATTGATTACAGAGATTACATCAGGGGAAAGTTTAGAGATTTTGACATCATGGCTTTTTCAGGCAAAGGTGTATGTTTCCCGGTTGAATACGTGGATATTCGAGGGAGTACGGCTGGCAAAGGCACCACACTACCTTTTTTTCAGGGTCAGGACCATGAGTTTCTTCACACGGACAGTACTTTTACTGGCTGCGAGTTTAAGCCTAATGTCAGCACTGCTGTTTCTAGTGAAGACAACTTTGGCTTGTACAGTGATGTTAATGTAAAATTTCGGTGCACAGCAGGGGATTACTCAACGACACAGTGGTGGTTTGGCGGTTACCTGACCAAGTAGCGGTTGCATTCAGTGACGGATCCAGACCTTCAGATAAGGGGGGGGGGGGGGGGGGGGGGGTCTCCAAAATAAGGGGGCGATCCAGGCCCCCGGGCCCCTCCCCTAGATCCGCCACGGCCATTCATTGTCCAATAAGCCAAGACTGATCAGCATTAATTCTCTCATAACAATATCTGCGCTTTTTAAAGTTAAGGATATGATCGCAAAAGGTGATACTTTAACAAATTCTGCTCACTACAAGAAAAGAATAGGGACATGAAGTTTTATTTTGTTATTGTGATTTCCATCGGCTGTTTATTGACACTAAGAGCGATTGCCGAGAGGAAGGTTGTGGTCTCTTAGAAATTAAAAAAGAAACAATAGTTTTTGAGAAGTTGCAAACGGTCATGGTTACTTCCAGTGCAGTTTGAAAGTAATATCTATTGTTGATATGGATTCAGGGGCTCCATTTTGCTACTGACCTGGGTCCAGAAAAGAATCAGAATGCAAAGCTAGCTGTTAATTCATGCTCTGGCGAGATTCAGACGTTGGTGTATTAAATTTAAACAAATTAAAAAACAATACCTTTGTGTCCTTTGTATGTGTGTCTGCCAAGTAGACTTAAGATAGCAGCTTTCTGAAGAAAGCACGTACGAAGTACCACGCTTACAGTTACTGTTTAAAAAGTGTATAATTCAAGACAACACAGTGCCCCACTTAAGTAAACAAAAATTGTTTAGCTGTTGCATGCTGCAATCCCGGCCAAAAGGTTTTGGAAGTAAAGTGACAATGAATGATTCAAATGATTTGAATGAAAACAAGATGAAGTGACAACGTTGAGAAGTAACTCCAGCC
>JBBMOI010000007.1:3130000-3142500 GCA_038088405.1 Porites divaricata | reverse complement strand
ACATTACAAAAGATAAATTTGATGGCATTTTATTTAACAGGCTCATGAACTTGATTGTAAGAGAAAACCGCTAAACTGCCTAAAAAACTGCGGCGCTGTCGTCCCGCAAGAAGAGGTAACGCCGAGTTCAATATTTCACTTTTAGAAAACAATAACGAGTAGACTAATAGGCCCTCTGCAACTAGCTCCCCCCGGCCCCCTCCCCCCTTATTTTTAGACCAAAATGAGGCCCGAAGGGCCGAGAAAAATTTTTTAGAGACCGGGCTCCCCCCTTATCTCAGGGTCGGGATGACCGGGCCCAACGCCTTATCTGAAGGGGTCTGGATCCGCCACTGACTAGTCCTTTACGTGGTGAGAGCAAGCCGGACGAACTGGAAAAAGACAAACAAAGGGCTCTTATCATTTAAAATGGTAATCAGTTGTTTGTTTGCCTTGTCACAGTGCGTGTCTTGCTCTCCAGTATGGCGGTTTTGTACCACATTAAGGGCCCATGGTTTTAGTAGAAACCAACACATTTACGTTCGATTCTATCTCAAGTTTTGGTGGAAATATGTGTAAACGAGCAAACAAGTTACTTACTTGTGACAAATAAACAACTACATTTTTGTACTTACCATTAAAATGTTCACTGGACCCATTTTGGGCTACTTTGGTTGTTCGTAGTCTAGTATCATTTGATTAGTTTATCTACTTCTTCTTCAAATGCAATTTACATAACATAATCTCTATAACACAATAAGTTAGTGAGTTAAAATGAGATTGCGGGATTCTTGAAATTATACCAGTTAATCTCGACAGTACTTTTGGCGAGATGCTCTTGAAATTATACCTCAAATGCAACAACACAGGGCTACCAATTTTGGAACATTACGTGTATTTTGAAGAGGTTTTTTGTTGCAAGGCAGAAGAAGGGTTTTTCCCACCCGTTCTCCCAAGACTTTATTTCTCATCATGTGATTTCATTCATGCTCAGTGGAGTGGAATATGATACTTTTCCTTTTCATCACAGTTTTTAACGCACGATGAAAAAGACTGTCCGCTGACCATAACGTCATGTCCGTATGCTCAACTGGGGTGTACGACAAAGGTAAGTTAAGCTTCATTCAGAATAGCACAATTTCCTAGATACATTTTCATTTGAAGTGTAAAACAGTATGGCGATATTTGTTTCTTTTTCTCCATTTTGTTTTCAAGGGACTTTAAGCCAGTGCAACTGCGTTGATCCTGAGTTGTAATTTAGGATATGTCATTAACAAGAATAATTACATGAACACCTGCGCTTTTTAATCACTATTGACCGGACTTTTTCAAATTATAATTGTGGCCTTGCTGTAGCTTATCTCTCGTTGTCATTTCATAAGTTATTTACCTGAACCTCTCATTTCACCATGCTCCCTTTAGATTATATATTTCAACCTAGCCATTTCTTTCATGTACAATATTTCTTAATACAGTCGAACCTCCCGTATGCGACCACCCAAAATGCAAAGCCTGCGGGGTCGCTTTCGAGAAGTGGTTTTTTTACAAGAATCGAACCACAGGGGGGCACTTCCGAGAAATTTGTAGTCCCATGCCGTCACTAAAGTTTTTGGTATATTCTAAGTAGCATAGTAGTGCACACAGTAAACATAGAGATCATAGAACGCGTCAAGTGGTCGCTTACAAGAGGTTAAAAACAATGGACAATCATTAACCGTCAGGCCCAAAAAGCGGTCGCGGTGGCTTAAAGGAGGTGGTCGTTTACTGTAAGGCTTTAACTGGGAACGTTTTGGTGTTTTTGGTGTCGGTCGCTCATGGGAGGTGGTCACTTACGAGAGGTGGTCGCACATGGAGGCTCGACTGAAAAACAAGAGTAGACTTAATTGGTGTCACTTGAGAGAAATTAGTTATGCAGACAGGAAGAGCGTTGCATCCTTTTGCACCAAAGTGTTTTTTACTGCAGGTTCAACGGAAAGAGATTGAAAGCCATCTTCAGGAAGCTGTACGACCACATGTTGACTTGGCTTTTGCAAAACTAACTAGCACTCAAGAGGAGTTGAAAAGGTCTCAGGATTTAACAAGTAAACTAAACGAGAAGTTCAATGCTCTAGAAAGGCAATTTGAAGAGCAGCAGGGTACTCTTCATAGTCTTTTAAGCAATGACCATAGGGAAAAGGTCAATGCACTTGAAAAAGAAGTAAGAACTTTTAAAGAAAAAGCAATAGAGCTGCAAAATAGGGTGGAGACCCTGGAGATGATTGTTAAGGACAAATCTAAGAAAGGAGATTCAATGAAGAAAAACCTTCGGCTGCTTCAGAGACCTTCAAATCAAATGCAGACGATCGAGCAAAAAGAAAGTAGATGCATGTCTAAGGATTTTGCCATACTGCCAAGAGAGGAAATTTGCTCCAACAGTAACCCCTGTGTTTGGACAAAAGAGTGGAAGATTCAAGGTTTCAGAGGATTTCTTAAACGGGCCGAAGAAGAGGGACACGAGATACAGAGTAATCCGTTCTTCTTGGGTGAAAAGGGTTATAGAGTTAAATTGGGCCTGGGCGTTTCTGGCTCTTACCTCAACATCCACTTTGTAATAATGAAAAGCGAAAACGATGTCATATTACCATGGCCTTTTTTAATTCTTGTTACTTATAAAGTGATTGATCAGCACAAAAATCCGCTACAATGTGCGCATTGGACTACTATATTTAAGCCTTCTTCTAAAGACAACACGTGGAAGAAAAGTTTCCTGCGGCCGAAACTGGAAGAGAATCCTCCATGGACCAACCAAATTGCTTTATCTCGTTTAAGTGAAAGTTGCTTCCTTTTGAACGACACTGTTATTATTGATGTATTAGTTAGTCGACAATGGTAAAACGAAAAATAACTTGAAAATAACTTGACCTCTTACTTTTTTCTCGGTGGCAGTAACTTTGAAATTGGTTGGGACCATTGACTTGGAGAGAAAAAACATGTCACATATAAGACGTCAGCAGCGGCTTTTTTCAAATCATTTTTCCAAAAGTAGGCTTCCGTTCATTAATTAATGAATTTTGCTTGGGCAATCGTTTAGTTGTAATGTTGAGGCAGTTTGCCTCATCTTGGAGTCGTATTGGTAAAGAAATGACAAGCGCGAACACTTTGTTTATACGTTTAATCATTATATATTATTTTACATATAAGGGTTTCCCTTTTTCTAAGGTTTTTACATCACTTTTACAGCCAGTATTCTGGCCATGTGACACAAGTAGTTCCTCTTTCATGTCACTTAGACATGTTGCAAGTTATTTTAGTTTATCATTTTACGCTTTTAGCCTGAATGGGCCTCATTGCATGAGGCTGTGCATTTTTGCAGCATATCGAACTGCTTTGCCTTGTCACTAAAAAAACGAAATTTTGCTTCAACCAATCAAAAGCTCTATCCAGATCTGGATAGTGACGCGTCATCAGTATGGAATTTCTGTCTCTTTCTCTCTTTGCGGGGAAACCAGTGGTGGCGTCGCGAATTGTCGGCTGTTTTCTCAGGCTGCTTGGTAACCTAAGAGTGGGCCAATAGGTTGAATTTCTCAAGTCAAAAACTCATTCAAATCAAGTCAGAGATATATAGATAAAAGAACAGGACTAGTGCCTACCACACAACACAGTTCAGCCATTCTATTCATTATTTAACCAGTTGTGACTTTTGGCCTAATTTACTTAATACTTGTGTCGAAAATCTGGCTGTATAATTCCAGTAAATAACGAAACCTACCTACTTATATAGGGATCAGCATGATTTATTGGTCTTTCACGTGTATCATAAGTACAGCGTCCCCAGTTGGCTTCAAAAGCTATGTACATTTTCACATTTAGTGCATAAATACATGCTATCTCAACCTTCATCATGTTTTTTTCTAATTATTCTCACCTCAAGCAACAGACAATCATCGAGAATATAGGTCCAAAGTGGAAAAATTAAATGAAATCTTGAAAACCCAAACCTAGGATTTTCAACTTGCGTTGGTTTTGCACAACTCTTGGCATGCTTGGACGGGTCGGGAATCAACTCCATGGAAAAATCTGATCTCTTCTCTGGTTCTCTTTTCTGATCAATTAGGGTGAAAACTACTATATGACGGAAAGGCCATGACAATGCCTCGTCATATTCCCCTTTCATGATGATCAAAAATACTGACAAATATCCATTTTTGTTGCTCTTCGTGCCCCTGGGATAAAAAGATACTTTCATTTTGTAGCCATTGATAGATGAGTAGAAAGGTTCACTCTGTAATTCTGTATTTCCGTAAGGTTCAGGTGGTTTTAACATCTCAGTTATGCCACTTATCTTCCAAGACAGCTGAGGAGTTACATTCCTAAAACTGAATTCCATGGGTTCGCTGGGCAATTTAAAGCCGGAGAGACTCGAGACTATAGGTGTACTACTTACTTTCTCATGCACTGATTCGTGTGTCGTGCTAAGAGTAGCAATATTCTTAAAGGGAAAACTGTTTACTCTTTTCATTTCGTTAATTTGTTTCTCTAACCCAGACACTTTTTCCTCCAGTTTACTTGTCTTTTCTCTGAACTTCTCTTGAGTGCTAAGCATGTTTAAGCAGGCCAAATCAAGGTGTTTACTCGTGGCCGATTGAAGGTGTGACTCAACTTGATTTCGTTTAGTCTGCAAAAAATGAAATAGCCAATCTTAGCTTTCTAGCTTAAAAAACTGTAACTGAGAGGATTAAAGTCTACCGCAGCAATGGGTCAAAACAGCTTCTTTTTTTTTTTTTTTTTTTTTTTTTAACTTTTTAAGTTAATACAACTTTACTGAATTTATTGATGTCAAACAATGTTCATAGGCGCCACATATTCATTCTCCAAATCGCTTTGCACCCCCTCCACCCCCGCAAAAAAGAAAAAAAACTGCCTTGACTAAAGATTTGGTAACGTTGTAAGCCTAAGAGTTTTTTTCTGCATATACTGTATGAAATGAGTACTTTTCCGGATTCGCTACTTTATTTTGTTACTGGTGCATGGGTTTGTTTCGTCGTCAGTATATTAAGCAGATGCAGCGCGTGAATCGGAATTGAAAAGGTGCCGATTTGGTCAAGTCTCTATAGATTTTGAATCCGATGCCTTGTAAATTCGCAAGGTTTTGTAGTGTAAACAATTTGTCCAACTTATCCGGATACTTTTCTGCTTGCAGTAAAACCAAAATGGAACTGTCACTTTCATGAATATAGGGTGCCTTGGCAACGACGACGGCGAGGGCAACGAAAACGGCCCTAGCTATCAAAATGAATGCGCGTTTTTTTTTTTTTTTAACTTTTCCGCGTTTATTGCCGTCAACTCTCTTAAAATGGGAAATATAGGTGAACTTCCCTACGGAGTCTTGGGGACGGAACCCAAGTTCGGACTCAGAGAAGAAATTGAAATTTGCCCCTGTGTTTACGTCCTCCAAACAACGGCGCAAAAGGAAATTTACGGTCCATGTATCGGTTTCAAAACGTCACACTAGACTTACTTAAAATTTACCTTGAAATCACACCCCATATAAACATAAGGACAGGATATTATCTCAAGAGGACAGTCATTTTCAGTGTGATCAGTTATCTATGAGAGAAAATCATGAACTTAGAGGACCAGACCCAAGAGAAATTCAGTTTCATCAATTCTTGACTGCAGAAGGCTGAATAGTGGTGCTAGCAAATGCCCCTTGTGAGCGCTAAGGAGACCATGACAAACGAGTTCTAATAAGTAGAAAATCTCAAGCATTTGCAGTTAGAGGTCATTCTGCACAAGATAAAAAACTGAACTTCCAGCACGTGAATTCAACAACCTCGTTCCCAGGTTCTCTCTCCTACCCGTCGAGAGACCCTGGTTGGGTCTGGTCACGTGTCTCCCAGAATCTGGGAGATTACAAACAAACGACTTGCGGGAGGGGCGGGTAAGTGTGAGATTTGTCTCTACAAAGCGTAGACGTCGAGATCAGTGGAAACTGCGTATCCGACTTTGTCTAAAGAGTCCTGTTTTTTATAGTTCCCGGACTAGTAAAGACAAAACCTCGAACGCCGAATCCTTTGACAGCGAAAGCGTAACTTCCTGCAGAATATCTGGATGTTTATCGGATGTTGCAAAGGAAATCACGGATTCTCCACTTGTGCTGTCAAAAATATTTTAGGCGGTTGTATTCATAACGAAACGCAGTAGGCTTAAATTGCCATTTCTATGTTATGGAGGCCACCTTTGGAAAGCAAACGTACGTATTTTCAAAACTATGATTATGCAGTTCGAAGGGAGGCCGAAAAGATGTACGTCAGTGTAGTAGACATAAAAATTTAGTCGATCAAGCGTTGCCGTCTTCACCGACCTCGAAAATATTAGAATCAAACAGAAGCAACAGGAAGAGAGAATACGCCGCCCGGACTCAGTTTGATTGTTCAAATGAAAAGAGGTAAACAGAATCTTAGAAGAGTATATTTTTATCCAACGGCTCTGTTTTGTATTTTTGTCGTCCTTTAAAATCAACAGAATAGCCGTATAAGTTTCTTTGTTAAAAAATATGGCTTGCACGACTGCCAACCGTTTATTGTTCTTTGTTTAATTTTCTGGAGGGTTAGGTATATGCTTAAAGGGATTCAAAAAAATCACTGAGCTACATTTGTTTTTTTAATAAAGCTTTCATTTGGACCATATACAAGAAATCCTTTCGCTTTGGAAGGTTATCACTGGGTTATGTTGTCTGTTTACTCCTGTGTCTTCAGTGTCGCGTTTTGGTCATCCCTTGCTTATGCACGTACTACGTGTAGACATGTATATTATATTTTTTTTACCTCTATTTACCACTAAAAGCGATACGTTTTTTCTGTTGCCGCATCATCATAAAAAAGGTTAGAGGTAGGAGAAAGCTGACATTTCAGACTACAGCTTTCCGTTAAGTCATTACAGCTAAAATTTTATTTTGACCGTGAATGAAAAATGAATCCTCTGCTCTCAACGTAACTTCTTTGCTTTGTCACCGCTAATGGTTTAGGTTTTGCATGTACTGATTCGGGCCGATTATACCAGCCGCTGTCACCAACAAACATTGATTCTTTCAATGCAAGTTCAACGAACAGGGATTTTCCGTTCAATGCGGATAAACACGCGCTTGTGTCTTACTCAGGATCGTAGATTTTAGTATCTAATTGTTGTCATCGGTTTAACTGCGATAACACGAGTTTTTTATTTCTCCGCTGGTAATTCGCTTGTTTATCTGGTGATAGCTCTGTTTAGGCAGAAATTTCCCGAATTTCAGTTATAGTTGGAGGCTTAGCAAATCTGTCTTGTCCTTTCGATCATTGCGTGAACGGTGAAAACGAACCAGACAAAAAATTGAGAGACGAAGGACTCCTCCCTCGGAATTAATTTTGTTCTGGGACCACGTGACCAGACCCAACCAGGGTCTCTCTCTCTCTCGCTCCGTAGGGACGGGTAGGAGAGAACCCTGGGAACGAGGTTGGTGAATTCAATTGTGAGAGAAAGAAAGATTTCAACTGAAGGGTTAAGCATCACGTTTACGTCAAACGGCAAAAGCGAATTGTATACCACGCCAGTCCGCTTTACTTGTCGTTTACTGTCCATTGTTTCTACTAATAAATTGGTAGCTTCACGCAATTCAATAAGAATTGTTTTGAGCTGTTTTTATCTGCACATTTTCTATTTTGAGAAATTCTCAACTTGAATCTGACGTTTGCCGTTTGCGTTATACGTGAAGCTTAAACTCTCAACAACAAAAAAACAGAAATGAAATAACTAAATACAGACTGAAAACAAAATAATTGGCACATTATTATCCTAAACTAGAGACCTTACCTTTTCTCGCGAAATTACCTCACCGCAAGCGTTAAGACACTCAACCGGGTACTTTGCACACACATTTAAGTGTTCCTTCAAAGAGAGAAGATAAAAACAATAATCATGATAAAATTTGGCAACCGCCAACAAGAAGTGAAATAATCGCAATTTCACTAACTCCTCTTTTTTGGACCGGTCTTAAAAATGTTTTCTGATTGGTGCTTATGTACCGGTCGCTGCGCATATCATAGTGACAGCCAAATGTTCTCGAGCGATGCGCTTCATATTATTTACAACGAGAAACTAAAGAATTCTGACAGATACAATCGAAATTTTGCAGAGCCACATTGCGTAGAAGCTACAACAGGTTTTCGCTATCCGGTATTTGCTTCGTTTAAAGGACACTACTCGGTCGATACTCAGGATATTAAGCAAAATGGGAGCAAGATTCGGGAATAAAAGAATGAACGGGATGCGGGACGCCAAACATGACAATCGGGCTTACAAGATTGAGCGAAAATTTGGGCAGGGATCAGGACGGGGGGATTGAATAACCCTACTGGGGAAACTCTGCTTAGACTCACCAGCACATAGACAAGATATCCGAAACGGACAGGAGTATATTTTTCTTCCCATATTTTCTGTAAATGAAACTAACCAGGGTCCTGACTTGCAAGGCGGTTAAATCTGATTAGACAGGTTTTACTATTCGCAGATTTAAAAGTACTCTTTAATACTCTTATTTTAATAACGGCCATAAGATTGAAATAAATTTTTAGAAACGGCATTGTTATTAGGCCCTGGTTGTTCAAACGTTGGATAGCACTATCCACTGGATAAATCACTACCCAGCCGATAAGTATTAGAGAAAATAATTGTGTTAGAGCGATTTTCGTATGACCTTGAAAAATGGTTTCGGTAAGTGTTCGTCATCTGTTTCACAAACAATGGATGAAAAGATCAAAACATGGACTCTTCGTTTTCCCGCCAAAGAAAACCCTAATATGGAGAAGGCATTATTCGATTGGCCAATCGTGTTGCAGTATGACGTCAAAGCGAAGGATCCATTGATTTCTAGAAAGTTCTCGGGTATGAAGTTTTTTTACGCGAGCGTTCGCTTAACCAACCAAAAGCCACGCGCGTTTGTATCCGTTCGATAAACCAATCAAATTGCTCTATTTCCGTTCGTTTGTTGTTTCTGTTTTGTTCGCGCGTTTTCATTTCAAGGTCATACGAAAATCGCTCTATCTATTAGACCAGTGGATAGCACTATCCAAGGCTTGATTGCCTGGGGCCAGAGCTCTACAGTTGGTCAATTATGAATAATCAAAATAATATGGAGAAAAATTTAACAGCACATTTACTTGTCAACTTCTATTATTTAATTCTACTTTATTCTTCTATTACTTACCTCTTCGTAGTATTTAGCGATTGGAACACTACAGTATGAACAGTGTATCATCCTCCATTGACATGTGACAGTCACATGTTCATCCAGATCCTTTCTCACCATGGTCTCTTCACAGTTCTCATTTGTACAAGAGACAACAAGCAAGAGACAATAATCCAGGTGTTTCTGTTATTGAACAAAACAATGGTATGTCAACTGTATGTTGCATGTGCATGTAATATGAAATACAAATAAGAATGAAAAGAATTTTTGGCAAGCATGCGCAAACATTTTTGCAGATGTGTGGGTGTCCAAGATTTATGAAAATTGATAACTGCATTGTATGCTCTAATATATTGTTGTTTTCAGGTTCAATGGCAGTTTCAGATAAACCGTGAAAGACTCCTGACAACACAATTTTTATAGTCATGTATCAGAGAAAATTTTAAGCAAAGCACTTGTGTTTTGTGTAATGTACACGATCAATAACATCATCCAGCGGTACACATCATGGGCAGTCCTTACTAATGTACATTGAAATCGCTGGAGGTATAACAATTGCACAGCAACAAAGTCTGCAAGTCGGTTTAAGACTTTAAGACTTGTTTAAAGATCAAAATTTGAATTCTCATTTGTTGCCCCTATTAATTTCCTACAAAAGTAGTGGGGAGAAGTTGATAAAATATCAAGCAAGTTCATCTTGTCAGGTGCGGATCCTGGGGAGGTGAAATGGGTGAATTTTCACCCCCCCCCCCCCCCCCTTTTTCTGAGCCCCTCTTCAATCATGCTGATGCACAGACCTCAAACACCTCAACCAGGCTGTGGTTCTATTACATTATTACAAAAATTCACCCCCCATTTCAAAATCCTGGATCCGCGCCTGCTTGTGTGATCATGTTCGTAATTCTCATTACCACTCTGTTTACAAAGCATTGATATTACAAGGAGAAATTTGATGCTGATCACTCTTACGGCTTAATTAACCAGTCTTACTTCTTTTTCCCCAAGTGGTCCTGTCCACTCACAAGAACCATTTGGACACTGAATGATCAATGACAGAATCTTTCTTTCTGTTGCTTTGTCAAGGAAGGTGTCCTATGAACAAAGGCAAGCAGAAAGGCAAGATCGAAAAAATAATTTCATGAACAAGAAAAACAATTGGTAATGAATTAGTTAACAGACATGTCAAATACTTACCATGTCACAATCCAACTTCACATTATCCACTGGGCAAGTAAAAGAAAACAGATCATCATTGTCTGACTTGTCATCCCTGCAAACATTGATCAATACACAAGCTCAGAATTAATTTAAACTGATCCTACCCTGAAGGATTACTCTCCTCTAAATGACAAGGATTATCATTTGTACCTTAAAGGGTCAAAATTTGTGGCTATTAGGTTTGCTGCAGTACCTTACAAGGGTAACAGAGTTGAATCATAAAAATGAAGGGATTTATTTGTTAGTCAAGTGAATAGTCAACCTTAATTTGTCAGTGCCAGTTAATTTGTTGTTTATTTAATTTGGTACCTCTTATGAGTGTGAATGAATCAATTTTAGCCACGCCCATAAAATGATCCCCTTTGGGGTGTTCTGAAAATTGTCCAACATGCACCCCTGTCATCTTTATGGGGATTACCCCAGGAAAACCTGCCACAAGAGCCTTGATTTTCTTGCTGGCTGGGGGGAGGCATTTAGGACCTTTTTGGCAAGGGTGTGCAATTTGGACCCCTGTAACAATGCCAGACCACATCTAACTGCAAGTGCCTAGATAATCAAGATAATGCACCAAAGACTGATACCCTTAAGCTTTCCCAGACTAACTGTGAACCAGAAATCCAGTTCTTTATACCACTGATCAATTTTCCATCAATAATGTCCTATTCCTAAACCAAAATCTTCTGATTTTGACTCCCTACTACAGACTAAACTGCCGCTCCAACTTATCCAAAGGTCTCTGGAAGAGTACATGCGGAGTTCCCCTCAGGCTGTACCTCATTGTAGCAACCCAGAAGACATGGTATCTTTTGTTGCTTGCCCCTTAACACTTTTGCTAAATACTGGTCTTGTCTGAATGCTTGTTCTTTTTTAAAGGCTTTCGAAATCATCACTTGTGAGCCACCAAGCATCTTAACAGACCAATTTCAATATATCAAAATTCACACTTGGCTGCGAAGCTTGGGGGAGTAAAACAAAAGAAATCATCTTGAGGCCCAGAGATGAATAATATATACATTTCTTTTGTTTATTCCCCCAAGCCTTGGAGCCAAGTATTAATTTTAATATATCAAAGGGGGCTATTCAAACCTCATTTACACTTGCATACTCTGTTTCACCTTTTTTTTTTGTTTTCAAAAAACGATCTTTATGTGATGAAACCCAAGGGGTGAATAGAAATAGACTGAGCATTGGAGTCCAACAGACAAAGACTTCCTTAAAATCACTTGAAAATTAGCTTGAAACAGTCGCCAACTCAAATTGTACTGTATAATAAGGAACAGCAAGATCTACAATCACCAACAAATTTGACTAGAAGCTTCGGTGAAAAAAGTACATTAATCACAAAAACGAAGACCCCGCAAATCAAAACATTTGGGGAATCACGAGAACAGGTAATCTCAACCAAATAAAAAGCAAGAAACAATATGATATACCATTCTCAAGAAATTTGACCAAGGTCTTAATGTTTTCTACAAAACCCCACCTAAAGTAGAAAATCAAGACCCCATTAGAATGGGCTTTAGATCACTCTCGATCACTTAAAAACTCAGGCATGCCCACTGCATGCATGATGAATATTATTTATTAAGTGTCGAGGAACAATTTTTTTTCAATTTTGAACCCCGTACTATCCTCTATTAAACCTGGAGATAGTGACCATTCCTGCACTTTTTATTTCCCACAAAATAAAGGGGAAAGGGGAGTACATCTTTTTAAGAATACCGACTAATCTACAAGCACAATAAATAAGCTTTCCCCGTAGATTTGAATACATCACGTTTTTCTTACTTTTTCGTCGACTGCGTTAATTCCTCGAGACACTCACGGCACAATCTGTGTCCACATCTTGTTTGAACGGGTTTACGCAGAGGTAAATGACAGTAACAACACTTAACGTCTTCATCCAAAGAGTTTACGAAGATCTCCTTGTACCCTGCCATTATCACGTTTCCGCCATGTTGGGTTGCAAACGAGGCTAAGGTACAGACACCTTGTTAATTTTTTATTTTTTTTATTTTTTTGTTACTCTTTGAAACTAATTTTTTTTCTTGCTTTTATAGATTGCTCTACGATTTCTGTTCTAAATTTATTGTGTTTCTAA
>JBBMOI010000007.1:3090000-3125000 GCA_038088405.1 Porites divaricata | reverse complement strand
ACCAGTAACTCAACTTTTTGGAAATGAAGATATCCTGACCAACGCCCCTAGACTCCCTTTCTCTGCTATTATAATCTCTTGTCCTTACTCTTTATTTTCTTTTGTTTTTTAGTTTGCTCTTTCTGTTCAATGAAAACTGACGTGTTGTATAACTTTGTTTCCCTTTTTGCAGGCTCATGCTGGAAAGTGTACCAAGTTTCCTGTGAACTGTCCTAACGGATGTAATGATTCAATTCCCAGAGAGATGGTAATTGGTTGTTTTTGTTTAGTTTTGCAGTATGGAAGCCCCCCCTGATGGAAGGTCTGGGTTAAATACACTGAATACGCATACAATATTCTGTTACTTTTCAGAGGGATTCAATAAAAGTTTAGATGAATTTGATGCTGACATAAGGCATTTGAAAACGAGTCTAAAGTACTTCATTTTCCCACACTAATTTAGCACTCGCTATTGCTGATCCTTCTGGTGTTTGTGTGCTGTTCCCAAAGGACGTACGAGTGTACTAGAGAAGTCTAAAAAAAATTTCCCTTTCATCTTTTTTCAGATTCCAAATCACACTGAAAAAGACTGTCCCTTCACTATAATCTCATGCCCCTATGTTCAGATGGGCTGCAAGGAGAAGGTTTGCAATTGTCAGATTACACTGGCGACACATCACAACACGACTAAGCCTGGGACCAGGTTCTGCGGTGGGGGGAGGGGGGCGAGAATAGGTGACAACATATCGGTTGGCGAGGCGAGCTGAGTGGGAGTCTGGAGAGAGGAAAGGGCGGTGGAGCTACACAGACCTTTCCCCTCTTCAATCCACCGCTCGGTTCGCTAGGATCCCCCATTTTTTGCTTTTTCACCCACTACAGAATCTTGTTCTAAGGTAAACATGACTATTTAGATGTTAGAGAGTCGAGGAGAGATCTTGTTTACTTGACTATCGCCGCACAATTTGCTATTGCGTAATTTTTCATAAGCTCGATACAAATTGTATGAGTTTGCCGCAAATTTCAACGCATCCGGCGTACTTTATTATTCATTACCTTTATCGTCATCATCATCGTCGTCGTCATTATTTTTTTTTTGTTAACACGTTTCTGTCAGTACACTCTTATAGACCATAGAAATGACGTCATAAAATGTTGAAAACTCAAGTAGAACCACGAGCCGCAGGCGAGTGGTTTCACTGCAAAGTATTAAACATTTTATGGCGTCATTTCTGTGGTTTATAAAAGTGGAGACCAAGGAAAATTGTGGTCGATCTGCTTTTTACAATAACATTTATTTTTTTTTAACGAAAACCAAAAACAAAACAGCCGGTACTGCGTGACATGTTCCGTCATTTCATGGTCTACACTCATAGACAATAGCTCCCGACCTATCAGCGCGCGAGGATTCGCTCAGTAATTGTAAAAATTCTTCCGGATAAATCTCTTAGTTTTGCCGGCGTGGAAAGACAGTTAGTTTAGTTTCTTGATCTCTTGTAGGTTGAGCGGAAAAACGTACAAGCGCACGTTAACCTTGCCATGGGTGAGCATCTTGATTTCGCCTGTGCAAAGCTGAACAGCACACTTGTTAAATTAGACGAGACACAGAAGGTCACAAGACGCTTGGAAGAGAAGGTAGAGGCGCTACAAAAGCAGCTGGAAAAGAAAGGATACAAAGAAAGAGCGAGCAATACCACACGATTTGTCTGGAAGGTTAACAAGTTCAGTGATATTTTAAAACGAGCGAAGGCGGGATTGAAGGGGAAAATAGAGAGTGATCCATTCTACACAGATAGTTATGGTTACAAATTAAAAGTGTTGCTTAATCCTAATGGTTGTTGGCCTAATGGCTGGGATACTCACTTGTCGGTCTCCATCATTGTAATGAAAGGCGAATATGATGCTATATTACCGTGGCCATTTCGAAACAAAGTAACCATTACATTGATTGACCAAGAGGAAGATCCAATCAAACGACAAGACGTAGTGTGCTGTATCGTTCCCATGAAGGAAAAGAACTTTGCACGACCCCAGAAAGAGGAGAACATCGGATATGGGTATCCTGAATTCGTATCTCACGAAGAATTGCGATCAAGGAGATACCTCGTGGAAGACACTCTGTTCCTCCAGGTGGATGTTGGCTCCTCCCTGTGACAGTAGCATACGCACATTTGTTTCCGTAAATAGTTTTGAGTTATAATTTTGAGCTTCGTAGATCCGGCCATTCTACGTGAGACAAAAAAGCAAGGCTGATTTTACAGTCGGGAATATATTATCTTTTAACCAATATTTCGGAAGGCACGGCCTTCCTTCTTCAGGGTCTTCATTCTATATGATCATTCAGTGGCAACATAGCTTTGAATCAATAAGTACTAACATAATGAAAACTCGTCTGGTCTTATAAATGCATTGAGTGCGGGATTGGGGCTGTGACGCTGTGAACCCTTTCCCAGACTTCGCGCGGACAACGGGATAAGAGAGAACCCTATATAACCATGTACTTTTTAAAAAGAGTAACCGATAGTACAAAGAGAAAATGGTACTTATTGTACTTGGTACTATCGGTTGCCTTATGTCCAGCGATACACGAAATGATCATAAGCTGATACAAAAAGGTACACGCGTCCCAGACGCCCCGTAGACGAGGTTGACAAAAATGTCTATTGTCTACAACGAACGCAGCCGCTCAATGTCTTGTCACGCAACGCCTGTTCTCCAAGAGGAGGAGCGTTTCGTGACGACACAAGCAACGCGGCTGCGTAGAAGACTAATAAAATGGTGGAAAGCGACATCACTGTTGTCGGCCTACCGTGTGGCTACGAATATGAGTTTATATCATCCGTATTCGAGGAATATCACTGCCATATTTGTCACTTACCTTTACGACAACCAGTGCTCACTAGATGTGGACACAGATATTGCAAGAAATGTTTGGATGAGGCGATTAAAAGGTATGAACACTATGAAGATCTGTGTGACAGTTTCATGGGATACTGTGTCAGGCCGAAAAATTGGAGAAATTGTCAAGATATCGTTATGAAAAAGTGTGAAAAGTTAACAGAATTGGGAAATGAACTTTGTGATCCCAGTTGAATGTAAAAGATCTAAAAAAACAAAAAACCTAGTCTTACTAGATAATCGGATAATAATCATGGTCAAGTTATATTATTCACAGTAGTTGAGCGCTTTGTCTTTTTCACTCTTAGATGATGGCTTTTAATTTTTACAAAATTGCGAATATGCTCTTTTCAAAATGTCCATGAAAGAGAATTTTTCTGTCGGGTTCTTAGTGACCCCTGACGAAGATTTTACGACGACGGAATTTCTAGACAGTTTAAATTGTTCCTTAAAACTCTGACTTTTCTGAGTGTTGTCAAACACATAAGGAGCACTAAAGGTAAGACTGGAGGGAAAATTGATTAGCCTTAGCCAAACGAGCTTGGTTTGAAATTTCGTTCTCGTACAAACGTTCCTGTTTTTAATAAAACCAAGATCCGTTCTTCGAGCGTCCATGTGTTGCTGTGATGGATTCATTATTTTACATATAAACGCATACTTCTAGCTTCTAGGGCTGGGCTCTGAAATCTTGGTTTTTATCAGGATATTTATCAGCTTAAAATTTCATGTTAATTCATAAGAAATTCCAGCAAAAAGTCTGTTAAAGTTCAGCAGGTTGTAAAAGCGGTGTAGGGGTGAATTTATTCAACATGAATTTTTAAACAGGTAAAACCTTCTTAAAATTAATTCAAAGTCGCTTTGAATTAGTTTCTCGTAACCGACAATTACAATTATCTTCGGAACTTAGGAAGTCAAAACAAGAAGAGATAAGTTCCTTTAATTATAATATTCCCTTAAAAAAACATATCTGCATATTGAACTCTTAATGTTCAAGGATTTTGGGATTTCTCGTATATTTTTTCAGGCAGCACGTTCCTGAATGCCCGGTAGATAGGGAGCCTTTGGATCGAGAAAAGGTAACTTAATTTTTATGTATTTTTCAAAATGATTTCTAGCCTTATGCAGACATTTCCCTCCGTCTCAATAGTAGTCATTCCTTCACTAACAACATTCCAGACAATTTCTAATATATGAACCAGCGGGGAGTGTCGCGATTTTATCTTAGACACGCGATCTCTTTCAAGTCACGCAAAGATGTTTTAAAGTCACGCTAGGCTACTCGACAAAAGTTTACACACAAAGTTTTTTTTTCACGTGTCTCATATGTAAGTTCAAATCCAGAATTGAGTAGGTAGATAACGATTTTTTTGTTGTTCTTTACTTTCTTGATAAAAGTGTATTACTTAAACTATCGACTTCACGAAAAATCAAACAGTCGTTGTGTAGCTTTGGACATTAAACTCGGACCTTCACTTTTATTTGGCACGCGAAAAAGTCACGCTATCTTAGTACTATATACCCACGTGGGTCGTTCTATCGCTACCGCTAAAAGAATTGAAAGAGATTTGCCATATAAGAGGTCAGAGTTATGCTCAACTTTTGCCTACTTTAACCAGCTCTGTCCTGGTAAAAACGTGTACAAAGAACCAACACATGTAACAGAATTTTGTGTACAGGTACCACAAGTTAACACCCAAAAAGCTATGGTAACTTGTTTATTTTCCGTTATTTAGGATATATTTCCAGACAAAGCAACAGAAAGGAACATTCTTTCCTGTCACGTGAAGTGTCCGAGTGAAGGATGTGATTGGACAGGAGAGGTCAGACACGTGGAGGTATTTATAAAAAAAAACCATGCGCTTAACTCTCGTCCCTTGGCAACGGTGTTCATCATCCAATCAGTATTTTGCCACTTGTTTCTTATTATCTTTTTTAAAAATTGCTAAAAGGTTGTAAAACGGGTGATTCGTACTTGTGAATGTTGTGAATTTGTGTTTATCACATGCGAGGCACTTTTATTTGTAAGGAACACACCCTCATGGTAAGGAATGGAACTATAGTTATAAATAAAACACCTTGACTGCGGTTATATGATACTTGTACAGTCCGCTATAGAACGTTTACATATGACGTCACGGTGGCCATGTTGTTGTTTCAAAACAGTGAAACGGCGGCTATGTTGGTGTTCCAAACCAATCGTATGGAACTTGGACTCTTTTTTTCAAAAACGTTTTTTTTGTTTAAATAAATTTGCATAGATGCTAGCCATTTAAGTAAAAAAGCACTATTACTGAAGATGATTTTAAAACCTTTGTAATGTTTTTCCAGGCACATTTACTGAGGTGTGACTGCAAACTAATCCGCTGTCCAAACCACCGGTGCTTCGCAACAATGGAAAAGAGACTTGTGGAAGATCACGTGATGACCACGTGCCAGTGGAGAACGTTGCAGTGTGGGCATTGTAGCGACAAATACGCTAAGTGTGAAGAAGAGGTATCTGTTGGCTTACGTCCTGAGTAGAAGGATCCACAATAGTTTTGGCATGTTAACTTGAACATTATATTGTGCTTTTCACTTACCATTCTCAAGGCCATTTTTGTATTTTTCTGATAAAGTCGAGCTTGGCCTCAAGCCGAGAACCACTACTTAAGAGACATAGTCATGGGAAAAAGCTTTCACAAAAAGAAAAAAATGGAAACGTTTATCAATCAATTTTACAGGTCTGAGTGTCTCAAGAATGCTATATCCTTTTAAACGTGTAAGTCATTATCGTCTACTACCCTTTTGTCCACAGCAACACTCCTCCGAATGCCGCAGGATTCCTGTTGATTGTCCTAATGGGTGTGGCGAGTTTATACCAAGAGAGGAGGTACTTTTAACCTAGCACATTTTTTTATATATGGGTTGATTTACTGAGCATTTAGGCTAGTTGTAGGTGCTTATTGAGAATCTCTTGTTTTAACAAGGAATTTACTCGCTAATCATCCGAAATCTCAACTAATGTAGTTAGGGTTTCTTCCTTTAGTAGATAACTATACTATTTCCAAAGAGTACATCATCTTGTTTTCTAGAACCCAGCTTTTATCTAGTGAGTTTGTTTTGCCTTATTTTCCATTTTCTTATTTACGAGTGAGACTGGGTAGGTGCTGTTCGAATTTCATCTTGGGACTCTTGAGTGGGGGGGGGGGGTCATTGCCTTTTACTTGGCCATTACGAAGTTTTGTGGGACACTGGCTCAGAAGTCATTCCCAATACAGTCCTACAAGGTTATTTCTCTTTTCAGGTAACCTCACATAAAGAAGTCAATTGCCCTCAAAGCCTAGTAAACTGCCAATACGACTATATGGGTTGCAGTATTAAGGTAATTGAGCAGTGTTCACTCGGACTACAACTACGTACCTCAAAAATGCACTTTAAGAGAACTTGTTGCTGATAATGAGTAGTACTACAGGACACTCTAGCAGTCTTAAAACACATTAGTGTTGTGTGATTAACTAAAGGCCGGTTTACATCTATAACATTTGGCGGTCAGACTTGTGACGGATTTAGGAGAAAAACAGAAGGAATTATGGCAAAAACAAAAATCAGCCTGATTTTAATAGTGCAGCATTGAGAGTTTTTTAAAGCCCCCCAATGTTATGCTGTTTTTATCTTTGTGTTTTCCTTTGTGAAGAATATTTTCCCCCAATAATTGACCGATTAGTTACGCCGAGAAATCACGCCGTAGCCTTTTCTACCTTTTGAAGGGCTCTCTACCGCGAGCATGTTACGTATGCGAATATAGTGAATCGGTTTGTGGAAGCCGTCTAAGTTATGGCTTTACCTTAAATTAATTTATGCTACTCTACAATGCGGACTTTGGTTTTCTTTATTTCCAGATCAAAAGATGTGAAATAAACGATCATTTGGAACAAAACTTGCGTTCCCATTTTGAGCTCTCTGTAGACAAAGTGGGTAGGGTGCAGGACGAGTGTAAAATTTTGAGGCAAGAATTTGAAAAGATTAAGGTGGAACATCAAGGAATCAACCACAAAGTCAGTTCACTTGAGAAGCATCTCAATGAACTGAAACAAAAACACAAAGATATGGAAACATTCTCGCCATATACATGGAAGGTGACAGACTTTTGGGAAAGAGTCCGAAGAGCAAGAAATGGCATCGAAGTTCGAATCGAAAGCGACTCTTTTTACGTGGGCCCACAAGGTTACAAGATGAAGCTAGCGATGTATCCCAACGGAACAAAGGAAGCTAAAAATGCTCATATATCGCTATATATTGCCCTAATGAAGGGGCAATATGATGCTATATTGCCCTGGCCATTTCGATATAAGGTAACTCTAACTATTATTGACCAACACCCTTATTTAACGCAGAGGCAAAATTTTGTCAAGTCCTTTGTTCCAGACCCCTCATGGAAGAGCATGCAGCGACCAGAGAGTGCAGAAAACGAACGAAGAGGATTTGGAAGATTTTTCTCGCATGAAAAACTTATGGCGGGCTCGTATGTTATGGATGAAACTTTGTTCATTAAGTTTGAAGTAAGCCCTGCTGATAAGCCTGCGTAATTACCAGTTCTTGTTTGTTTGTTTTCAGCCATGTGAAAAAAAGCAAACAAAAAAAGCTGAATTGAACAACCTACTTCTCCAAGAGATTGTTTTTCGAGTTCTCTAAAACAGTCCTCTGTCAATTGAGGGCTTGGTCTTAAATTAGAGGAAAAGCTATTGTACACGCGTCTTGCACTACAAAATGGTCCAGGTAAATTGAAACTTTTTTCCTTTATGTGCTCCTTGGAATGTTGTCCATGCAGAGCGTTGCCGTTGCTTGTTTTAACTGTGACTGTAATAAAAAACAAAACAATTTTCTTAAAAGAAGGAATGAATTCCATCGATTTACATATCCACCGATCTACAATCCACCGAACTACAAATCTACTCATCCGTTGTTCTACACAGATCCACCGAATTACGGATCTACTGACCACACCAATCACAGACCTTGTGATCCATTGATACACAGATTCACAAATCTACCGATCCATTCATCAATATAGAGGTCTATCAATCCGTGCATTTCCCGATACGTCGACCTTCAGACTTATTCAGTTTTGACGTCACACGTGTGACGTCAGTCGTGAGGTTTTTACACCGAGGATGTGCCCTTTCCTTTTCTCCTGCCTTACTTACCTCAAAATTTCACTGAACTCTTTAATTTCCAAATAAACCGTATTTTACCTTCTACTTTATCTATATTCGACTTTTTTTTCTCGAGCTTGTAATTTAAATAACTTACTCTTGTTTCCTCCAGTAGCGCTCGGGTGTCGTGCAACTGGGCTTCTGTTTCATTCCATTTAACTCTTGTTTCATCCAACTCAGCTTTTGTATCGTCTAACTTAACTTGAGTCTCATCCAACTTAGCACAGGCTAAGTTAAGGTGCTCTCTCATGGCTGCTTCAACATGAAAATCCACGTCTTTACGCTGAAACTGTGGAGAGAATAGTAATTTAAGAACTGGTAGTGCATTTACTGAATTAATATTTTTTTGCATCAATGCGTATTGCAATCTAACGCCGCATACAAGTTTGATTGGTTAGTAAGCGCCTGCCGAGTAAGGCCTGGAGGTAGTATAGGTTCTGATCACAGCAGAGAAGGCAGATAGATTTTTTGCGAAATATTCATGAAAAACAGAAAATGCCGCACATGCAGCTACTGTGTTCCCTCTTGCAATGCCAAGAGAGGCAATACTGAATATTAAGTCAAAGAGTAACAAGATTTTGTGATTTCATTGTTTTCCTGGGAACAAGAGCAAAAAGATCTCTGGATTACCAAAATTCGCAAAGACGAGGGAATATTTTTCACTGTCACAGACAACACACGTGTCTTCTTGATAATACTACAAAACAGTCCGTATTTTTGCGTACTAAAGTACGCGCGAGCAGTCAAACAAAAAGTCTGGAGCGAGACTGGGGAGAAACACTAAAAATACAGATTGACCGTTTTGCGTACCGTCGTTACATTCCTTCGAATTACCCGCTTCTCTCAGCCACGGGCAATTCCCATTGGCTAAATTGATGCAAGCTGTAAAGTTATGTTTACACTAAACCATTCGCGAAGTTCCCAACCGGCTTTCGCCGTAAATAGCTAGTGGCTGATTTGTTCGCACAAGAATTGGGATTTGTTCTAAAATCAGAAGCCTTGGAGTCGCTTTTTAGGGGAAAGGATGTTTTTGTGTCAGGCTGTCTCTCTTTTCAATTGCAATAAATGGTTCAGGTTAAAATTTTTTGTAGTAGAAACAACAAACAAATATTTTCAGAGCTTATCCAGTAAGTCTTAAAATTGCCGAAGCATGTTTTGAAACAACAGGTGCACATTCTACAAATTATCTAAGGCGCTCGGCTGTTTTGGCTTTCTCCTTCTTCGAGGAACAGGCACTGGATTTGTCGGCGTACAGCCTGCCACTTCCACTCATTTTTATTCTTCTACAAAACACTACATTGCATAGGAAAACAACGCTAAAGAATGCTTTGGAAATGCGGTTAGCACAATGATGTTTTCAATCCGCTAAATTCAAAATTATATCAAACGAAGAACAAACCTTTTCAATGCATCCTATTTTAGCATAGGGACAAAATACGAGAGCCCGCGGACATTGGTTATCGATGTGATACTGCATCTAAAGGGAAATTGTAAAATTAGCGAACTAAGATGAAATGTTTTTATATTTTTTATCACATATGGATAATAGTAGTTTAAAGAAAGGTGTTTGAAAGTTCAGATTCCCGGTCACGCTGGCTTTAGTGACACATTAAACTACAATAAAATGTGTTATTAACCATTTCTCTGGGAATTGCAGACTCCCCGCAGCTGTTTGGGCAAGGAAGTGATGGTTTGGTGCGCTTTTTCAAGTGATCCTGCAAAAACAAAACAAAACAAATATATTTATCCTTTATCATTTAAATTAAAAACTGTCAATTTTTGTAGGCCATGGTATTCCCGAGAGAAATTTAGACCCCATAATGCACTCATTTCGCATAGTTCTTGTCAAATGCTTCTGAAAGGAATGCATATTCATAAGAGCTGACTCTCACCCCAGGCCGCCCCCTCTCAGAGCATACTAGTGTGGGCGGCACTGTGCTCAATCAATCAAATCAGGGCGGAATGGAAATACACAATGACCATCTTCGTTACTTGTTCTTGCTCAATGTTTTCCTTTTTATGGAACACTACAAGTTAACAAGAAAAACTGTCTGTGACGTTTGACTGCAGTACGGTGACATATAATAATAATGATAATAATAATAATAATAATAATTTAAACGATAATAATTTTATTGATAACAATGCTTAAACTATTAAAATCTTATTTACGATTTATTCGCTTTAATAATACTGTTCGGTCGAAACACTATTTACAATTCCATTTGATAAAAGCACTTAATTTTAATTAGCAAATTTCATTAAATTAAAAAATTATTCGAGTCAAATACACTTCATTTCAATTAAAACCAGTCTTTAAGATTAGAAAAAGCCCTTAAAAAGGAGAAGGCTAAAACTATAGTTAAAATTCTAACCTTTGAATCATTTTAATAATAATTGATAACTATAATTTATATTTATAGTGCGCAATTTTTTATAAGTCATGTTCAAATGCGCATAACAGTCAGTTAAAAAGCAAGCGCATGCATCTGACATCGAATAGCAATGCATTCCAGAGCTTCGGAGCAGCACAGGTGAAGGACCTAACACCAAGTGTTGTTTTACAAGTGTTGCATTATTTTACCACCTTTGATAATTTCTCTTCACGTATCATGCTGTTAAGTAACACTTTCAGTTATCAAGACCTTTTTTTTATTATTTAGCGCATAGAAAGTAAGGCCTTAACCCTCGGATTTACATGGAGGGGGGAAGGTTGATTGAACCCCACCTAATCCCCAACTGATCTTCAAAACAGAGTCAAAACATGACAAAACAGTGCTTCATCAATGTAAATAACATCATGATACAATCCAATAGAAAAGCAGCGTGTTTCTGCATTCGTGGTTATCTCAGGCTATTTGAGCAAATTTCACATCATCTTCGTTGTATAAGGACTATAAGGAATAAGTGAATTTTCTAGAAAAATAAAGATTCATTATTCAAGTACATTAATTCATATTCAAACTAAATTTCCAAACATTCGAACTAATCTAAACTCAATATTCAATATTCCGCTTCCACCCCCGATATATATGTGAGTGAAAAGGTGGAGTTCCGCTCGACTTGGGAATGATAATGTTTCAGATTTAAGAAGCCGTGCACGACAAGAATTGTACCTTTAATTATATTGGGTTTTTACCTCTTTGTTCCGTAACTCTCCCCTCCACGGGCAACACTCATTTCTACATGTTATTCTTAAGGATAAAATCTTGCGTTTCGCCAAGTTGTCGGGAAACACATCCTGTAGAATATAATCAGAAACAAAGTTAACTGAAGAGCTCAAGGTCATTTCCTACGTGATATGAAATTGTCGAACATGTGGACACTCGTACTCCTCTGTGTATTATTATTACTATTACTATTATTATTATTATTCGAAGATGACCTTGCTGCGAACTGCTGACGTAAATACTTAGCTCTTCCGAAAGAAATTTAACAGTTTTTGTGTGCGACTCAGTCTTTTTCCAGGAGCGGCTTCTGCTTGTTGCGAAAGCTTTAAAAAAAAAACATTTCACACACTCATCAGCTTATTTTTGATTGTGTGCAGTATTACTTTGTATGTATATACTAGGTGATCTGTGACGTCATTGCGGGGGCCTGGGGAAAGAAATTTTAATGCCGTATCCCATAAACCAAAGCTGACGGGAACAGATTGAATTGAATTGAATTGGTGCGCGCGTTGGTTTATGGGATACGGCATTAAAATTTCTCTCCCCAGGCCCCCGCAATAACGTCACAGATCATCTGGTATAATAAAAGTAAAGAGTGATCATCGCAGTAAATTTTTCAATTTAAGAAATTGGAAAAAAGAAGCCTGAAAAAAGAAAAATAAGAATAGACAAGACTAAAAAACATGACTGAGACTTAAAAAGATAAGAAAGGAAATGGAAGTTATTTACCCAGTCTCCGTCGAGGCGTCTCCTGTCCGCCGGGCAAGTGAAATTCGTTTTCCGATCTTCTTGTCTGTTTTTTGTTTGTTTTGTTATTTTTTTCAGTGTGAGAAAAAATTACATTAAACAGATGAATATATAGAGAGATAAACAAATATTAAATAATAAATAATAAATGTATAAATAGATTCATAGCTAAACTTGCATATTGTTTTTTGTTCACAAAAAGTTACTGAATAAATAAATGTGACGTTTTTATTGGCCAGGCAGTACGCAAGAACCAGATTATCGGAATATGACACCGAAGGTCACCGACCATTGGCTACACATCTCCAAACAGAGGAAGCGTAAACTATTTTGTCATTTGATCAACAGAGAACAGCAGAGTTGACTGTCGTTTGCTTTGTTGAAGAATATGGTCGACTGATACCGTACAGAGATGCCGCACTGTCGATTTGGTGAGTAAAAAACGTGCCCTCTTTTGTACTCCAGCTTAGGGACGGACCATTAAAAAAGTTATGGGGGTGGGGGTGGGGAGTTTTCGAGTTGCATGAATTTTTTTGGGTTATCAAATTCCTTGAATAAATTTTATTTTAAGCTTTAGCATGAATATTTTTTAGGGTTAATTGGCGTACATGAATTTTTTTCATTTAATTTCCCATTGCGCGAATAATTTTGTTTGTACTTGCCCCCCCCCCCCCCCCCCCCACCACTCCCATAAGTTTTCTTATGGTCCGTCCCTTAATCCATCACGTGTAAAGTGTTAGATCACATCAAGGATAATAGAAAGAATTGATAGGAAATTTATGTCACGTGGGCTGACTTCTTATCATCGATTGGTTGTTTCGTGCTCCAAGATGGCAAAGGATGGTTCATCATTGTGAAAATTTGTAACGAAACGATGGCCAAAATGCTGCGCAAACCAGTCGAAATGAAGGGTTTGTTTTCCTGCATGTTGTTCGTTTTTAATGCTTCTTTAATTTATGGTTGATGTTTTTTCCTTCGTTTGTTGTCTTACGACAATGGCGACCCTTTAAAGCCACACTTGAACCTTCGAGGAAAAACACCAACCTATCAATGATTTGTCCCTGGATGGGGGAGGGGAGCAACCCACGGGAAACTTGACAAATCCAGGTTTTTATTCAAATTCCCATCCCTGGGGCGAACTAACAGGCCGTGACTCGTAACAGCGTAACGGCACCAAACGTGACACTAAGGATAAGGGGGGAAGCATTCTCTATTGGGGGGAAGGGGTCTTTAAGAACTTTTTTTCGGCCCTTCAGACCTCAGTTTGGTCTAAAACTTAAGGGGACGGGCCCCCCAGACCCCTCTCCTGGATCCGCCTCTGTCCACAAACTTTGTGCAGTTCCCAAGTGAACAAGACATTTTCTAGCTGGATATTTAGCGTGGCTGCCAAGTTAACACACACTCTATTCTCCCGAAAGTAATTTTGAATTGTTTTACACTTTATTTGCAGCAATGAAAAATGCGCAGTGCCAGAACATGTCGTGTCATCATCAAGAAGGGTTAATGTCTAATATAAGCGGGCCGGCTGGTGATTGTAACTGTGGTTCAGAATTTTATTTAATTTGACGTTTGGAGTATACCAGCAAATCTAACACAGAATTGCAGGACTATTTCATGTCTTTCCGTATGATTTTACTTGTGGTGAGGGCAGCATGTGGTAAAAACATGAAAAAAGTAGAAAGCATATTTTCAAATGTCACTTTGTGCTAGTGTTGCTTCTCAATGCTGAGGGACAAAATAAGATACTCCTAACATTCGTTCTGCCATCCTTCACAACGATATCACCACTTCAAAATGTGGGAAACTCATCCAAATGACTACTGGGTATTTCTAAGATTGCAGACCCCTTATAACTCATTCTCAAGTCCTCCACTTTCAGTGGCGGCTGAGTCAAGGGGACGTTCAGGATGTCAAATTCCCCACCCACGTAAGCTTCACTAAGTCTAATTCCCGTGGGTTGCTCCCCCCCCCCCCCTCCCCCATAATACTCATAAAGCAGGGGCAAACCAAAAAAGTACTTCTTGTTATGTTTTGTGTTATTTGTCCTTGTCTTTGAGAAAATTGCGTCCCCAAAATTCAGTTTACCAGAGCCATATTTAGTAGACTTGGCTACTGTTTTGGGACGCCTTTATTAAGGTTCCTTCTTGTTATTATTCATAACTTCGATTGACAGATCTTTTAAGAATGGAATTGCGGCCTAGGCAGTGCAATAATTTTTCAAATGGCTGAAATACATTTGGAGCTGCCGCCGAGCAAGAGTCTATATCTGAATCACATTGTTGTCAAACCAAAGATGGACTTGATTAGCGCTGTTATTGTACTGTATTTAGGTTTTTAGTTATCCAAAGCAACAATGTACCTGTAGATGATAAACCTTACCAAGATGTATTCTAAATCAAATTAATAAAACATATACCTGACTGTACAGTTGTTTGGGGTATGAAGTTTGTTTTCAACAACACTATAATGTGATTAGACAGTCTTATATTTTTAAGCTCGTATCCACTTGTATCCACTTACCTCAGGCTAAACAAAAACCCTGGATGCTACCATTCTCTCTTGATGCTACTGATTTTTTAATAATCAGCTTCTACTTTTTTTGGGAACAGTGTTAATGCCGGTTTATTTCAGAGGTGATATGCAGTATTTCCTATCCATATCATTAAAAATGCCACACTACAATATAAAAACTTAAAAGGCAGTATGGAGTGTTTTCACTCACGTGGCCAGCATCTATGCAAATTTATTGGTACAAAAGAAAGCGTTTGCATAAGAAAAGAGTTCAACTCCCACAGGATTAATTTGGGACACCAACATGGTCGCCGTTTCATTGTTTTGGGACACCAATATGGCCGCCGTGACGTCATGTGAAAACATAATGTATTTCTTAGCCTTTTTTAACCTTATGTGTGGAAGACACTTGTTTCCTCATGGAAAAGAATTGAAGTTTCTACCATCAACAAGGAGAGTTTGTTTCCGGGCCAGTTGTATTCTGGTTGTTAGCATTAAACGATTTACAGAACATTTTTGAACTTCGCTTGCTCAAAAACTTGGCTGAAAATTATCTTGCATAATGGTAAATTTATATCAAAATAACAATTTAATAAAATAAACAAGTTGCCTTAACCTAAAAATTAATTTGAGAAAATTATAAACGGCGTTCCCACGGTAGTCCGCAATCAAATTCGAGCTTTTTATTTTTAGTTTTCTACAATTCATATACGGCCTTTTTATCGTTTGAGCTGGGTACTTGGAACATCAAGCCTCAACAGTTTTACTGACACTCGCCAAGCTTATATAAAAGCAGAAAAGAAATTGACAATCCCGGTTTTCTTGTGGTTTGTAGTATATTAGGGTGTGCCTTTTTTGTAGGCGTTTAGCCACTAGATAAATGTTTTCCTGTACTTTCAAGTAGTTAGACTTGCCGTTTAGTGTATTTAAGCGTCATTTAATTATCGGACGCTGTCATTCTTCGCTCTCATAAGTTTCATAATCATTTACTCTGTCTTTTGCCTCTACCGGTTTTGTACCCTCTAACTGTCTTCTCAAGAGCACACGCTCTTCATCCTTTTACTCCAAAGCATGAGCAATCTGTCAGGTCGAAGACAAAGATAGGAAAATATAGGAGGAGAAATAAGATGCCAAAATCATCGGATGTAAGGTTACATTTTCAACCAATCACGTCCGCCAGTTTTCTTTGCAATCTTTCTATTATCCATGATCAAATCTGTTTCAACACTAAACGTTATTAGAATTTAGTTCGATAGAAGTACCTTCTCATATGTTCCGAAAGACATTGGTTACAAAACCTGTGACCGCATCTTGTTTGGACAGGCTCCCTTAACGGATCTCCTTCAACTTCTTGTGCAAAGTCCTCGTCGTAACCTAAAGTATTGAGTAGCGATTCGGCCATGGCCATGTTGCGAAACCGAATTTAAGCAAATGAGCTGCACCTCAGTCGAGTTTCTCGACCGAGAGAGGTCATAAAATGTATTAACATTCGACGGAACTTAACGTTGTGCCAGTGACAGAGAATGTAAATACTTTCCTATTGGTATGAACGCACGTGAGCCGTTATGGCGTTTTTAAGATTGACTCTATTGTTGTCAGGTATGTAAGGTTTTGACATTTGTAATGTATTCATCGCAGCTCTCGAACTTTCAAATTTTATTTTGTTTATCTATTGATGGATTTTTTTACCTTTAATCCCCTAGAGGTTGTGCGACTGCATTCGTTGGGGAATACGTTCCCATTTTTTTCCCATTGGGTTTTTGAGTTTTCTTATCAAGCGGCGCACGTGCCTAGTTTAGCCTGAGTGACTTTGTTAATGATCTAAAAGTGTTTGTGTATTATTCTTTGGTTACCATGTTGAATTTTGTATGCTATTCGGACGGCAAAAAAAAAACTTGTGGGGTCACCGTTCGAGCTGCAACCCCCGTTCCCGTCTCTTAGTTTGTGAATATAAATTATTATTATTATTATTATTATTATTATTATTTATTATTATTATTATTGCATTGACTTACATTGAACTGCTGAAACACTTCTGAAATCAATCTCACATTTTCGTGAATGAAAAAATGTCAATGCGGGGAAGCGACTGTCTTGTTCTACATTTTGAACACTTGTTTCATCTCTTAGTGGCCAATGGGAACAACTCGTTTCACATTTTTACCTTGTGGTTTCATTTTGCATGCAAGCGTTAAGTAAAAAAACAAAAAAAAGAATCGGTCCATGCACTTACCTTTCTGCAGGAGGAGTGTAAAGCTGGTTCTGAACTTCTTGTCTATTTCATTCTTCAGTGTGAGAGGGAATTGAAATGAATAAATGAATGGATACGCAAATAAATAGCTGAAAAAATAAACATGCAACTTACGCATTGTGACTCAGCGCGGACGGCAATGCTCCATCTGTGTTAATAGAATCTAGCAGGAACAACAAGAGTTCTCATTACATCTGCCCCCGCCTTAGATATGACGTTTATTTTGAAATAAGCATTTTCATTAACAAAACTTCTGGGAACTGCATTGAAAAAAGCAAGGGATCTCGTGACGCTCACTAATGCCTTGCGTGACTTTAAAGTGTCACGTATAATATTATTATTTCCGTTCCGAACAGAAATGGCGGCAGGCGGAGTGCCTGAGTTAGGAGGCTACGAATACGAGTTTGTTGAGGATATTCCTGATGACTGGGAATGCCTTGTTTGTCAGTTACCCCTCAAAGACCCTATTCAGATCGAGGGATGCGGCCACAGACTCTGTGAGATATGTGTTGGAACAATTTTGAGGTATGAAATCGGTCGTGTTTCTTGTGCTCATGAACGTTTTACCCGGTCATTTCTAAAATACGTTTCTCTGAATCTGTAGTCATCTTCTTCGAGAAAACAACCGCACAATTCAGGCGTTACTTCGTATAATTAACTTTCAGTCAGGTATATTCAGTGCGAATGACCCCGTACGATATGCAAAGTGACTTCTCGTGATCTTGTGTTGCAACAATTGTACAGTGAAAGTATTCACCTGGCTAGCTTCCTTTCTGCGCCAGTCATTTTAATCCTTTACTGTCTTTAGAGAGCTAGCGCTACCTAATTCGCTTAAGAAGTTTTACATCCTACAATCTTCATTTCGCTTTTTGCATTTATATGTGGGTTTTGATTGACTGGGGGCGACCTAGTACAGTAAAGCAATTCACAAGCGAGGGAGTTGTCATGAATATTAAATACACTTCGATCTGATCTTTCGTCGCGTTTGACATGAGAAGACAACTAACAACTTGCAAAGGTCATTTATTTACTTAATGAAGTAACTAGATAGAAAGGAAATCATGTTTTATCGTAGGGTATAACTCTTAGAATGTCGTTTAATAATTCCAGACTCCATAACAAATCAACCAAATCAAATTACAGCTAGGCTTCCACATGTTCAAAAACAATCAGCGAAGTTTTCAAAGAAGTATCTAATCGTTTTACTCAGAGGCCAATGACAATCTCAAAATAAAATCGTTATAAAATGAGAAAAAAAACTCCATCTGTTCGCTGACGGAATCACTTCCTTCTTTTAGATCCGAGAAACCGCAGTGCCCAGCAGACAGAGAGCCAATATCACGAGAACGGGTAAGTGAAGACATGTGAAGGTCCCTTTTATCCTAACTAAGCGACTTTTAAGATTATTGAAACCATGCCTTATATTTCTCTATGCTAAAACGTATGAAGCTAGTGTTACATTTGATGTTACCTCATGATACCAATTTAGTTCAGTCTAAGCAAACAATGCAAATATGATGTATGACGTAAATTATACAACAAGGAAAATTATCCGGAGCGTCATCATCAAATTATTTTTATCTCTTCACACTAGTATTGACATGTTTTATAGCATTATATATTTTGTTAGGAAATTTAGGAAAGATTTGCAATTATCATGAGATTGGAGGAGCATTTCTTTGTTCGTTTACTTTACCATGTTTTGGTCCATTGCCCTATTTTAAAATAGTGACATTATAAAATAACCTTTTTCACCTTGCTGTTGCCTAACTGCATAAAGAGGGTTGTTATCTGTCTTGTAACTTTAAAATGTCTCCCAACAACTATTTGTGAAAGATTGCCCTTTATGATAAATATTTATTTATTTTTTAATTCCCCGCTGATGAAGAATTTAGCAGAACAATAGGACAATTGCACGATGACGTCATTTTACTACAGCTACCAGAATCCTTGAGTGTGTTGTTTTCTTGTGTAAATTAAGGTTATTGTTCTTTTATCCTCAGCGGAATTGGCAAATTTAAATAACAAAGCAAAAACGAAATGAATTCTGGTAGTTGTAGTCAAATATCGTCATCGTGCAATTGTCCTATTACAATATTCATAAGCGTGAACAAATTATCTCTCTTGAGACCAGAAAATTACAGACTGGAAGTAATTGTTCACTTAACGTTTCCTTTTAAGGTCATTTAATAGCATCGCTGAGAATAACGTTGTATTTATTCTAATTTTGTCCTAATAAGGTTTAAAATACTCGCTTGTTTCCAGTGCTTTTGTTTTTAACCCTATTTGGATAGAATTTAGCATACTGCGTGCTTTGATAATTTGTACCATTTGTTATATTTCTAAACAAAAACTAAAAAAATAAGTTATTAAATAAATGGATTCTTTTTTTACGTAATTGGTACAGAAGAAAACAAACGCATCAAGCCTTTGAGATTTCTTTAATAAACAGTTATTCTGCAAGAAAAGATTACACAATGTTCTAATTAATTGGTTCCAAAATCTAACCTAAACTGGAATCGCGAAAGCATAAAAATTGGTCAAATCATAAAACAAACTCACATGATACAAAGAAAAAAAACAAAACATGATTTGCACCTGAAGAGTGGATCTCTCTAGCTTGTAAGAACTTGAGTATCAAAGAAATAGAAACTATTCGTTCGCGTCCATAGGCTTATCACAACTGAAAAATACATCTCTGCATGAGGCTGTTAATGGCTTTTCTGACATGCACAGTTGCCTATGTAGTAGAATCAAAATTCTTGCTTAAAACACCTCACCCCTCCCCCTGCCTTCAGTTCTCGAGAATGAAAAAATCGGCCCTATCAATGTTTTGTTCCTTCCAAAATCCTAAGGTTGTTTCACTCTAAAGCTCTAAAGTATGTTGACACAGCTTGTTAGAATTCCGGATTTATACAATAGGCTTCTTTAAGCTGAAATCTGGAAAACTGGGCTTTTAGCCAGCATTTGTATCCCCTCTTTAAATTTCATCACTTTTGATAACTTTACCCTACTAATTAACTCTCAGCAAACTAACAAACAGAAAAAATGACAATTATGCAAGCTGCTTATTGATTAGTTCAAGGTCAAAAAAACCTGCTATGTTTGACAGCAGTTCTTAGCTGCAGTTGATAGAATTTTGCGTGACCTGCATACAAAACACAAATTGAGGCGGTGTCCACTCTAATGTGTTAACGAAAAAATGTTGAAAGCTGTGCGTCTAGTTTCCCATATCATTTTCGATCGTCTTAAACTGAGCTATCAAAATGTCCAATAATGATATATCTTCGTTTTTAACAGGCTTCTCTTTCAAAAGCTTTTTCAAAAGCCTCCTTGTATGATCACTTTAGTGTAGACGTGCGGCTAAATCGCATAGAAATGTATGCATTTTCGAGCAAATGCACCAGTGTGAATGCCACGCACCTGACAGGTACGTGGTTACCTTTTCTGCTAACTATCCAGAGAGAGATTCAATACGTTCTGATTCAACGTGCTTTTTATGTTTGAGTCTCACATTTGCTGGCCATAATTCTCTCCTTAATTGTTGCACCACCTTCCATTGATCTACACCATTCCAATGTTCCATTTCGTTTTTTTCAATTATGTGGTTTTTTGTCCCCTAATTATTTGACAGATTTTTTCTGACGTTGCATGTCATCGTAAAATACTGGATGCCAAAGTCAGATGTCCCAATAGAGATTGCACCTGGACAGGAGAGCTTAGAGACGTTAGGGTAGGAATTGATCATTTCACGCTGCAATTTTTCACCCCTTTTCAACCATCCACTCTGTTCATGCAACCTTTATTGTAACCAAATCAATACCTCCCTTTGAAGATTGAGGCATATTTCACATAAACTGTAATATGCTCGGATATGCACAAATTCTCACTGGCTTGATATATTTGAACCAGAAGCCTTAATTTTCAGTATAGCTGTAGTGCTTCGTATCACATAGGGGCCAAACCACCACCCAAATGTTTCATTTAAATTTGGGTTTTTGGTGAGATTTTTAATAACTTTGTTGATGTTGATTGTCTGCTTGCAAAACTTGGTAGGTTAATATAAGACAACATATGTCAATCATTTTGAAAGACTTGTTAGTAGAGCTAATTGTCACTATATGATGTTACAATTGATGATGTCATATATATTTCTTAAAATTAAAGTTTGGAATTATAACTTTTCTACTGTTTAAGATAGAGAACATCAAGAGAAGTTGAAAACCGAAAACAGTATGTAAATATGACAAATACTGGATGAGATATGACATTTTGATGTTGGAAAAATTAAGAGTCAATAAATAGGACCCCCCCTTTGGTAATAAACCTAAATTAGACTGCCTTTTTGTCTTAATAGTAGTGCAATTGACATTGCACATTGGTTGTATTGAATGTAGAAAGTAGAAGGGAGAAGAAGATTATGAATAAAAGATTTTCTGTTATTCCTGGAAGCATAAAGCAGATTTGTGACGTAATAAAAGGTCACGTGACCAATAATTACTTTGTTAAATTATTGTCCTGGAGGCAAAAATGGAAAAAAATAAAACTATACGATTTTTAGGGACAGTAAGAAGTCTTTTTTACCAAAATACCAGCTCTGACGCTAGAAGAGAACTGAAAAAAAAAACCAACAACATTACTTTTACATAGAAAGTATGGAAAAGTATAGTTCCGGGGGGAAAACTGATCTGTCTTCAACTGGCCATAACTCGGGAACAAAAAATCGTAGCGATGAACGGTTTTCAGTGTGACGTCATCCTTTGTGACGTCACTATGTGCCATTTTGAGAAATTATTCAGCTTAACTTGAAGTGGACATCAATTTGAGCCAACACCACAAGTTGAATAAAGTTGAAAATAACCAAAATTAGATTTTTATGAAACATTTGGGGGTGGTTTGGCCCCTACGTGATTTCTTTTTACTATATAGACACCGATGAAATACCAGGATTTTTCCAGTGACGAAAATTTGGTATCCAGTGAAAATGCAATTTTTATCCTTCACATTTGAAGATATCACGGTTGTCATGGCTACTACGAGTGAGCGCACGAGTGAGATATCGAGTTGAACACGAGAAGATAAAATTCGTATCCACGCGTGGGCATGTAATATCCTCTATACGTTCTTATTTAGAAACATCACAACGACTGCAGTTATGAACCAGTACACTGTATCAACGCTGGCTGTGAGGAATGTGTTCTTCGCAAGGACGTCATCACACACGTGGAGACCTCTTGCCTCTGGTCTGTGACGCAATGTGCTTTCTGTGATGCTAGTTTCCCCAAATTGGAGAAGAAAGTGAGTAGCTTCTGAACAAAAACCGCATTCTTTGTAGAGAGAATGTTTTTCTCTGAGGCCCCACTGCCACTGTCTCTTAAAAAAGCCACGATCAGGGTCGAACATTCGAGGGATGCTTTGAATAAAAAAATAGAAAAATGTATGTAACTTATTGCCTAAAGGGATGTTGAGTCTGATTACGTATGTTCATTGTCGTTTATTGTCATTGTAGCGTTCATTAGTTTGAATTTTTTGGCTCTCTTCGGTGGGTGTTCTTTGGCTTCTGGTCTCTTCGTAGTGATCGGAACATCGACGTTAACATCAACGTCATTCGCGCATCGGTCTGCACCGTCACAGCAGACGATGTCTAGCCTTCGGGGGCACATCTAGCATGGTCATTCGATTATATGCAAGACCCTGAAGAAGGAAGGCAGTGCCTTCCGAAATGTTGGTTTAAAGATATATATATTCCCGACTGTAAAATCAGCCTTGCTTCTTTTGTTTTATGTTTTCACTTATTGCTGATTAGATCCTTTATTAGGATCCGGTCCTTCTTTTTTGTAAGCTGGTCCTTGCTTAAAAAATTGAATATGGTCATTCGAGACTGACTGACAATGATGGTGTCGATGATGATGATGATGATGATGATGATGATGATGATGATGATGAAGATGATAAATGATGATGATGATGTTAATGGTAGATGAGTAACAATTTAGATACGTATCTTGCACCTCACGAGTCCTATTTCCAACACTACGTCGCGTTTGTGTTCCTGTTTTCTTGTTTAGGCGCACAATGAAACCTGTGGGAAATTTCCAGTCGAATGCAGCAACAAATGTGGACTGAAAAACATACCAAGAGAAGAGGTAAACTATTGACTCGATATCAGATTTTCAATTTTACCACTTGGAAAGGTCCTTATACCCAGGGCGCGCCCTGTCAAATATCCCTTTTTCGCTTGTTTGGAGGCCCCTCAGGGGAAATCGATAGAATTAGAGGATCAAGGAGCAAGAGGTAACGATCGATGGAACTTTTCGGTCTTGCAACTCCTCCTACGAGTTGCCCTCTGCGGAGAGCGGATTCTGCATCCTCGATCAAGCTGCATGAATGTGGTAGAGCGGCCACTATTGTTTCTCCATTCATAATCCTTACTAATTTTCACACCGTCTTTAATTAAATCTCCTTATGGTTTTTAGCTGGCATCCTCTCTGCAAAAGCACAAAATTGGCGTGTCCTTAAACGCAATCGCATCGTATTAACGATTGGGTGTAGGTTGGTTCGATACAGCCCCCTTTGCAATCATGGAGAGCTCTTTTTTTTTCACCGGCGAACAGGTCGTCGCCAGGAAATGAGTAGCTTTTGTTACTCTTTGACTCATGAAATCTCGACCTGACCGAGATTGCTGTCTTTGTACGGGATAAAGTACGGGTAGAAAATTTCAAACATATTCTTTCTCAACAGTTGCTTGACCATACCGAACGAATTTGTCCGCTGACCGTAATCGATTGTGACTATGTTGCCTTGGGTTGTGCAATTAAGGTAAGAGATCTATTTGGCCCGGTTTGATTTGGTCAATTTTGCTTGTTTTAAATGTTAGTTTTTTTAGCAAATCAATTGTTGGATTATTAGCAAATTAATAACTAAAACTGTAGAATTAATCTAGGGTAGGGCCTAGTGGATTTATAAAGGCTCACTGTTTCAATGGGTACACTGAGGGAGTTGATCGCCGCAAATCAGCGAAATTTGCTTACAAGCATTTGTACTATTTCAGATATGCTTGTCTCAGTAAGTACTGTAAGTTATAAACATATAGATCATCGCATAGAAATCGAAATTAATAGCACTTTGCGGTAATTTCTGACGTTCTTTTCACGTGAAAGTTAAACTGCTGTATTTGGGTTGAGCGATGAGTATAACAAAACGTAAGACTGTAACTGGCATAAACAGCGTATTGATAAAGTATATAGTGACATTATATTTCATTAGTTTCAAAGGCATGATATGCAAGCTCATCTTGACGCCATGAAAGACACTCATCTTCACTTGGCTTGCAAAGGAGTTTCTACCATGGCCAAGACAATTCAAGAACAGGCTCAGAAGATATCTTGCCTTGAAAAAAAGTTGGAACGCTTACAGAATTGCCCCTTTATCTGGAAAATATCGAACTTTGCATTGGTCATGGCGGCTGCTCAAAGAAACGAACAAAGGGTGATAGTTAGTGAACCGTTCTATTCATCTCGTAACGGCTACAAATTTGTGTTGGAATTATACCCTGATGGTTACCATACCGATGACACCCTTGATCAGGAAAAAGGGAATTTTATGTCAATCTACCTCAGGGTTCTGGTCGGAGAGTATGATGGACTTCTTTTATGGCCATTTCGAGACTCGGTGATGTTTACCTTGCTTGATCAATTTTATTTAGTTGAGAAAAGAAGACATTTGAGGCAAGAACTACAGCTCAACGCTGAAGGATTAGCAAGACCAAGTCAATCGTCAGAGCCCGCCTGTGGCGTGTGGGAGTTCGTGTTTCACAATGATTTGTATTCACGCAGCTTTATCAAGGATAATACTATTTTTATCAAGGTTGCAATTGTTGAGCCTCGGGAAAAGCATTTTTTAGGAATTTAATGTAAAGATGTATTTTTGTACGAACAACAGCTCAAAGAACCTCGTCTCCTCAATCGTTCTAACTTTTTTATTTTGTTGTTTTCTTTCGTGTCTACGTTTTCCCATCAATTTTGCAACGAGTGATCTTCTAATCGATAACAGCCAGTGTTGTACTGGATGAAAATGTAATAGAAAATCCTTTAGGGCTTATCTTTTTTTATTTCTGAGCGCTGTTTATTACAATGAGTATTGCTTCTTCAAAGCAATACTCATTGTAATAATAGCTTGTAAAGAATTACAGCCAGACCCCGTTAATACGGGCAGTGAGTGTCCGTAAAAAGTGTCCGTATTAAGCGGGTTGAATTAAGAGAAAATCTAAGGGCTTTTTTCCCCAGGGACAAAGAAAACTGTCCGTGATAAGGTGCATCAAATAAGCGGGTGTAAATTTGGGTTTGACTGTTTAAGAGAGTACATGACGAATTTGGCAAGAAAATTTTCTCGAGCCACTGTAATCGGAAAATGAATTATGAAAGAGTGGTAATCGTCTGGCAGTACTTATTTAGGGAGCCAAATTATATAACCCAAAAAAAGAACGACGATATTTTACTCGCCGAAACGGGCCCACTTTTAGGGCTTAAAAAGACCTCTTTTATTTACAGTAAGGTTACCATTTATTTATTTATTTTCCAAATACTTGCTCTCCATCGATGAGATGATTCTTAGCAAGAGGTCAGCGGCCTTACAAATAATATTAAGAAATAATAACAATAAAATACAAACAATCAAAACATGTCTAGCTTAGCTCGGAAAGAATTTACACTTTGTGCCTCAACAACATTCAGGGGTAGGCTATTCCAGTCCCTGATAGTATTAGGAAAAAAAGAAAACAGATGATAATTTGTTTTAGACGCCGGGACTTTGTATGAGAATTTGTGCATGTGCCTGCTAGAGCGACCAGCAGGCTCCAAATACTTCTGATGGTCTATCTCAACTAGATTATAGTGCATTTTATATAGCATTGTTAGCCTTGCTTTCCTCCTAGGCTGTTCTACTTGTTTTTTATAATAATAAGGAATTGCTGGAACAACGGTTGTAATAAAAGTGGTGGAGCAAAGGCGGATCAAGGGGGGTGGTACTAGGGGTTCCGGACAACCTTTTAGGTGCCATCAAGTTACAGATTATGTCTCTTTACGCATAGACAAAGTGCTTTGAAACTGAAATTGCTAACACAAAATGATGGCATACAACACTGATAATTCGTAGTTTACAAGTGAAGACGTCGAACGTATAATAAGCCCAGACCATGAATTATGTTACTTATAGCACCTGCGTATTCAAATTTTGCCTGCAATGCCGCGAGAAAAGATGAGAGTTATCAAATTCCCGAATCCGCACCTGTGAAGGGGAAAGGTATAGTTTTGTGTTCTTGTGAAGAAAATTTGACGTTAAGATTTTCTAGCTGCGGCCATTCTGTCCATTCCTATAACTTACAGACTAACTATACAACAAAAAAGGGGGTGACATGCAGACGTACTAATTTTATACGGATGATGCGTGATGCTGGCCGGCCAAACGCTATGACACCCACGTCTAGAGTTTGTTCAAACTTTCGGTAAAAAGGAATGGGTCTTATTCGCTTGAGGGCGCTTATTCGTGAGGAAGTTAGCGAGGGAGGAGTTGCTTGTAAGGTTTCCCGTCAACGAGATGAAACTATATTTAAGCCGAATTCTTCGGAAATAACCTCGAAGGCGAGTAGGTAAAGAAATTTGTAACTGGCTAATGGAAAACAGACTGTTCTCCTATATTGATAATGATGTTGTGAAATGAAAGAGATTTTCATATCCATTCTATTTATCAAAGGTGAGCAGATAATTAGGGGAACGTATGTTAAGTGGTCAACTGTCCTTTTAGCCTGCAAGCAAGCTCTCCGGGCCGCTTTGGTGGCGGAGCGGGAAAAGGAAGAAGTGCTTGCAACTACGTCTCTGAAATTTGAATTTCACCTCCATTTCTCCCCGTGGACTGAGCTGTCAGATTTTCGCCAATCAGCAGGAAGCGGAAACGAGCTCAATTGTGAACAAACATTGAATACAGGGTAGTAGCAAGGTATATGGGATCAGGGATCAAAGGTCTGCAAGAGGGTGGGATCAGGGATCACAGCCTTAGGATCAGGGATCACGGCCTTGGGATCGGGATCAGCACCGTTTTTCATAGAATCAGGGATCAGACTGATAGCTGAGTGTGATAATTATTAAAATCACAAAAAATTTGGAGTTTGGAATTTTTTTTTGCATCTAGAACGGCTTATTACAAGTTATTAGCGTTATCCTCAGTTCTGGTTTGTCACGCAGTCGTTGATAATTTTCGATTTCCGGCATTCTCTGTTGTCCCGTTAAATTTGTGTCCTTGATAACATCATTTATAACATGGCACACATGGTGACCACGTTGGTCCATTTATAGATGTTGACCTTTTGTCTCTCCGTTTTCAGCCGTCGAGAACATTGCGGCAACTTGTTCGCTATATTTGTGAGTATTTCGTTGACAAACCATGGGGAAAAAGAAAAAGAATGACGATCGCTCACGTCGAAGGTAAAGTGATTTTAATTTTGACTTACCGCTTTGGTACTTGCTGAAATCTGCAGCATTTTTCGCTAAATTTAATTTCACAAACTATTAACTTTCTAGATCACGCTCCTGGTCACCCTACCAACGAAGTTCGAGGAGATCACCAAGTAGGTTAGTACATTAAGACACAAGTACGCAGAGGATCGCTCGAGAATTTCTGAAGAGACCGGCCACAGCTCTGCATACTCTGGCACACTAGTTCATACTGAGAACACATCCTAACAATTGATCATGAATTGATCGCATCGGGAGTGATGCATTATCTCTTTGACCTATCATTAAACAGTTCCCTTTCTTCAAAGAATAAACTATACAGATTTTTTAAATACAGGTGAATACTGCGGCGATTATGATTTGCTTCGGAAATGACGATTTTAACGTACTGGCGTACCGGCGAACCATAGCAAACTCAAACTCCTAAGGGAGGCTAAAAAACATTTCGAACCAGCAGGGGAACTAGAGGGAATTCCAGGGTAAAAATTACTGAAATATGGACCGAAGGCAGATTAAATTTAGTTCGAGTTAAAGTGGATTTAGAGTCAAGCGAGTTAGGGTTATGGAAGTTCTACTTTAAATTCTTCAATAACAGTTCACAATTGAAACGAAATGTTAACTGAAAGAAAGTCTGAGGCCCGGGGGGGGAGGGAACTCCCATATGAAACAGACGGGGATGCTCGTCGGAAATTTTGGATTTAACCCCTAAAGGAGACCATCTGGGCGTGGCTCAAGCTTTTTGTGACCCCTAAAGGAGACCAATCTGGGCGTGGCTTAAGCAAATTTTGACCCCTAAAAGAGACCGCTTAAAAACACATAAATACGACATGCAATGAGTTTTAATGATATAAAGACATAATCATCGAATACGGTAAACAAAACAAGTTAAAATTTGACTTCTGTTTCTCTTCGCGTAATTCTGTGTTTCTTCGCGGAACCCTAAACGAGACCTTGGCGGCATAAAATATTGGCGCTTTGCCCGGAACACCCTAAGCGAGACCAAAATCCAAAATTTACACCGCTAAGCGAGACGACGAGCATCCCAGTCTGTTTCATCTGGGAGTCCCCGCCCCCCGGGGTCTCAGGAAAGAAGACAGTGCTAAAAACAAAGACGTTTTGCATGCAGAAGCAAGAGATTTGCGACTCTTTGCGAAGGAATTTTTAAGCAAGGTGTTCGGCAGCAAAGAGTCAGAAGCAAAACGAAGGAGACACCCTGTTAATTCAGGTAGACGCCTTATGCTTTGGGTATGTGTGTAAACAAATAAACGATAAAATGAATTGTTTCTCTTGTCCTGAGAGAGGCAAAATTATATAGGGAAACTCGTGGGATCAAGTATTTTTACGCGATCAGGGATCGAAATTTACAGCAATTTTGGGATCAGGGATCAAAAAATTGCGTCAAAAAACGGGATCAGCTTGAAAAAAATATACCTTGCTACTACCCTGTGAATAACACGTGCCTTTTTTTTGTTTCCCGCCCCGCCGCCAGAGCGCCCCGGAAAGTTCGCTCGCAGGCTACTGTCTACTGAAAATAGAGTTGACAGTTAAATACAGGTTCGATCATGATCAACCTAAACAGTTCCTGGTTTGTTTCTGCTCAAAAAGAAAACAAAAGACCATTTAACTTCGTCGACGGAATGTCCGCATTGGGGAGATGTTACCGGGAGATGTTAACCGTCGCACAGTGCGGCAATTCGCACTCTAAGACTTTAGATCAAAGTTACTTTAACAACCAGCATTCAATCAGAATGCGAAGTCAGTTAGGCCTACCTTCTCAAATGTTCCTCAAGACATGCTTTGCAAAATCTATGACCGCATCTTGTTTGAACAGGCTCTCTCAAAGGCAATTGACAAATTAAGCATAGACAATCATCTTCAACTTCATGCACAAAATCCTCGTCAAAACCTGAAGGTAACTGCGTGTTGTGTAGCGCTTCCGCCATTGTAAAACTAGATTTCGTATGCAAATGATCCCACATTTAATCAGCAGCTGCCGACGGTCTCAACCGAGACATGAAACCATAAAAAACATTTTAGGGGTTGTAGGGTACTAGGTCTAACGAGCACAGGAACACCAGGATAAAACTGGGTTCCCCTATTTTTCAAATATCTTAAACCGCCACTGTAACAGCAACATGAAAAGGTTAAAACACCTCAACGCTTTCTTTTTGTTCAGCTAAACGTAGATGTATTCTCCAGCCTTTTTATGAAAATAATCGCTAATTAGTTTCCAAGGCATGATATGCAAGCTCATCTTGACGCAATGAAAGACACTCACTTTCACTTGGGAATGGGCTGCAAAGGAGTAGCTAACATGGCCAAGACAATTCAAGACCAGTCTCAGAAAATATCTCTTTATAGAAAAAAAAAAATTGGCACGCTTACAAAATTGCCCCTTTATCTGGAAAATATCGAACTTTTCATACGTTCATGGCGACTGCTAAAAGTAACGGACAAAGGGTGATGGTTAGTGAACTGTTCTATTCATCTCGTAATGGCAATAAATTTGAGTTGGAATTGTACCCTAGCCTGATGGTTACCATACCAACGAGACCCTTGATCAAGAAAAAAGCAATTTTATGTCAATCTATCTACCTCAGAGTCCTGGTCGGAGAGTATGACGGATTCAGTTATATGGCCATTTCATCGGTGAGGGTGAGGGTTAGGATCTTGCTTCATCAAAATAATTTCGTTGAGAAAAGGAGACATTTGAGGTAAGAACTCCAGCTCAACGCTGAAGGATTAGCAAGACCAGGTCAAACGTTAGAACCCGCCTGTGACGTGTGGAAGTTCGTATTTCACAAGGATTTGTATTCTCGCAAGTTCAAGAATTTTTCATGGTGACTATGACATTTAATTTAAAGATGTATTATTTTGAACGATTTTACACCAACAGCTATCGTAAATCGTTTAATTATTTCATTTTGTTGATTTCTCTCATGTCTATGTTTTGCCATCAATTTTGCAACGAGTGTTCTTTTTATCGCTAACAGCCACTATTCTCCTAAATAAAAATATACTAAGAAGCCCTTTAGTGCTTGTTGCTGAGCATTGTCTAATGTACAATGAGTATTATTTCGGCAATATACAATTTTGAGAATGGGTTATCTGGCTTGACATGTTAAGAATAACAATACAATTTGAAAAAGTGGTATTGGTGCAGCAGCCTGAAAACACTGGCTGATTATGATCGTTTGGCCTCTATTTATTTTCAAAAACAGGCTACATATTTTTAATCATTAAACCCGCAAAATTAAAAGAGGCCAATCTAGGCGTGCATCAGGGTTGTTTGACCAATAAACTGGATACGATATAATAAAATGGAATTTATATTTTTACATATTTCTTTTGCGTGGATTCCTAAACGAGATCTTGACGGCTTAAACTATTAACTCTAGTTCTTCCAAGAACCCCAGAAATGACGCTAAAAAGCCAAAATTTGCACTCCCTAACGGAGACGAAGGGCATTTCCGTCTCCCGTAATTTTTAGGCTACAACTAAACATTAATTCAGTTCTATTTGAGCAGCTGCTGAGTTTTTCCGCAATACCTTGAGAATAATCAAAAAGCCATGCAATGCGGATAACTAAGACTATATCCTCTTTTGGAATAGCCCATTCATAAACTCTACCTGTGGATTGGAAATCACAACTATTTGCATAGTAATTACCAAAATTAATAACAATATCTTTTTTCTAGGGTGCATAAAACAAGATGAACATTTACCCGCAGGGCTATGTAAATCGGTTCGTTTTCTTGTGTCTTAAAGTATAACTATGGTCACGTGACATGTAAAGATGTCAAAAATAATTTAGTCTTTCTGATAAGCATGCTTTACTTTCTACGTTTGGAATGAATGTTCTTGAAGTTTAAAATGAAAGTTTTGATTAATTTAAGATTAAAATTTGGCATTTCTAATGATGTTTGCTCTTATAAAATTATATTACAGTGAAATAGACAGTTACTTATTATGAAGCAGAAAATGTTTTTACTTGCTTTCTTTTCTAAAACCCGTGTCACCAATTTGTCAATTATTTAAGATTTTCAGCAAAAAGATAGTCATGTGACATATACACCTAACAACACAATAGAATGTTAAGGACGATGAGTTCTTTTATGTTTGTGCCAAGTCCAGTCTATCCTCTTTCCCGAGGCTGTAGCCAATAAATCATGTTCTGCAGCTACGCCGGTAACTCACTAGACCCAGGCGTTGAACAGCTTCTCAAGTATGTTAAGGCATGGCTCAATTTTTGGTCTCGACCCCCCGCGAAGATAATTGAAAGCTTTTTTTATTCTACGGCCATGCATTTTAATTCTAAAAGTTGCAAAAAACTTTCGAGAAACTTTCTTTCGAGGCGTTGAATTAGTTGGGGCTGAAGTGATGTAGTCACGTGTAACGTGACGTCATAATGATATTAAAAAAGAAATGCAAAATGGGGTAGGAATGGTTAATTATAACTAAGTTTGAACCATGTGTAAATGTTTGTTTTACCATACGAATTTTTTCCGTGGCCGGAACGGAGAGAATTTTTAATTTCTTAAAAAGATATTAACAGGTGAAAAGTGTCACGTGACCTATTTTGCTTAATTAGTAATTAATTAAAAACGTGAGTCAACCATTCCGGCCAGACTCAAGCGTGAAATGATGATACAATAACATAAATATTGTATTTAATATATACTGTGGGGCATCTCGCCACCCCATTTTGAGTTTTCTTTTCTTTCCTGGACTCGACCATAAGTGGTCACGTGACACAGATATCTGATTTCTTACGTTGCAGAAAAATTAAGGTTACCGATTTTTCCGAGTTTGCCAAATTTTGGAAGATTCTGATAAATTTTCACAAAGTTATGACCATTATTAAATTTTATGCAAATTAGCCTCAAGCCATGCCTTAACATGCTTGAGTTGTTAATAGGTTGTTACTTCCTACATCGACTTGAAGACACAGAGTGTCATGTATAATGAATTTTCCACCTTTACTGAGCTGATATGATAGGAAACTCTCTACCCGGCCATCAGCTGTCAAACCTCCTCTTGGTCTCCTTGAGAATAATGGTAAATTTAAATTTTCTTCAATTGGGCTCAATCGTCTTACAACGGTTATCGGTTCAGTTCTTGACACATCTCGTCCAAACGCTGTAAACGTTGTTGTCAACGTGAAAGGCCAGGGTATTATGTCATCATATTCACCTTCCATTAATCTGATACCGATCGAGAGAACTGGAGAACGCCAGCTACTCTTAGGGTAGTTAAGATCGACAAACACTTTTAATTTGTATCCATAACCTTGAGTGTAGAATGGCTCACTTTCTATCGTTTTATGATCTATCCCCTCTTCTTGCCGCATAAATTTACTCGCAAACGATGTAATGTTCCATTTAAAACATGTTTTGCTACTATTTCCTTTCATTTTCAAGATCATATATATCTGCTTTTGAAGTGCCTCTAATTTCTCCTCAAATTTCATTTTTGTTTTTTGAGATTCTTTTATGTTTGTTAGCTGATCCTGGGTTAAACGGCTTACTTCAGCTCGTGTCTCATCCAACTGAACCTGTGTGCTGTTAAGTTTGACACAAGCTAAGTCAAGATGCTCTCGCATGGCTGACTCAAGATGCGAATCCACGTTATGGCGCTGAAACTGTAGAGAGAAGTTTGGAGTTTAATGCATATAAAATTTCATATGAGCCGAGCAGATGTTAGCCTGCGGACAGAAGTATTTCAGGTCGTCCGGGTGGAGAGAAGCGACGACCGGAAATACGTCTGTGTCTGCAGGCCAAGTAATAGCCTGATCCAGGCTCCAAGGTAGTTGGGCCCGCTGAATTGAGAAAGCGCGAAGACGAAAGTAAAACGGGAGGAAACTTCCTTTTTCTCTTTTTCGCCCCGCCAGCTTTTCGCGTGCCTTTTACTTTCGCGTCTTCCTCACTATCTGAGAGTCTGGAACAGGCTAGCCAAGTAAGTGCAGATAGAATCACTGGTGAAAGAACTGGAAGGCGTTTTCTGATAATACAGACCGGTCGGAATTGACATTTTCAGCAGATCGTTGGTGGCCATGTAAAATTTATACTGTTTTAAATCTCCGCTAAATCAAGTATTACATTTGCAGAGGCAGCGTGACCGTGTCGAGCTAATCCCAATCCGGCGGTTCGAGTCTTTCTATGGCCACTACAGCTGTAGCTGGATTTGTTCTCCCCGCCAATTGGTCGTGTCCTGCCTGTTGTGTTTTTTTTTTATCTTGTTATGTGCTATTTGGATTATTTTTGTTTCGACTTATTTTTTAGTGGAGTGCCTGTAAAGACTGTAAACTAGCTTTCACAATAAATTTTAAAAAACTAAGGTAATGATCAAGCACAAACCTTTTTAATACATCCCATTTTTTTATACGGGCAGAATACTAGAGACAAAGGACAGACGCTATCAATGGGATTTGGAATCTAAAAGAAAAGGATAAAATTAAATAAGCAAACTGACTTAATAAAAAGACCCAGTGCTAAGCAAAGGTCAGATAAGGCGCGGAGATCCAGGGGCACTGAGTCAGTCAGGTTAAAAGGAAACGTTTTCAAGCACGGGTGGAAAGGGCTCATCCGCCCGTGCTTGAAAATTCTGGTCACCGGTTTCTTTTGACCCGACTGATTGCCCCTGGATCTTCACGGATGACTTCTGAAGAAAAGTGTTTTAAAGTTCGGAATCCTAATCCCGCTCAAGCCTCTATTTCAGCCGCTTTGGTTAGTCACTACGCATCAATGACTACGACCAGACACAACATCGTATAGCAAGCATATAATTTGTGTTTTTACTTATTTATTTAGTTATTTATTCATTTATTTATTTATTAGCTAAGACGTCTTGGACTTTTTGTTGTTTATTTATAAAGGAGATCGCTTTCAACTTTTGAAAAAAGACATAGCTATTAGAGCCTTACTCGCTGGTACCCAAACAACAGCCATGCCTGCGATATATACTACTACTCTAACATCAATGACGTCACTTAAACTATAATGAAATGCATTTACCATTTCTCTAGGAATTAAATTTCCACAGCTGTTAGGACAAGAAAGTGGAATCTTTAAGCAGTGATTCAAGTGAACCTGCAAAACAAGAATATAATTGTAATTTGCACTTAAACTGACAACCATCACAAGTTTTTTTCAGGCAGTATATAACCGAGAGAAATTTTTCAGAATTTGACCACCCGACTCTCTATTTTTCAATTCCCCTCAATACACTCAGTTTCCTCCCCACCCCTCCCCCCTCCCCACAACTACCCAAAACTAATGTATTAAGGTGAACTAGAAAATACACAGTAAAAGTAATACCTGAAATGTCATTTTTCAAAGTCTGTGAGTTGAGCAATATGTTTTCCGTTCTGTTGCATTTGAAAATGGCGAAATGCTAGCTAACTAATCGTCGCCATTAGCACGGGAGGTTCTGTATTGCTAAGTAAAGACATGTGGGAGAAATGGAAACAGAGTGCTAGCTATACTTGCTTTTAGGTACGTTTACCTGTAAGTGCTTCTTTGGGCGTGATTCTTTACAGTATTCACATTGTATGATCCTCCACTCGCAAGTGTTTGCAACGTGATGTTCGAGGTCTTGTCTTTTCACGGTCACATGGCAATTTTCGTCGGTGCAATTAACAATTTTGAACAAGCAAGCTTTCAGGTGAGCCTGTTTTAAATAATAACAACTTGTGAGAATTGATCAACCCTAACCCTAGCCCTAACCCTAACCCTAAGATCACTTTTTC
>JBBMOI010000007.1:3037500-3087500 GCA_038088405.1 Porites divaricata | reverse complement strand
TAGCGTTCAGCTAAGGAGAGTGCGAGGAAAAAGCTTAACAGTAAAGGTCCCGAAAAATGCGACAGCAAGCATGCTTCTCGAGGCTGGGGCTGAGAAGCACAAAGCACACTCAAAAGATATCATAAAACAAGAGTATAATTATGTGTTGCTTTATGAAGATTGCACCGAGGTAAAAACTCTGAAGGAATCATCAGAGGCGTTTGTTCTGTACAAATACAAGAACGAATGTGGAAAACCTTATCACAGGTTGAACTTCTTTTTGTGTGAAGCATTAGAATTTACTCAAACAACTTTAGAAAGATTCATTGAATCAAACCCAGAATCGACCCTTTCAAGTGAAGAAAATAATGAAGAGGACATTGTAGAACAGGTGCATGTAAAGCGCATAAACACTGCGAAATTGTCAAGTGTTTTCGAGGAAGATTCAGAGGATGATCTGCCATCCATGCTGTCCTCTGCAAGTGCATCAACCAGCACACTGAACTTTAGCACTGAAGTTGCCAGCACACCTAGAGCACAACCTGATTGCAACCTTAAAACACTTAAGGATATATTTCCCAATAGAGAGGAGCATTTACTTAGAGCAGCCCTTGACAAAACCAATGACATCAATTTGGCAATCAGTGAAATCATTGAAAGGTCATCATTTTCACCTGTACCAGAACTATCTTCACATGATATATATGCATCTTTAAACTTTTGTACTGACATTACAGGAGATGCAGAGTTTGAGGACAACAACATGGATATTACCTTTGGACCTACTACATGTACTTCTACTACTCAAGATAATGAAGATGGTGCTTTTGAAAAGTCATTGCGAAAGCTAGCCACAGAAAAGCTTCAAAGAGATAAGCCTCTTAGAATTAAAGTCAGAAGGAGGAACATTTGGGAAGATTCAAAGGTCAAACTGGCCAAATACACTGAGTCAGACCTTAGTAACATTATAAAAGTACAATTTGTAGGTGAACCGGCTGTCGACCAAGGTGGGCCACGTAATGAGTTTTTCTCTTTATTACATAGAAAGGTATGTGGTTCTAACATGTTTATTGGCAATGAAACCTGCAAACTGTTTAATCACAACCTTTTAGCCTTGGAACAAAGGAACTACTTTATCTATGGTCAGCTATGTTCTCTTGCTATAATGCAAGGATCTCTGGCACCTTCTTTTTTGTCTCCAACTTTGGCAGACTACATTGTCTTTGGAGAACTGAGCCGTTCCTTTTTCTCTGCCAACACTTGGTGTCCTGGGGCGAATGTGTTGCGAAGATTTCGAAATGTGTTGTGAAGATTTCGAAATGTGTTGCGAGGATTTCGAAATGTGTTGTGAAGATTTCAGAATTTGTAGTGAGTTTAAAATGTGTTTCGAAGAATTTGGAATGTGTTTCGAGGAATTTGGAATGTGCTGTGCATAATGTGAAGTGCGTACTTAATAATTAGAAATATGTTGTGAGATAATGCGTAGTGACCCTTGTGGGCCACCGTAGGATTACTATGCCAATAACTTATGTAGAGTGGTCACTAAAGAGCACAAATGTATGAATAAAGATTTTTCATCTTGCCTTCTAGTTCCCTATTGAAAAATTTAAGTTGAATCACCCTAATAACATTGTCTTCGACCAATAAATATACTAAGCTAAATCGACCGTCTTTTGCCTCAGTAAATGAAGTTCGCTTTTTCGTTGACGAGACGTCCAGGTGTTTTTACTGGAACACAGTGCCGGAGTTCGTACTTTTTTAAGGTGGCGAGCTTTCGGATCAAAGTTATACTCAGAATTTAGTCGATAATGCGTACCTTCTCAAATGTTCCCCAAGGCATGCATCACAAAATCTGTGACCACATCTTGTTAGTACAGGCTCTTTCAACGGCAGTTGACAAATTACGCAGAGACAATCATCTTCAACTTCATACACAAACTCCTCGTCAAAGCCTGAAGGTAACTGAGTGTTGCGTGGAGCTTCCGCCATGTTGCGCCAATCTGCTTCGGCGTGCTATTACAAAAGCGAAACCCAATCTATTTGTCAACCTCGTCCCCAGGGCTTTTCCCACCCATTTTTAAGGGAAAAGCCCTGGGGACGAGGTTGTCTATTTGTTTGGTCACAATCTATTTGTTTAAGTGACCTCGAATTGAATTTAACCTCTAGCTTTAAGAGAGGCTTAAGAAATATTTTAGGGTTGGTAGGGTGGGTAGTCTATCAGGCTTGTTGAGGATACGGAGAGCCAACCTGTAATTTCGCGCACAAATAGGCACAGGAACACTAGGATAAGGCCGGTATTCTCTCACCTTTCAAACATCTTAAACCACTACACGCAGTAACAGTAATATTGCACTATTATACATTACGTTAGCACTTTCGTTATTTTTATACAATGTGGTGAATATTACGCGCGCTGTGCTGTGATCTATTAGAGTATAGGCACGTGAATGACGTCACGGGAAACGCGTTTCCTTTTTTTGTTGAAGATTGCGCGCGGTTTTGAAAATGCTTGCGAGATTATTTGCTCTTAATTCGGATTAGGCAAGTGAAGGCTGCGAAAAACAGTTACAGGAGCTGTTTACAGAGAAGAGAAATGAAAAACCGAGACAAAAAGAGTTCTTGACGGCATAAAAATGATTGGTCGTTGCCCGCATGGCAACCACATGGATGACGTCACGGGAACTTGTTTTCTTTGTTTTATACATGGCGGGCGATTTTGAAAATGTGTGCGAGATTATTACGGATTAAGCAAGAGAAGACCTCGAAAAAAGTTTAGCAGTACTTATTTACAAGTAAGAAGAAAAGAGAGAACGAGACAGAAAGAGTTCTTGACGACCTGATAATGCCTGAAGTGGAAGAAATCTTCACAACAGTTGCCCAGCATCGTGTGTTATCGCTATGAGAAAAAGGTTTCGCGATTATTGTGCTTTGAGCAAAGCAAGCGAAGGCAATGAAAATCTTTTCTTTTCTGAGAAACTGTATGCAAGTAAGAAAAACAAAAAAAGAACGAGCAGAGACGAAAAGGTAACTCAGGCACGTTCCGTGGTGCTTCCGCCATGGTCAGGAGCCGATTACTTACCATGTACAAAGATGCTCCAGAGCAGGCTATTACGAAAGCGAAACCACTTAGGCCCGGTTCGGACGCCGAACTTTTCATGAGCCGAACCTAATACATTGAATTAAGTATATGAAAAGTTCGGCGTCTGAATCAATTAGGAACGCTTCTTTCAATTTGGCAACAACTCAACCGTTCTTTTCGCCTAGCACGGCCAGGGATTTCGCCTTTGGAGCGACTTTGGAACGGCCTTAATTTAGACGCCGAACTTTTCTTTTACCGAACCTAATACATAAATTATTATAACGGATTTTGGGAGCGGTTTGACCGAAATGAACATTTTTCGTCTTTTGAACTTAGTTCAGCTGCAGTTAAGATCGGCGTCTGGATCAATTCAGCTGATCTAAATAATTCGAATTAGGTTTGGCTCATGAAAAGTTCGGCGTCTTAACCACGCCTTAAGGTCAAATTATATGTCGAAGTTATTACCTAGAATTTAATCGCCAGCGCAAGTCTATTGACCTAGGGGGACTAAATAAATTTTCGTGGGGTTGGTGGGGTGGGTAGATCGAGCGGTCGAATAGACATGACAAACCCCAGGGCGCAAACAAGGACAGGAACTCTAGGATAAGGCCGGTATTCTCGTATTTTTAAATATCTTAAACAGCAACATAAAAGTTCCACCACTTCAGCACTTTCTTTATGTGCAGATACCATATTGACACAGATGGAGTCACCAGCCTTGAGCATGGACCGGCTGCCCCTCCTGGAAGACTTCAAACGTCAATGTTCAGTCCTCAAGTTGGGTTTTAGAAGTTCTAATCACTGAGATTTTCCCTGACTTCTCAGGATGGAGATGGAAGTTTGGACACTGGAAAGCGGGATTGGAAAAATTATAGGCAAAGGGATTGTTAGCCATCATCCGCTTAATTCCGGACTCCGGACCACGGAAGCACGCGCACAATTGTTCACATGAAATGCAACGTGTTTATTGCTTGCGTTTATTCTCTTGTTAACACCGATCTCTGTATCACTGAGATGAGCTTATGAGAAGGGTAATCCTAGACTTAGGAACGCATAGCAATGTTAATCATCTTAGACTTCAAATAGATATATCAAGCTTCATAATCATAATATACTTTACTAAAATGATATGCTGATTGATTTACCCTTTGTACTTCTCATTTGGGTTCTGACTCATGCTAAAAAACCTTGGGCGGGTTTCAGGTGTATCCTAAATGCATCTTACCCAACACGAACAATTTTGACTGCTTCTTGAAGGTTTTTCCTTTACAGCGGAACTTCTCATTTGGGACACCTCTATTCGAGAGACACCTCCACTCAGAGGACACAAAATTTGGTCCCGGAAAAATGTTCACATAATCTTTGTATTTGTTACCTTTATATTGAAGAGACACCTCTATTCAGGGGAAAGGGGCAATCGTTCTGGGTCTAGAACACTGACACCTTATAACACTCAAAAGAGTGACTGACCACAAAAATCGTTAATAACTTTAAGTCTTCACTAGACACGATGGCAACACTGCTTTCGGCAAAACACGAACTGTTTCAGTTAAATCGATGTATTGCACTTGTGGGATTCAACACGTACACAACATCGCAGAGATAAGATAATCATGGTTTTTATACATTATCTAGCTGCTTGAAAGAATGAGAACCAACTTGCTGGACGAACTCTGCGAAAACGCTTGCTACGCAACTAGAATAAAAGAAAAATATTTTATTTGTCTCCATTCAGGGAACGCTTGCCTTGGTTCCAAGAATATCCCATGAATAGAGATTCCACTGTATTTATTTTTAAGATTGGCTGAGAAGGTGGGCTCCTATACGAGAAAAAGCTAGTGTGCTACAAATTTAGCTTTAAAAAAACCCAGTGCAAGTTCATGACTTTATCTGCAGTTGGTAGAGAATACTTGAAAGCATTTCATCTCTTTCATACTTGAAGGAGAGGTTTCATCGCTGTCATCCCTACCCTAACCCTTCGCTGTTTTTTTTTTTTTTTTTTTTTTTCTGCTCACATCTCTTTACGCCGTCCACACGATCAGAACGCCTGGAACAGACAATGTCCAGGTATTTATTTAAAACTAAGGGAAACAGCCAGAGAGAGTTTTAGAATTGACAGAACATTTTTTAGCTTTCTTAAACTTGATATTTAAATTATTTGTTACCTGAAGTTAGCTAGTATTCTAGTTTTTTAGGATTTTTAGAATTTTAGTAGTTTCATAGGGCCATAAGGGAGAGTACAGTGCGACTGGAATTATGAAGCCTATTGAAATTAAACTGTTTCTTTGATTGTTTGAATGGGTCTAATTCGCAGGAGGGTGCTTATTCGAGAGGAAGGTGGAGGGGGGGTGGCAACCTCGTCCCCAGGGCTTTTCCCTTAAAAATGGGTGGGGCGGGAAAAGGCCTTTTCCCGCCCCACCCATTTTTAAGGGAAAAGCCCTGGGGACGAGGATGGGGGGGGGGGGGGGAGTGGGGGAGGAGTCGCTTACTAGGTTTCGTGTCAACGAGCTAAATATATATTTTTTGCCAATTCTTCATATAGAAATAACCTGACATGTAGGTAAAGATTTTTGTAACTGGCTCAAAGCAGAAGAAATTAATTAAAGAAAATTCCATTTTGATATCCATCCTACTTATCAAAAGTGAGGAGATATATATAATTATGGGAACGTATGTTGGATGGTCAACTGACCGCTGAAAATAGGTTGACAGTTCAATACAGGTTTAATCAACCTGAGCGTTTTCTTCTTTTTTTTTCAAACAGAAAAGAAACAAGAGACCATTCAACGTCACAAAATGTAACCAGCGCACTAATATAATACATCTTAACAATGAGTACAATGAAAAAAAAGTAATCGATAAAGGCAAGTGACCATTTTTAAAACAGTGGGTGACCTTAATACATTTTTGACTTTATTTTCAGGATTGGCTGAGAGGGTGGGAGCTTACTCAAATAAATATTAAAACACTTGTGAAGACCGCTACATGAGGGATATATGCTCACTTTAATAAATCAAGAAGTAACTTATATTTAAGCAATAGAAAACGTTTTCCGTGTTTGCGTAGCCTGATATAAACACGAGAGGGGTTGGGAGAATTCGAGACAGTTATGTAAACCCAAGACGAAGTCGAGGGTTTGCATAACTGTCGAGAATTCTCCCAACCCCTCGAGTGTTTATATCAGGATATACAAACGCAGGAAAAAAGTTTTCTATTGCTTTTATAAAATAACTTTCCCCAGAAAAAAAGCAAAACTCCTTTGTTTAACACATTGATTAAAAGAGAAATTCCTACCAGTCGCAAAGTCTTGTACACGAAGCTTGTACGCGTAATCAGTCTTTGTTTTGCAAAAAAGATGCTTTCCAAAATACAGCTAGGTTTTTCTCGCTTAGAATATCAGCTTAAGCGAAAAAAAACTGACACACCTTTGTAACGATTTTCCAAGTTTCAACCGACGAAGGAATGGATAAATAGAGTAAACTTGTCGAGTTTGGAACTCGAAAACTTTTTTAAATTCGTGCTTGCGTGATTAGCGCGCGAAAAACAAAACATCTTGACGTCAAAACCATGTTTACATACTCTCATGCAAACACTCCTCTCGGCCAATCAGAGCGCGCGTACTATCTTGGTTATAGGCTTTGGTAGATTGTGCTAGCATAATTTTAAGCATAATTCAGCAAAACGAGCATTATTTTAAGCCTTTATTTCAGTTTAGCACTGCTAGCATAATCCGAGCTTTTATGCTTTGAAAACAAAAAACCCCATCATAGCTCTAGAATAATTCAGTTTGTATTTTATTTCTGTATTGTTTTTGGAAAATATTGAGGTCTGTGCTAAGGCCCATGGTCAAATATGGTCCGGCAGGCGGCAAAGGTGACCCTGTGCATATCTGAGAGACTGAGACTCTCCTCAGGCCATCACGCTTGTTGCTCGGCGGCTCGGCCCCTCAGGCTTCAGATCAAAGATGGCGTCGAAAGTGAAGTGGTGGAGGCAACAATCTGATAACCTACCCCATTGGTCTTCTGCAGTTATGAAGATTCTTGCTGGTGCAGCCCTCGTCTGCAGCCGCTGAACGAGTATTCTCTTTTCTTAACTCATTGTTCAACGATTCACAAGAGCATTCTCTCGTGGACTATGTACAGGCTTGTGTAATGCTTCTGTACAATAGCCGATAACACAGAGATTAACAACATGCATAGTTGTCCTTATACTGAACTGAGGGCTTTGCCTGGATGGCGTCTCAAATACGTATGCGGGCTATAACTATCTGACCTGGATTCAGAACCCAGAAACGGTTGATTTTGGTATCATTTGTTAATCATTTGGCTTTTCGAGGTGCGCACATGCGTATTTGCGATGTTAAAGACTGTAAGACTGGAAGGTGGACTATATGAATGTTCATTAAAGTCAAAATTGATAGAGTTAAGCTACTGATGATCTTTATTTTCCTAAAATCAGTGTAAAATCTAAGTTGCATAATTTCGGTGACAGAGAGCATAATTTTCAGAAAGTAGCATAATTTTGGCATAATTTCTAAAAAATATGAGCACTGCTAAAAGCATAATATGCTTTTTTTTCGAGCACAATCTACCAAAGCCTACTTGGTTATTCTATAAAGCCCACTTAAATATTCAAATCTCCACATTACGTAAGGCTAATCTTAATAAGAAAAACAACAATTTACGCTTGGCACTCGTTACAAATTAAGCTTTAAATCAGTTCAGTTACATGAGTTCTCAGTTCTGCAGTATACGTAGAGAACACTCAAAATCACTAACTGAGTGAAACGTCAATAACCTCGTTTCTTTAGAAAAGGTCTCCAAATTCTGGACCTATGGGCTGTAAATCAACTATATTTGTATGATTCAATTGAAAAGAAACGGACCGAGGTGATAGCTAGTCGTCAGGTCCTACATCGACCTGAACAAACAGAGTGTCATTTACAATGTAGCGCCTTGTTTGAAGTACCTCATGAGGTATGGAAAACGGTAGCTCACTTTCAACTACCTTCATTTTTTCTCCTGGTCTTTCTGAGAATATCATGTCTTTTAATTCCCGTTTTCTTGGGCGTTTAAAATAATAAATAAGGTTTTGCTTTTCTTTGAGATCCTTGTTTTGATCAATTATTGTGACCGTTACTTTCTTGCTGAAAGGCCAGTGTAATATGTCATCATATTCACCTTCCATCAAAACGACGGCGATCGAGAGATGGCGAACTCCATTGGGATTAAAAACAAATCCGGTGTCGTAAGGATAGGCAAACACTTTTAATTTGTAGCCATAATGTCCATTGTAGAATGGATCACTTTCTATCCTTTCCTTTACTCCATCCTTTGCTTGCCTCAAACTTTCACTGAACGATTTAATCTTCCAAATAAAACGTTTTTTGCGACCATCTTCAACGGTTAAACAGCTTAATCTGGCTTGTGCTTCTACTAACTGAACTCGTGTTTCATCCAACAGACCTCGGTTCTCATTCAACTGAACCTGTGTGCTGTTAAGTTTAACACAAGCAAATTCAAGATGGTCTCGCACGTTTGATTGTAGATGAGAATCCAGGTTTTTGCGATGAAACTGAAAAAAAAAAACAAGACAAATGATCTTAGAAAATAAATTATAAATTTTGGAGTCTTATGCCATATAAAAGTTTGTGTTTGCTGAGCATTTGGCTAAAGTGCTCGGGGTGGGTGGTTATAATCAGTGGTGAAAGCACTAGAAGGCGTCTCCTGATAACAGAAAGATGGTCGGAAGTGAGATTTTCAGCAGATCGTTGTTGCTTAATGTACAACTGATTTATAATGTTTTAAAATCTGATATATTCATTATTGTATTTAATGATCAACAACAACCTTTTCAGTGCATCCCATTTGAGCATACGGGCAGGAGACTAAAGACAAAGGACAGTCGTTATCAATGTGATTTGGAATCTAAAAGAAAAGGATAAAATTAAATCAGCGAACTTACTCAAGACTCAGTGCTTAGCATGGCCTTTTCTGATCTAACACACGTCTTCGACGCATTCCAATCGGGTCGAGAAAAACGGTTTCAAGCACTGGCGGAAAGAGCTCTTCTCGTCGCGCGTTTCTCTCGACACGACTGACTGCCCCTCAGGTCACAGGCGGCCCAAGCTCACTACAGGAGCGCGGACGTGACTCTGGCTTGCGAGCGGCGTTCTGTTACAAACGGTTATTTACAAAGGCTTGTGTGGGATGTAAACGGTTTTTCTTAAATGAGAGAAAAAAAATTGTTTTTGAATGAAATCGACTCTCCTTATTGCTTTGTTGTATTCTTTGATGTTTGCCCACGTCTCATGTCACCAAAATAGCGCTAACTCGCCGAAAACGCTTCAAAACGACCTGAGACGCCGGCAAACAACAAAGAATACAACAAGGCAATAAAGTAAGTCGATTTTACTTAAAAACATAACATTTTTTCTCTCTTTTAAGAAAAACCGTTTACATCCCACTGCAAGCCTTTGTAAATAATCGTTTGTAACACAACACCGCTCGCAAGCAAGAGTCACGTCCGCGTTCCTGTAGTGAGCTTGGGCCGCCTGTGCCCACATTGGTCCCTTTGGGCTAAATAATTTGACACTTAAGTAAAAGTTCTTATCTTATCTAGTTATTTATTAACTTGCTATGAGGTTTTTGTTGTCTGTTTAAAAGGGAAATCTATTCAAACTTTTTAAAACAAGCAACTGCCATGACAAACAGCCGACAGCCTTATCCGCAAGGTAGAAACCCTGCGATTATGCTATACTCAGATCCTTAATGACGTCACTTAAACTACAATGAAATGCATTTACCATTCCCCTAGGAATTACATTGCCACAGCTAACAGGGCAAGGGAGTGGAATCTCCCGGCAATTTTCCAAATGGTCCTGCAAAAACACAAATATATAACTTATGTTTTTTCACTCAAACTGAAAAACGTCATTTTTTTAGGCCGTGGTAAGCCGAGAGAAATCTTGCAGTACTCTACGGTGCTCATCAATAAGGGAAAAATTTCGGCACACACATCTAAGTCAAGATCAAACGAAAGAGGCATCTGTTATCAACTGCAAAAACTTTGGCGGAGGGGCTGAAAAAGAGAGTCGTGTTATTTTTAATTCTGCTTACCTGCAAGTGCCTCTTTGGGTGTGGTTCTTCACAGTATTCACATTCTATAATCCTCCACTCGCACGTGTTTGTCACGTGTTGTTCGAGGTCTTTCCTTTTCACGGTCACAAGACAATGTTCGTTGGTACAAATAACAGTTTCGAACGGACAAGCTTTCAAGTGAGCCTGTTTTAAATAATAACAAGTTGTGAAAAATGAAAGATCACATGAGAAGAAGTGATCTCAGGTCTTTCATTTTTCTATTGAATTCCAAACTACCATATGTCTTAGTTTCAACGCCGTCGGTCATTGACCTCTTAAAAATTTTGGGTGAAGATCTTTTAACATTATACAAGGAGAGGTCTGCCGCTTACACTGTTGCTGCAAGTTTTTATTGCTTTGCTATGACATTTTATACAACAGAGGTGCACTTTCGAGCAGGTCATTGGCGATTTATTTGGCGTTTCTGTATTTTCCGCATGCACTGACCCATTCACAAGGTTTCAAGGGCTATCGCGAAACAAAAAGAACATTCCCTGTCATTTCCTGAGAACTTGACATATTCCAAGAGAAAGTTTCATTTTAGGGGGGCCATTCGGAAATTACTGTACTCCTGACTATCCTTCTTTTCTGTCCTTTTTCGGGTCATTTGCTTCTTTCCCGCGATTAACTTCAACGTCACTTAGAGCTTTTCCTCCACTAGTTTTTCTTTGCAAATTGCGTTCTTTCGTGGATTGAAGTTTCAGTTTCCTTTTGATACCGTTTGGATTTTTGCAACCTTTTTTTGTTGTTATATCTTTTATTTTTTTGCTTCTGGAAATTCTCTTGCCAATGCCTCCATTAAAAGTTTTTCGTCTTTGCTAAAATCGGTTGTTCGGCCGGATTTAGAGACCATATTGAATCACAACTTCCAACAGTGAATTAAATGTGCATACAAATAACCCCATAAACAATGCATTTCCTTGTAAGACATTGTTTAGCCATTGACTGGAAAAGACACGTTAAAGATGGTTTAACCGTTATTTATCGAGACATCGCCTAAACCACGCCTAGGTCTAGACTTCGTTTAAATAATCGGCCCATAATGTTTCAGGCTTAAGATACGTTATTAATACAAGCTAAAAAAAACAGTTTATGATTTGAAATTTTTACCTCTTTGCTCCTCAGCTCACCAGTCCACGAACAGCCAACACTTGGACATTTGATAACCAAAGACAAAATTTTTCTTCCTGTTGCGTTGTCAGGAAATAAATCCTATAGTGCAACAAGAAAAAAAATTAAACAACGTGCCTAAGATCAAAATCAATCGAATAAGACTGAATAAGATTAACAAAATTAATAGTTGGCGTAGTCTGTTTAATACGGAAGATCAGAAGAACCGCTGCTGCGCCGCTGGTCCGGACACCTTCACTTTCTGTCCCTTCTGGTTTAGAGGGAATATAGTCTCGAACTACACTTGTGATATCCCGAACAAGGTCTTGGCTTCTCAACAAATAACCAAGTCGCAGAGAAAAAGCTTTTAGAATTGGTTAGACAAAGCATGTCCCATAATTCTTTCTTGGCAGATTGTAATAGAAAGGGAGATGAAACTGTGGAACACGTGTTAACACAGAGAAGTTGGGACAATGCTCTGTAAATAGGTGTCCTTTAGACTAAGGGCCTGTTTACATGGAGGTGGGGTACCCTAGATAGGTGAGGTAACCCGCCTGTCCATATATTCATCTCTCATTTTAATGTGATCACGTTTGCATGTTAGGTGGGGTAACCCGCCACATGTTATCTCACCTACCTGGGGTCCCCCACCTTCATGTAAACAGGCCCTAAAAGGCCAATTTTTCTTTTTTTTTTTTTCTTTACTGCATTGTCAGCCAGTGTTTGGGAATGTATTCATAACGACCTCGATTATGAATATGATGATGCATGATAATGACGATGATGATTATCATTTTAATTATTGTTTTAAAGAATCGAAGAAAGCCTTGCTTCGAATTGCCGAAATACTTCTGAAATTAATTTTACATTTTCCTGAATAGAAAAAAAAAGTATGAATGCGTGACTGTCTTGTCAGTAAAAGCTTGAAAATTTGTTTCATCACTTCGGGCAGCTTGTTTCGATCGACTTTGCTCGCAATTTTACCCAAGAAATAGACGAGAACAAAACACAGTGCACGTAAAAGATTAGAAGGTAAATAGCCTGCGTGGCAGGCGTTTGCGAGAATTTCGCATTTCTCTTGCGCCTGAAGCTCTCTTTCCCTTCGAATTCCCTTTCAAACGCCTGCCACGCAAGCTAAGAGATAAATGAAAGTTATTTACCTTGTCTCGGTCCAGACCTTCCCTATCTGCAGGGCAGGTGTAAGGCTGGTTCTGAACTTCTTGTCTGTTTTTTTTTTTTGCAGTGTATTAGAGGCAATTAAAATTATGGATAAATATATCACTAAACAGATGGATAGATAATCATGCAAATTATGTTGAAGGTAGATGGATAGATAATCATGCAAATTATGTTCGTATTAAAATGTTCAGCACCTTCAATAGACATTCTGTGTTAGGAGCTAGTGTAAAAAGTGTTTGATGTGTCTAAAAGCAGTTAATTTATAAATTGGTTTAAACTTGTCTAGCTTTTGTTCAATGACGTGTTTCTGTTTAAATGCTTAGGCATAAAAGGCCAACCACATGGACTTTAAAAATAAAACGTAATTGCAAATTATGCATAAGGTTCGTCCTGGGTTTGCCACTTTTCTGTCCTATCATAGGACACTGAAACTCAAAGTAAAACTCATTCCACAATAAAGACTTCTTTCTACTACTGACCGACGAGTTAGTACAGGCTTTCCGAGCCTAGAATCTACAGAAAAGCGTAATTCCTTTTAAAAATTTATAAAACCTTCAATGCTCTACGCAATAGCAAACAAGGCTATAAATAACGTGATCATGTGAAACCAAACTGTCAGCATTCCTGAATAGATCAATGACAACGAACGTACTACTTTATCTCCAAACAGCGAGAACAAAAATCATTTTTTCATTTTAAAAGTTGATAAATAGAAAAAGGTTTAACTTGCAACTGCGCCAAAAACAAAATCTAAAATAGTAACTTAAGGGCATGACTGCATCAGTAAAGGTTTTTCAGCTTGCTTCTCCTCCATTCAAAAACTATAGTGGTTCATGCCAACCACTGATCAGCATTGCCTTCGACCAAAAATTGACTGTCATCTGCTTTAGTAAACGAAGAAAGAATTTTCGTTAACGAGATGTTCGGACTGTTGAGGAGTTTACTGGAACACAGTGCTGGAGTTCAAAGTGGCAAGGTTTTAGATCAAATTTATTCAACACAAAACATTCTACAAAACATTCTAAGAATTCAGTCATTTATTCGTACCTTCTTAAATATTCCTCGAGGCATGCATTGCAAAATCTGTGACCACATCTTGTAAGAACTGGCTCCTTCAACGGCAAATGACAGATTAAGCAAATAAAATCATCTTCAACTGCATACAAAAACTCCTCGTCGTGACCTGAAGGCAACTGCATGTTGCGTGGCGCTTCCGCCATGTTGCAAAGCGAAAAGCGAAACTTAGAATCGAATTCTGCCGTCGCCAGCTGCAAGAGACTAAGGCCTGTTTCAAACGTCGTGCTACTGCCGTGCTAAGCTGGCTCGACTGAAGCTCGACTGCAGCACGACACTAGCACGACTTGGTTTCAAACGTCGAATTTAATTCAGTCGAATAGAACGGCTGTTGCCGAAAAAAAACACAATAATAAACAAACGGTTCAGCAAACTTTTAAATGTATTCTAATGCATTTGTAATTTATGAATTGAGTTCGGCACGGCGGTAGCACGACGTTTGAAACCAAGTCGAACTACTGCCGTGTAGCACGGCAAGGCTTGCTGTGCTACACGGCAATAGCACGACTTGGTTTCAAACGTCGCGCTACTGCCGTGCTAAAGTCGAATTTAATTCGATCAATTGAGTTCGGCACGGCAGTAGCACGTCGTTTGAAACGGGCCTAAGTAAGAAATCTTTTTGGGGTGGTGAGGTGGGTAGATAAAAGTAAAAAAAAAAAATTCTATTTACGCGCGCAAATAAGCACACTGGAACACTAGGATAAGGCCGGTATTTTCGTATCTCTCAAATATCTTAAACCACTACGTACAGTAATAGAAATATTGCACTGTTTTATTATATAGACACGAGTGTTTTACCGGAAAATACACCACTCGTAAAATTCATAAAAACTACATCCGGGACCCGAGTGGTTTATTTTCCATAATCTCACACGTGAGATGACGTAATTTCGGTCATTTCCCTCTATTACTTTATCGATGTGTTTTTGTCTATATAATAAAAAGAACATTACACGGCGGCTTGAAGATATGAATTTTCTTTTCTCGTGGCAAAAACAATATTTTACGAACGAGCGCAGCGAGTGAGTAAAATATTGTTTTGCCACTCGAAAATAAAATTCATATCTTCGCGCCACCGTGTAATATCCTCTATATACATTACGTTGGCACTTTCTTTATGTTTATAGGCGAATCTTTGCTGACGTCTGTTTACATTTTTCCTCATTAGCATACGACTTAACTCATAGAAGCCGTGGCTGTGTATATGAACTAAATAAAAAAAGTTGAAAGAGCTGATTAAGTTGAGCAATTTGTGCAATTTTCAGTCCTTTGCAAGCAATATTGAAGGAAATATCAGCTATCAAAAACTGCGAAATTGCTGGGTGGCAAAGAAATTAAAGAGCCATACATTCTCTGTAAAATTTCGAGTTTTTAGAAAAGAATTTCTCCGAAACCATTCAGTTTATCGGGCTCAAATTTTCAGAGATAACTGTACTGTTATGTACTTTCAATATTCAGAGATTTTATTTTATTAGCGTCATCAGATATTGATAAGCATGTGTTAATGAGACAAATAGTGTTAACAAAGATTCGCTTAATATACAATGTGGTGAATATTACGCGCGTTGTGATTGGTCGTTGCCCATTATCTATTAGATTACAGGCACATCAATGACGTCACGGGAAACGCGTTTCCTTTTTTTGTTGAAAATGGCGCGCGGTTTTGAAAATGTTTGCGAGATTATTTGGTCTTAATTCGGATTAGGCAAGAGAAGTCTGCGAAAAACGTTTAGCAGGAGCTGTTTACAGAGAAGAAAAATGAAAACACCGAGACAAAAAGAGTTCTTGACGACTTAAAATTGATTGGTCGTTGCCCACATTTCAATCACATGGATGACGTCACAGCAGCTTGCTTTATTTGTCTTATAGATGGCGGGCGATTTTGAAAATGTTTGCGAGATTATTACGGATTAAGCAAGTGAAGACCTCGAAAAAAATTTAGCAGTACTTGTTTACAAGTAAGAAGAACAGAGAGAACGAGACAGAAACAGTTGTTGACGACTTGATAATGCCTGAAGCCTGGAAGAAATCTTCACAACAGTTGCCCGGCATCGTGTGTCATCGCAATGAGAGACTCGCAGTTTTGAAAATGGTTTCGCCATTATTGTGCTTTGAGCAAAACAGGTGAAGGCAACGAAAATCTTTTCTTTTCCGAGAAACTGCATGCAAGTAAGATAAGGAAGAAAAGAACGAGCGGTACTTCCGCCATGGTGCAAAGATGTTCCAGAGCAGGTTATTGCGAAAGCGGAACCACTTATAAGGTCAAATTATACAGCTATTTCGAGAAAGGTTGTCGGAAAAAGTGCACGCGACAATCCCGAAAGGTATTGTGGGTGGTTTTGAGTTCACTGTTCTTCAAAGAAATTTGAAAGAATGGCACGAGAGACCATGGACATATGTTTGCGAGTGCTAAAGGAGGTTCAAAAAGAAGGTTCGACAACTACAGTATCAGGAACAGCGTATTGCTCATATCCCATATTACCTTTCGGGATTGTCGCGTGCACATTTTTTCCGACAACCTTTCTCGAAATAGCTGTATGTCGAAGTGACCAAGAATTTAATCGCCAGCGCAAGTCTCTTGACTGAGGGAGACTAAAAAAATCTTTGTGGGGGTGGTGGGGGGGGGGGGGGGGGGGGTAGATCGAATGGTCGAATGGACATGGCAAACCCAAAAAAGGTCTTTTTATTTTTGCGCTCAAATCCCGGGGCGCAAACAAGGACAGGAACACTAGGATAAGGCCATCCTCGGAGACTCAGGGGCAGTCAGTCGGGTCGGAAGAAAAGGCGCGACCAAAGTTTTCAAGTACGGGCGAAAAAGCCCCTGGGTACCGACTCTCACCGAACTATTTCCAAAAGTTCAAGCGGATGCCGGCTCCTGATTGGGCACAAAAAATGCTTTGTATTATTGTGCCCAATCGGCGAACAGTTTCTCCTGAGTTCTTTTCGTGAGTTCGTACACGACGGCTATTGTCTCGCCTCGCTTACCCGGTTCGTTCACCAGGCTTGTGCGTGCAAAGGAAACTTTTATTTTCTACTTTCCTACCCAGAAACGAAGGAAATACCGATAAGTCGAAAAAACGATTGGGATGCTATCAGCAGGAGCAATTGAATTTGGCCCGAGTATTTTGTTTTTGACGGATCACGATGTATCGTAAATAATAAGAAGTTTAAGATGCGGCGGCGACGAGAAAGTCAAATAAGCAATAGCTTGACAAGGCAAAACAACAACTTTGCACGTGCATCACGCTTTTTTGTGCAATTCTTTGCCGTCAACTGCACGACTGAAGGACGCAAACAAGCAACGACAAAATTCATTCTCTTCATGAACTTGGATATTGTTGCTAGAAATTCAGCTCCAGAAGAGTTTACTTGCATTTGACAAAGTAAGCGAGTTGGAATAATCACAATTATAGAGACTGAAAAAAACATGAATTTACTTTTCCATGCGACGTTTCCGTCGTGGTATCTTTTAAAAACTCTCTATAAATATATTTACGCAAGACGTGGCCGATGCAAGCGCGAATACCTGTTGTAAGCTGAAGCTTGTATTTTTGGAAAAGCGTCTTTAGTTTTCGGGCAGAAAATGTTTTGAAATCAGATGGGGATTTTATATCAAACTGAAAGTGTCCTGACTGCGTGCATTTCTTTGGTGCATGAGCCCGGCAGACAAGCCGTGATCGAGACAATAGCCGTCGTGTTCGAACACACAAAAAGAACTCAGGAGATGTGCTCGGCGATTGAGCACAATAATACAAAGCATTTTTTGTGCCCATTCAGGAGCCGGCATCCGCTTGAAGTTTTGGAAATGGTCCGGTGAGAGTCGGTACCCAGGGGCTCTTTCGACCGTACTTGAAAACTTTCGTTCCGCCTTTTCTTCCGACCCGACTGACTGCCCTGGGTCTCCGAGGATGGGATAAGGCCGGCATTCTCATATTTTTAAATAACTTAAACAGCAATATAAACGTGCCACCACTTCAGCACTTTCTTTATGTGCAGATACCATCTTGACACAGATGGAGTCACCAGCCTTGAGCATGGACCGGCCGCCGCTCCTGAAAGACTGCAAACATACGTCAATGTTCAATCCTCAAGTTGGGTTTCAGAGTTTCTAATCAGTGCGATTTTCTCTTTTCTGATGATGGAATTTGAATTTTGGACACTGGAAAATGGGATTGTAAAAATTATAGGCTAAAGAAAGGAATTATTACCCATCATCCACTTAATCCCGGGCTCCGGACCACAGACGCACGCGCACAGACAATTTTTCACATGGAATACAACGTGTTTATTGCTTGCGTTTATTCTCTTTTTAACACTGAGATGAGCTTATGAGAAGGGTAATCCTAGACTTAGGAACGCATAGCAATGTTAATCAACTTAGACTTCAAATAGATATAATAGCAGCATTAGGGGATCATACACACACCTACTTCATGTAGTCGTCCCGAAATTAATGTATGCAGACCGTCTTATTAGACGAGGTCCAAATTCAAGATGGCGGCTTCCTAACCCTAATCCCTTGGGGTTAGGGCTTAACCCTAATAACCCTAACTCTAATCCCTTGGGGCTAGGGTTTGACTACATGAAGTAGGTGAGCATATGATCCCCTAATGCTGTTCATAATTATCATATACTTAACTAAAAGGATACGCTGATTAATTATGATTGATTTATCCTTTGTACTTCCCATTTGGGTCATGACTGATGCTAAAAAACCTTGGGCGGGTCTAAGGTGTATCCTAAATGCATCTTTCCCAACACGAATGATTTTGACTGCTTCTTAAAGGTTTTTCCTTTACAGTGGAACTTCTCATTTGGGACACCTCTATTCGAGAGACACCTCCGATTCAGAGGACACAAAATTTGGTCCCGGAAAAATGTTCACATAATCTTTGTATTTGTTACCTCTATATTGAAGAGACACCTCTATTCAGGGGGAGGGGCAATCTTTCTGGGTCCAGAACATGGACACCTTATAGCACTCAAAAGGTGACTGACCACAAAAATTGTTGATAACTTTAAGTTTTCACTAGACACAATGGCAACACTGCTTTCGGCAAAACACAAACTGTCTCACTTAAATCGATGTTTTGCACCTGTGGGAATTCAACACGTACACAACATCGCGGAGGCAAGTTAATCATGATTTTTATACATTATCTAGCTGCTCGTAATAATGACAACCAACTTTCTCGACGAACCAGTCACGCGAAAACGCTTGCTGCGCAAGCTAGATTAAAAAAATATTTTATTTGTCTCCATTCAGGGGACACTTGTCTTGGTTCCGAGGATATCCCATGAATAGAGATTCCACTGTATTTATTTTTAAGATTGGCTGAGAAGGTGGGCTTCTATACGAGAAAAAGCTAGTGTGCTACAAATTTAACTTTAAAAAAATCCAGTGCCAGTTCATGACTTCATCTGTAGTTCCTAGAAAATACTTGAAAGAGCCATTTATTGGAAACATATACTTAACTGAGAGAAAATTGATAGACCCTTTCTTTAGAAAAAGCCTCTAGTTTCTCGACCCGTGGACTGAGTATCGAACTCTGTCTGCATGATTCGCCTAAACAGGTATGAACGGTCTAAAAATTTATCCAGTCATCAGGTTCTATATCGACCTGAAGGAACAAATTGTCATTCAAAATGTAGCGCCTCGTTTGAAGCCTTTCATGAGGTATGAAACACATACGATCACTATCAAACGATAAATGCCCCGTTGGTCTGCTACAGAATATAGGTGCTTTAGAACTTGGCCTTAAATCTGCTGTAATGTTTTTCCTTTCTTTAAGATCCACGTTTTGATCTATCACTGTGAACGTTATTTTCTTTCTAAAAGGCCAGGGTAATATGTCATCGTATTCACCTTCCACTGAAGCGATACCAAAGTAGAGAGAGTCGTCAAATTGGGTCAACCCCTTAGTGTGAGGACGGACTATCACTTGTAATTTGTAGCCATAACATCCAGTGTAAAATGAATCACTTACTATCTCTTTCTTAACTCCTGCCTTGGCTTGGCTCAAAATTTCACTGAAATTTTCAATCTTCCAAATAAACCGTTTGTTGTCGGCCCCTTTATCTGTTTTCACTTTTGTTTCTAGTTGCACCTGAAGAGCCCCTAATTTCCCCTCAAGTTTTCTTGTTGTTTCTTGGGTATTTTTTAACTGAGCCTGGGTTGAACGTAATTGAGCTTGTGTCTCATCTAACTGAATTCGTGTCTCATCTAACTGAACTCGTTGTTTATCTAGCTGAACCTGTGAGCTGTTAAGTTTAACACGTGCTAAGTCAAGATGCGCTCGCGTGGCTGACTCGAGATGCGAATCCACGTTTCCGCGTTGTAACTGTAGAAAAAAAGTCAGATAATCTTAGAAAATGGTATTACAAACCAAACCAGAACTGTTATTTGTATTCATACATTTTGCAAAATATATATGCCTAGTAGTAATTGTCTGAGTGTCAGGAGACAAATAGAGTCACCGGTGATAAAACTGAAAGGCGTTACCTGATGATACAGACAAACGGATATAGGAATTAAAGTTTTTGGCAGACCGTTGCTCGTGTACAATGCGTAATGATTTCAGTCCGCTTAATTTACCATCTCATAGAATATAAAGAACTAACCTGATGATTGCACCCCATTTGAGTATATGGGCAGGAGATTAAAGTCAACGGACACTCTTCATTAATGTGATTTGGAATCTAAAATAAAATGATAAATAAGTGATCAGAACTTACGCATGACAAAACCCAAAGCTTAGCTCAAGAGAAGATCAGGTCTGAAGAAAGGTGTTTCAAAAGAAAGTTAAGGCTTCTAATCCCGGTTAAGCTTGTCTCCTCCTCTGTGCGGTCTTCGAGATGAGGAAGAGAAATTTGTCCCCAGTGACGATACCCTAAGTCTTTGTGAATGCTAACTCGTCCCAGTTTCCTTCGCTTGAGTGGCGAATGGCACCAGAAGCGTTGCTTGACTGACACAAAGAACGGTCAAGCCTGCATTTCACATTTCATTATTTTTTTCATCACTTTTTTCCACCCACTTTGATTTAATCGTATGTTGCAAGGGGGATAACCATGTTGAATCGTTTCATTTGCAGTTCGCCTAATTATGATACCGCTGTATATCAAATAACGTTGTCAGAAATTTTCAGCGACGAGGCCGCGAAGCAATATGGCAAATTTCATTTAAAAATTCCCAATCTCAGCCATGAAACACGATTCTTCTGTTATAAAATGACAAACGTAAAGGTTTCTAAGGTTTTGTACTATTCTGGCTGTAGCAGCGGAGGTGTTATGACAAAATTAGTTATATTAATTTACAGCTACCCACATGATCTAGTTGTGTTGTGTGACCTTGATGTAAGACAACGTTAGCTGAAATAGCTGTATATTTTAAGTATATAACGCACACGCAGAAAAGATTTGGTCATTCAACAATACATATACGGAGAGAACTTTAAACCACTGGCAAGACAACTGAGAGCTCTCTCCTCCGCGATGACTGAGATTCACTCAATTAATGAAATACAATGAATTACCATATCTCTAGCATATCTCTCTTTCCCACAGCTTTGAGGGCAAGGAATGGGCATCTTGACGCACGTTTTAAGATGATCCTGCAAAAAGACAAATAATTAATCCTTTTACACTAAAGACTGAAAACCGTCTGCACTTCACTGCAGTAAGCCGATAGAAATTTTAGTGTACACAGTAAAAAATGATTCAAAGTTTGAGACCTGACCAGTGTCTTTTTTTCTTTTCCGTATGAAAGAGATGAAATGCTTACTTGCTACCATCATTTATATTTTGTAAAAGCCACTTTGTGTGAGCGGTACTGTATTTGAAGCTGAGTAACCATCATCTTCGTTACGTGTACTTGCTCATTTTTCTACTTAAAAGAAATACCAGAAAATATAGAAAATAATTGCTAAAGACATCTAACTGTGGTGGTCACGCGTGTTAAGAACACGCTATACGCCGACAGGTGGCAAGACTAAGTCAAGGAGAATCGAAAGGGGGAATCCAATCTATACGGCACAAGGTTGAAAAACAAACCCGGGGGGACTTGCTGTAATGGCCTTTACAGGGAGGCTCCGCCCGAAAAGAGTGCCTTTTTTATGAAAGGGTAGGGATTTCACTCGTTGAAGTACATAAAAGGGTAGTGAAATCTGTCATACCGGTGTAGAGAGGCCCAAAAAGGATACCAGATGCATTTCATGGCTGCAAAATAGTCGAGAAAACGTTCTGCATTTGTGATTTATTCATATTTCAAAAACAGTGTACCTACAGCATTTAAAAGGAATGCGGGGTTGTGTATACTAGGTATGTGAAAGGGGTACCATTTGTCAATGGAACGCAGATGAGTGTGATACCTTTTCTGTCAAAAATGGTATATAAAAAAGTAAGGGGTTGGTCTTCTGAAAGGAGCCTCCCCGTTTAAAATTTTATGAGCGCCCCCCCGGAAACACAACATTGTTAAAAGATCTGTTATTTCAATAACTTCTATATACCTGCAAATACTTCCTTGGTTGTTTCTCTTTACAGTACATACACGGCATAATTCTCCACACGCACGTTTTTGTGTGATTGTCCAGTCCTTCTCTTTTCATTATCTCAGGGCAATTTTCGTTGGTACAAGCAACAAATTTGAACGGGCAGGTTTCCAGGTGAGCCTGTTACAAGCAATATAATACATGAAAAAGAAAGAAAAAGTGATGTTTTTTCCTTGGTTAAATCCTGGTTAAATGCTGAAATCCATTGCGCCTAGAATAAAATTGTATAGTTTTTACCTCTTTGTTCCTCAGTTCATCAGTCCAAGAACAACCGTCGCATGGACATTTTATCACCAAAGACAAAATTTTCCTTCCTGTTGCATTATCAGGAAAAACATCCTAAAGTACAAATCAAAACGGAATTAAGCGAACAGCGAAAGATCATTCTTCACAGGGAATACCTGAGCCAAATTAACAGGCTTCTATCATTATCATAGTCATCATCGTCATCATTATCATTATTATTATCAATATCATTATCATCATCTTTATCATCCCCGACATCGTCATCGTTATCATCATTGTCAGTGTCAGTGTCAGTGTCAGTGTCAGTGACAGTGTCAGTATCATTACTGACATCATTATTGAGATTCGAAGACGACCTTGCTCGAAATTTCTCAAAATACTTCTAATTTCCTTATTGTTCTGAATAGAAAACATTACCATGTGGGTGAAGTGTGAGAACATGTATGCAACTGGTCTTGTCGTTAAGAGCTTGAAAAATTTAGAACCTTTGTTTTGTAACTTCGTAACAGCTCGTTCCGATCAACTCCTCCTATGTAATTTAGTTTACATGCAAGCTTTAAAAGAATGAATAAGATCAAAAACATATAAAAAATAGACGTAAGAAGATAAAAGGCAAATGAAAGTTATTTACCCGGTCTCTGTCCAGGCCTTTCCTATCTGCAGGACAAGAGTAAAGCTGGCGCTGAACTTCCTGTCTGTTATTTTGCAGTGTAAGAGACAATTACGATTAATTGACTATAATTAATAAAAATTAGTCGGAACATCGATTGATAGATAGTTACTAATTAGTTCCATCATAAAACTTCTTTCTACTAACTTGTGGCTGATTTTATTTGCCGAGCCTAAAACCCACAGAACCCAATACATTTCAAAAATTGACAAGCTTTAAGCTTTGTTAGGACTCGAAGGCCAGCTGGCGAAATTGGAAGGCTTATTTATTGCTAAGCATTGATCACGGCGAAAGAAAGAATGTCCGCATTCCAGAGAAGATCAGTAACTTCGAACAATGGCTACTTATCTCCAATTTACGGAAACGAGACACATTTTGTAATTTCAAAAGTTTGCTAATAGAAAACAACCTTAACTAACTTGTACGTCAGTAACATAACTTAACGCTGATCATCAGCTGGGTGCGATGTAGCAGATTTGATTAATCAGGTTAAGTTTCCCTCTATTCAAAATCTAAATTTGAGAGACAAGGCATTCGTCTAATTAATCGATTAAGCTGCTAAGGTCAGTCTGTTGTCTACATCAGTAAATAAAGGTTGACTTAGATGTTCCTACTCAGATCGAGGTGTTCAGTGAAAAACGAACTGTGCTGCAGTTTTCGTTAAGGTGTTAACTAAAGGTTTGGATTGAAAGTTACTTTAACACTCAACTTTCAATAGAATTCAGGCAGCTAGGCCTACCTTCTGAAATGTTTCTCAAGGCATGCATCACAAAATCTGTGACCGCATCTTGTTTGAACAGGCTCCCTCATTGGCAAATGACAAATTAAGCAAAGAAAGTCATCTTCTACTTCATCGGCAAACTCCTCGTCATAACCTGAAGGCAACTGCAGATTGCGTGGCGCTTCCGCCATGTTGCAGAAATGCTTCAGTAGGCTATTGCAAAGGCGAAACCCTCAGGGTCATACGTTTTATGTAAAGTACAATCTCGCATGTTTAATTAGCAACTACAAGTCGATCTCTCAACCGAGAGAGATCATTCAAAATCATTTTGGGAAGGTGGGGTGGGTGGAAGAACGAACGTAAAAAAAAAAAGAGAACAAAAACAGGAACACCAGGATATGGTGCAGAGTGGGAGTAAATCAAAAAATATTTATTATGATATGTGTTGCTTTTGAAGGACCAAAATTATGTGTTTTACATCTTTTAAGGACCATCTTAATCCTAGGAAATGAAAACAGTCGGTGAAAGCGACAAACTTTGAAGTGGTGAATTCGGCAATATGCGCTATTTTTGCTCTTTGCTCACATCTAGCTACATCTCTTTGCGCGATCCACACGATCTGAACGCCTGGAACAGACAACGTCCAGGTGTTTATTAAAAACTAAGGGAAACAAGCGGAGAGAGTTTTAGAATCGACAAAACAATTTTTAGCTTTCTTAAACTTGATATTTAAATTATTTATTACCTTACTACCTTAGTATTCTAGTTTTTTTAGGATTTTTAGAATTTTAGTAGTTTCATAGGGCGATAAGGGAGAGCACAGTGCGACTGTTAAATTATACACCCTATTGAAACTTAAATTCCGTTTTGATATCCATCCTACTTATCAAAAGTGGGGGGATATATATAATTATGGGAACGTATGTTGGATGGTCAACTGACCGCTTAAAATAGGTTGACAGTTCAATACAGGTTTAATCAACCTAAGGGTTTTCTTCTTCTTTTTTTTTTTCAAACAGAAAAGAAACAAGAGACCATTAAACGCCACAAAATGTAACGAAAGTGCACTAATATAATACATCTTAACAATGAGTATAATGAAAATAAGTAATCGATAAGGGCAAGTGACCATTTCTAAAACCGTGGGTGAGTTAATACATCTTCGACTTTATTTTCTAGATTGGTTGAGAGGGTGGGAGCTTACTCAAACAAATATTGAAACACTTGTGGAAGACCGCTACATGAGCGAAATATGCTCACTATAATAAATCAAGGAGTAACTTATATAGCCTACTTAAATATTCACATCCACACTACGTAAGGCGACTCTTATAACAAATACAACACCATACGCTTGGCACTCGTTACAAATTAAGCTTAAAATAAGTTCAGTTAAATGGGTTCTCAGCTCTGCAGTATACGTAGGGAATGCTCAATAGAGCCATTAACTTCTTTACTAACTGAGTGAAACGTGAACCCCGTTTCTTTAGAAAAGGTCTCCAATTTCTGGATCCGTGGGCTGTAAATCAACTGTTTGTATGATTCACTGGAAAGGAAATGGACCAAGGTGATAACTATTCTTCAGGTGTTACATCGACCTGAAGAAACAGAGTGTCGTTTACAATGTAGCGCCTTCTTCTAAGTACCTTATGAGGTATGTAAAACAGTGGCTCACTTTCAGCTGCCTCCTGGATGTTCTCACAACTTGCAAAGCGATCAGCAAGGGTCTTGCCAGCGGATTTGTGTACTGATCATGCGCATTACGTCAAAATCCATAGATCAACGGTCTTGAGAAGAAACAAAAGCATGGCGGTCGAAGGCGGGACTGTTTCTCACTATTATATTTTGGTAATTCGCAAATTTATTGATTTGATATCGCTTTTCAGACATAGTGTGTGGTTTTCTTTTTCTGTTAAACAATTTCCCTCTGCAGAGTTTGGTTACTAAGTGTCTGCTTCGAGTGTTTTGAATGGACGGGTATATAACCACTAGGCGTGGTCACTGCTAGAGGTTGTTAATTGAGTCCTTGGTGGTTCATTTTCTGTTTTGATCAAGAACCATACCATTTTTAAGTGAGAAGCTAAATAATATGAAATTGCACACACACAACTCCTCTCTCTTGACAGACACCTCTATAAGACATACCACTAGAGTTGCTGCCGATCACTCTTTAGACATTTCCTTGACGACTCTCTATAATACGGATACCTCGCTAAAACAAAAACCGAAAGTTGGTCCCATGATGCCTTCTTTAACTCATTTTAGTTGACTCTCTCTAAGACGGACGCATAGTGCCTGCCCCAAAGTTGTCCAACTTAGAGAAAATTTCGCGAGACGGCGAAAACCACACGCTGTTGGGCGTGGCAGGAACCGTTTAATCTAAATAACGGAGTATCCCCCCGTCAAGACATTCATTTACTTAAAAAAAGCTATTAAGACGTTCAACTTCCACACAAATAAAAATAGTGTCATTGGCAAGATAGCGTCTTGATTTTAGTCGCTCTTGAGTGATAAATTTGCAGAAACCGAACGCTGTATTCCTCGGTCTTGATTCTGAAGGTTTAGAATAACAAAGGGTGAAGTGTGCATTGTTTCTTGGAAGACTCGACATCTGTACGTTTCGCTTCAGATATGGATTTGGCTGTTGGTCAATAAGAGTGATTATCACCTTCCGGTTAAAAGGCCAGGGTAATATGTCGTCGTATTCACCCCTTAAAAGACAAACAAATATGGACAGGTGTGTGTTCCATCCTTCATTTAATCCGTTGGGGTGGAATTCTACACACACTTTGTAGCCGTACGGACCAGTAAGAAACGGATCACTATAGTAATACATCTTTGAGCCGTACTTCGCTTTTTGCATGGCGTCATCGAATTGGGTAAATTTCCAGATAAACTTATCACCGATATGAACATCAGTGGATAGCTGTTGAAGAGACGATACCAATGGCTTTACACCAGGGATCTTTTCTTCACAATTTTCGTCTCCGTTCGTACTTTCACCTTCCTTAATGTGCTGTGGTCGTGTGTAACGAGAACTTTTTATCTGACGCCCAGGGTGCAATTCGCGCCTTGTCTCTGGCGGCGGAAATGGCGGCGCAGTAGGTGTAAGTATCGTCGGCAGCTTTAAAGTTCTTGAAAGACCAGCTTGTACGCCTGTTGCACTTTCTGGTGGGCCAGAAAGTTCTAGAAGCTTTCTCTTTACAGCTTCGATTTCATTTTGCAAGTCTTCCGAGATTCTGCGGTCCCTTTCAATCAATTCATCATACTCTCGTTGCTTTCTTATGTTTAGATTTGCAAGTAGCTTAATCTTTTTATTACTCTCGGCAATTTCAAGCTTGCTTGTCGCGAGCGATGCTTCTAGCTTGCTTATTCGATCTACATTATCAGACACTGTGCTGTGTAATTCCTCGATGTTGTAATTTCCGGGAGTCGAAGATTCCAGTTCTTCAAGCCTTGCGTTTGCTATGGTGAATTCATTTTCCATGGATTGCAGCTTTTTACAAGCCATGTTTAAATGGCTTTCCAGGCATAATTGTAAATGTCGCCCGAGGGCGTTTCTGGGAACCTGGAAGAAAAAGCACATCCCTTTTAAGCGACTTAAAGCACTTAGAATGCCAAGAATTTAATGATCGCCTTTATATCCTCAGAGCCTATTACAACTCTACCGCAATTTTAAAAGGTTTGCTCACCCTGTCGCCAACAACGCACAATAATTTCCGTCATATATTGAGCGTGGGATCTCTAGCGACTATACTACAGCCTCATCTTTAGAGTGAGGTTACCTTCAGTACTAGGCTTATTGAGACACGTTTCCCTGACCACTTTTAAGGCAAACGGTAAACATCAATTTTTACCACGTGACCAAGTGATTGCGTTTACTTGCGGCGTTTACTGTTTGCCATTTCTACCCATGAAAAATTAGTCCAATGAGACAGGGTCATCCATGAGAATTTTTTTTTTTAGTTTTCAGGTCCGTTCATTGCTTATTTTTAAAAACTGTCCAATTGCTTGAATCAGACAAGAATTGTCTCATCGATTCTTTATCATTTAGTGACCATTGTTTGACGGATAGCAAAATCAGTATCATATTAAGCAACAGTTGTTTCTTTACCTTAGCCTGACATCCTACATGTGAATAAGAACAGCTCACTTCAGTAAGAACACAGTCTTTTTCCAGGTGACTGTTTAGCTGCAATTGAGAACAGAAGAAATAATCGATTAAGTGCGCGTTTTTGACGACGTTATATCCATACATTAGCTAACAATTGTGCTGTCACATATATCCAGGCATGAGAGCCGGTGACATATTGCGGGGTAGTGTGAACACCTCTGCTTAAAATTGGATATGATTCCTGTGTAGATTTATGAACATTTTATTGAGTAGTGCATGAAAAGACCTGCGATTTCTATGAATTATAAACTAGTAAAATAATTTAGCACAGGAAAGAGATAAGTACTGCCTGAACCCAGTCTAATTACCAATTGATTTTTACAAAGTCACCAAAATCGATCATTTGCTTTGCACAGTATCTCCTAAGTTTTATAACAGGTAATTATCAGTGTTCACTTAGCTACCGGATTGAAGAAGGACCTTATCCGCTGCTGTATATATATCGTATATATTTTACACAAAATGTTATATACCTCATTTCTGGGAATGTTGTCTTGACCGCACCTCTGAAGGCAGGTGCAAGGAAATCGTTGGCAGGAGTTGAAGTGCTCCTGAAAAAAAAATATAATAAACAACAATTTTCAAGGTGGTAAGAAAGCGACTATGCGAGTATATATTACATACTGAAAAAAGTGGGATAGAAATACTAATACAATTTCATGCCAGAAATAGCTCAGTATTTACAAAGAACTTGCGCATTCACTTTTGGTGAGTGAGTATAGTATGTAGCTTCCATTTCTTCATGGTGTCCGCTCATGCAAGATTGTATTAAATTGCAGAAACAAAATCAATAAAAAGAACCTTTCTGCTACTACCAATCTCATCTCCATTGGCTGGAACTTTGACTGGTTCTAGAAAATATATACCTGTTGAAGACGCCAAATATAGTTTTGCTGACAGTATTGGCAGGAGATGGTCCTCTGAGGACATTCTTGAGTCAAATGACGTTGAAGATCACTTTTAAAAAAGATGACGTCACAGTGATCATTGGTACATCGTACCCGGACAAATAAACAATTATTTTCATGGGCCTTGAAAAAAAAATAAAAATCAAGTTTAAAAGAGGAAACATGTGAAAAACAACAACAAACAAGAATAAAAAACAGTTGTAATTATTACCTCAATATTTCGTAGCTCACCGATCCATTGACAGCCATTACTTTCATTTGGACACTTAACCTGGTAGTCCAAAATTTTTCTTTCACTCGCCCGATCGGGGAATATGTCCTAAGTTAAAAAGGAGAGGCAATATTAAGATAAGCCTCAGTGATTCCCACATGCATATGTCTTAAAACGGCAGACTTGCCACAAGTCGGCCGCGCGAGTTTCACTTTCACAACAGAGATCGAGCAGAGCGAGTTCTTTAGGCTTCGCGATCGCGAAGCGGTCGAGCGCCGCGACGAAGTCACGAGAGGTCTTCGTCCCGCGGGCCATATTAAATAGGAGGAAAATTTTTTTCCAAAGTCTAGTTAAAACCCTATTTTGGTTACTTTTGAGACATGTCGTCATCATTTTTTGGTACTAGTGTTAGTGTCTCTCCAATAACTGGTCTTTTTTTGTTGTCTCTTCGCTTACCTCCGCACCCAGATCCTCCCTGTCAATTGGACATTCTGGTTTCCTACAAAGAAAGAAAAAGTACGAATAAAAAGTGAAGAAAAATAAGAAAAATACTTTCATAATTCGTGGGCTATGCAAAGTATTTGGCTCTCAGACTGTAGAAGCGATAAAATTTTCTTCCGATATAATCATGATTTAAGTTCAAGCCATCGACGATACCGGCAATAAGTTACTGGAACAAGGGGTAGCCAGATCCTTTCCCTGCTTAATAATAATAATAATAATAATAATAATAATAATAATAATTGAGCATCAGTGAACTACAAAAGATAACCTTGCTAGGTACAGTACACATTCTGAGGAGGGTGTTATCAAGCTAAAAACTGGCTATCCCCTAGTGCCCCAGGATCATGGTTTCATCTCGGCCCTAGAGACTCTAAGCAAACATTATGTGAGGACAATAATAATAATTTTTAAAATTAAAAAAAAAAAACAATTCCTTTCGTTTAAAAGAAAAAAAACACTTAGTTTTGATTAGAAAAAATTCATTGAATTAAAAAAAAATTATTCGAATTAAAGACATCTCATTTCAATTGAAACAATCCATTTCGATAATAAAAACAAATTGGTATATACAAGGTAAAAGTAAGTAAAAGAAAAGAAATAAACTACCAAAACCTATTTCAACAGCGTCTACATAATGGCTCCCTCCTGGGTTTCAACGTCAATATCGGTATATACAAGGTAAAAGTAAATAAAATAAATAAACTATTAAACCTATTTCAAGACAATAATAATAATAACAATAATAATAATAATAATAATAATAATAATAATAAAATGCTTATATACAACATGTTGTCTTTCTTTTTCTGCCATTGCATTTTTCTAAGAGCAAATCTCCGAATCTCTGTTGATTTATTTCGAGAGCTACTATCTGCGTGTAATACGTGCTCAAGACTCAAACGAGTGTATCCATTACATAAAAGACAGCGCAGCCGCAATGGATGTATTGTCCAAATTAACTAAGCCTCAGTGTCGGAGATGCCTGACAGCGAGGAAAATATCCTCAGAAGTACCGTGAAAAATCAATCACTTGTTCAATGAGAAAAACTTACGTTTTCATCATTGTATAAACAAATAAATGTATATAGGCAGAATATTACCAACACCTGCAAGTCGTCGCGGAAATGATAGTACGTGAAGTCATGTCAAGGAGAAGATTTGGGTCACTGACTCTTGCTAATGAGCCATAATTTCCCTCAAAATACCCATCAGTAACTCGCCTTAGTTCCTTTTTCTGTGAGTGAGAAAGTTACCATGAAGACTGAAATTTGCGAATCAAAATCAGTTCTTGTAAAGTTGAAACAAGGCTAAGCATGCCACTGAATAATATTAACTCAATGAAGTAACGTTTTCGAGCTTCATAATTTTTACATGGCCGCATGTAGGTTCTGTGACTTATGATGCTAAAATGCAGACTGAAGAGCCAAACGTTACCTTCGCATGCACTCTTCCAAGCAGAGGCTGCAAAACCGATGACCACATCTTGTTTGAACAGGTCCTTTCATCGGACTGCTGCATATTGGACAAATATCCTCCTCTGCGACGAAGGAAACAAATGCGTAGTCGTATCCAGACATAATGTCGGACTGCCGGCCAAGATCGCGGAAGCCTGGCTTCCTGATTATACAACTCCTTCGCCTCTGTGAATTGTCTCTGATACTACAACTAAGAAAAGTGGAGCCTACATATATTCGATTGATTTATAGTAGACTTAATAGCAGAACGTTGTTGACGTATTGAGACAATAAAATGAAATGGTATTGTCAGACAACCGAGGTATTCACGATCTTAAATGCTTAGAATGGATGACCCTTCCGGCTTAAACTGGAGCACATCACGAGTGGAGTCACTTTGGAGTGGAATATGAGGTTATCGAAACGATTAAGTTACCAATTATTGATTAAGGACGATAAGAAAAAGTAAAAGCCTGATTAATCAAAGGTGATCCGAAGTTGTTACCTCCTGGTGGTAAATGAAACTGTATGAGTTTTGAGTTTTCTTACATCTTTTAACTTATAATTTTTTGGTCAAACGAGAAACAGTATGCGAACAGCTGACTTATTTCCGGTCGTCGCTTCTCTCTCTCCGAAACGACGACCGGAAATAAGTCAGCTGTTCGCATACTTTTTCTCGTTTGACCAAAAAATTATAAGTTAAAAGATGTAAGAAAACGCAAAACTCATACAGTTTCATTTACCACCAGGAGGTATAAACAACTTCTGATCACCTTTGCAACACGCACAACACGAACAGCAAAAAACAACTACAACAACAAGACAGTCTTAAAGTGTTAACTCGAACTTGCTTAAAGATTAGGTAAGAAATGAGGAGGAGATAAATTCTTAAGGAAGCTGTAAAAACTGAAAAAAATATTATAACCTTACAGTTTATAAATCTAAAGTAGAAATTTCTAATGATGTTTGGGCAGTAATGCTGTAATTGAAGCTCGGGATTCGGGGTCTTAAAAGAAAATGGGGATAAGATTCGGGATGGAAATGGGATGTCAAAAATAGCCATCGGGATTACGGGATTGCGCGAAAATTTGGGTCGGGATCACGGGATTGTGGAGACCCTAAATCATTTATCCAGTCACGCGAGTAATTAAATGCGACGCATGACTTGCAATACGATACGGAATTTTCCTGAATCACGCTCGGACTTAAAATGCTTCCTGTTCTTGCAGTATAAAGATGGCGGTGCCTACGAAGGCTCCAGAACTCGGCGGCTATGATTATGACTTTAATACCAGAGTTCCTGAGGACTGGATATGTCTCGTCTGTCACTTAGCAATGAAAGATCCGGTGCAAATTGTGGGATGTGGTCACCGTCTTTGTAATATCTGTATGGAGTCTCTTTTCAGGTAATCACTTGTATTATTCAAACAACCAAAGGTCACATGTGGCAGAACAGTCGAAATAACCGCGTGAATGCGATAAGCCATCGCTGGTGAATGACGTTTTTCGTGTGTCTTTACATTTGATAGTCAGGGTTGCCGCTTTCGATTATTTCTGCTGAAAGAGCGAGAATCAACGACGTGAATATTTTATGCGATTCTGTAGTTATTATTTCCTTTCCGGTACCGAATCATCGCCCGTTTGTGATCAGATCGTTTGTGTTTAGCATCCCAAAGTGTAATCATTCAAATGATGGTCATTGAAAGGAACTTTCCTGTTGTGCTCCTCATTGTTTCGGTTCGCCTCTGTATTTCTAAACACGCATTTTACTTTGAACATAATTTGGTTCGGATAACCGATGGACCATGCGTTCAAAAATCTTCACTTTGAGCTTCAATTTTACGGAATTTGAGTTTTAATGAGTATTAACTTTTCTCCTTTTAATATTTACTTAATTCCTCAAGGGAAGATAGTTCAAGTGACTTGTAAAGCAAGGGGAGTGTTTTCAGTGTTCAGGGTCATTCGAACGTTCATAACATAAACTCGCAAATTAATGAATGCTAATCGTTATTTCATCTCATTTGTTGAATTGATTGATAGGCGGGTGGTGTTTGGTTTTCTTCTAATTTGAATTTGTATTGTTTAGGCGCCCTTCACCGTCTTGTCCAGCAGATAGGCAGCCATTATCACGCGACAAGGTATTCTGTCTCGTTAGTAACGCAAACTAATTGTAACGCCATCTTGACTCACAGATACGTTTTCGCCCCAACGAAACTTTTTTCATGATGCATTAATTTCTTTTTTTGATTGTCGTGGCAAAAAATGAGCTTCATCAAAAGTGTCCGGATTGAGAGGCAAAGTGTATCATTAGTTGAAGCAGGAAGACAACTACTCTCCCGGCCTCACACGCACAGCCGGTTTTTAAAGTTTCGTCACGCAACGCTCCTCAATGCTGTGTGGGCTTCGTAGGAGAGAAGCCAGGAATCTAAATCTAAATCTAAATGTCTGCAAAGGGCAGTGCAGCCCATATTCAGCAGATATGTGCTGTGCTCGTGCTGTATGCGCTAAAAAACAGTGCAGTGAATTTGTAAGACAAAAAAGCAAGGCTGATTTTACAGTCGGGAATATATTATCTTTTGACCAATATTTCGGAAGGCACGGCCTTCCTTCTTCAGGGTCTTAAAAATAAAAAAAAGTGTTCAATGTTCAAGGAACAAATTATTTTAAACCTCCATCATGCTATATTATGTATTTTCAAACAACTTTCTCCTTAATAATTTGCAGATATTTCCAGATGCCGCTTGCCACCGTAAAATTTTGGATCTGTCCGTGAAGTGTTCATATTTTAGATGTTCATGGGCGGGAGAATTGCGTGACGTGGAGGTACGTATCTCATGCTTTTGTTTCCTGCTATAAAAAGACAAACGCTGTAAAAAACCAAAGACCTGGTTAAACTAGGAGACCTTGTTGCCGAAACATTCTTTTTTTCTTACCGGCATCATCGTCACTTTTCGTTAAAGTTCGCGTCAGTGTGGTCAAGTATTACTTAGAGTTGCGCAAAGTACCTATAAAGGTAGCGCGCGTCAGACTATAACTTTGCCGACCCAGTCTCGCTCCTCCTCACTTAGAATTGCAATCTCTTTGACTTTAAGAAACATCAATCAAGCTGTTCGTTCAAAGTGGTTAATTGCCCTAACGTTGGTTGCAAAGAAAAGCTCACCAAACAGGAGCTGACAATCCACGTGACTTTCGAATGTTCTTGGAGGATAATTAAGTGTGAATATTGTACAACATCATATGTCCAGAATCAAAAACAGGTACGATGAAAATTTGTTTCTCGTTTGGTTGTTTTTTATGTCGCTTAGGCCCAAGCACACACTAAATGACTTGCTTTCTTAAGACCCTTGGGGAGAGTGAAAGGGCGAATGACACACTCGTCGCGTTTTCGTACCAGGTGAAAACTCCTAGTACCCCTTTCTCTCTCTGTACCGATATGTGTAAAAGCATCTAATCCTTTCTGCCTAGTTCTTCTTGGATAAGTTGTTGGGCCTACTCAATGAAGTTTTTATTATCGCCAAACTATGTGCATGAGGGGTGAAACCCTGCAGTTCTTACATGTAAACGCCCAAATGGCCGCCGTGACACACTATTCAGGGGCGTAGCTAGGGGGGGGGGGTCCTGGGGTGCCCGTAACCCCCCCTTGGTAGGCCTTCTTTTGAGCAAACAATCTGCAATTTTCAGGTGGCGAAAACGCTATGACAATATTTTGGCCGTAAAAGCCATTGTTGAAAAGCCCACTTTTTTAAAACTTGTTTTTTTGTAAAGTATTTTTGTCAACGGCTCTTGTCTTTAGTTAATAAGGACCTTCATGCCGCGATAATACGACTGAGCCCGCTGATACACGAGGGAAAGCAGTGGTATTAACCATATATAGTTGGCGATCCCCGGATGGTGATCTGGTGAGTAGCCTCTGTGACCCCCCCTCTTTGAAAAATCCTGGCTACCCCCCTGCTATTAGGGACCTTACGACCCGATAACGACGACTTCCTTGAAAACGTCGCTGGAAAATAGGCTGCGCATCCTTTCAAACCATTTCGCGATTACCCCAATCGCCCAGTTACTTAAAAGAAGGGAATTTATCTTGGAGCTGAAGAGAGGGGGTCACGCCCGAGTTCAGAAAGAGATGGTAGAATTTATCGCCTTGCCGTTCCCTCCTCAAAAAGCTTAAAATTTGGTTATTTCATGTCGCAGGGAGGGCTAAGAAATGTACAAAAAAGTGTGATGCACGTGCAAAGTAGTTGTTCTTGTTTTACTAACTAAACCTATTGCTTTTTGACGCCGCTGTTGCCGTCGTCTTCGCCGTCGTGGTTTCGCCGTAAGGTCCCTAATTAGAGAGCTTAAGAACCAAAGACGGCGACAGCTACGAAAACGTCACTTAAAAAAAAAAGTCGCGCTGCCTCAAACTTTATCGTGCTTATTCCATCTCGTTCAATATGTCAAAGGTGGGCAATTTCTTCTGGAGTTGAATTCTAAAAGACTGTATCGAAGTTCAGGAAAAGAAAAAAAAAAGTCGTCGTCTTGTATTCACGTCCTCCACAAAAAGTGGAATTAGGCATTTCCACGTCGTACTCGTGCAGTGACGGCAGAGAAATGTACAAAAAGCGTGATGCACGTGCAGAGTTTTTGTTTTGCTGTTTTCGTTGGCGTCGTCGTCGTCTTTTCTTAAGCTCCCTATCAATCGTCCTTGAATTAAATTCTTTATTCCCTTCCACAGATCCATCTTGCCATTTGCACAAAGTTTCCTGTCCAGTGTACTAACAAGTGTGGTGTGAGGGATATCCCAAGAGAGATGGTTGGTTTTACTTTGCAAGCTTCTCAAAACGTATCAGTTTTTACAATTACTGAGCGAATTCTCGCGCGCTTATTGGTCAAGAGCTTTGGTCTATTATCCAAATAGTGGTCTATTATCAAAAACTTTGCAGTGAAACCACTCGCCTTCGGCTTGTGGTTCCACTTGAGTTTTGAACATTTTATGACGTCATTTCTAGTAGACCATGGACAAGTGTGGTCGATTTGTTAAATAGCTATTGATTGCTGCGCATTGTTTACCGTCAGGAAATTACCCCCCTCCCCTTGGTATCAACCGCCTAATACTTCTCTTTACAGGACATTTCCGAGTTCTAAAGCCCTCACTTTTTACGTGATGCCGACTGTGGCGAAACCTTTCATGTTAAAATGTTTTTTATTTGCATGAGAATAGAGAATGGATGTTATCCACATCAAGGGCTTCACGCTCTTACCCTCTTTATGAAACGGTGGCTGGAGGCAACACGAAAATTTTCTTATTATTAATTAGTACTACGTTATCAATATCTTATTATCCAATCCTCTCGGAGCTTTTCAGGGATAAGTTACAAATTATGCTAACAGGGGGACTTTTGGCTGAGATTTCTTGTAGGATAGTTTTACAATGAAAATAAAGTTAGCCTGTTCACATCCGCGCTCGTTCTCGCGCGCTCGCCTCGCTCGCGAGCTCGCCGATGTTTTTGAAAAGAACGAAAAGAAAAATAAAAAACGTCTGTGTACAGGCTAAAATAAAGTATGAATCGTGAATGCCCCCTTATAAGAATGTAATGCCTATTGTGGTGTATTCGTTGTGTTTTTTGACAGCTTGGGGATCATACCAAATACGATTGTCCTAAAACTTTGGTTCAGTGTGAGTACAATGCTTTGGGATGCGATGCAGTGGTAAGAATTTGAAAAAAAATCATATAAGCCCTTAAACATGTCTCTAGATGTGCGAAGGCTGATTAGCCCTAACCCGGGGTTATCCTGGGTTTCATATTCTTTTGTTCACAAGCATTTTCTCGAATTTTGGCTAAAAGTATTCTTTGTAAAGCATCCAACGATCAAACTATAGAGAAAAAGAATTAAACTGAATTTGCGAATTCAAATTTTGCACTAACCCTGGGTTATCTTAACCCAGGTTTGAAAAACCCAGCCCTGGTTCCATTCAATCTCGAACTGACTACGACGCGATCGGAAGCTTTCTGCATCGGACATATTCATTCGATTTCAGACACTTAAAAGACAAATATCCAATTTATTCTAATTGTTGGAATATTTCTTCGTTCGCAGTTTCCACGATCAAGCGCCACATTTCACTCGGAATCTCAAGTTGAACACCATCTCACCATTGCCCTCCGTGGCCTTGAGTCAACTCAGCACCAGGTCCGCGCGCTTGCAAACCTTGTCAAGGAACAGTCGCAACAGATCAAGAGACTGGAGCAGATGACGGAGAAATATGCGCCGTACATTTGGAAGATAACTGGCTTCCAAGCGGTATACGATAGGGCTGTTACAGGGGAACAAGAGACCATACTGAGTGAACCGTTTTATTTGTCAAAAAACGGCTATAAGTTACGGATCAAAATGTTACCCAACGGTGGCGCCGCTGATCCACATGCGCATAAGAAATTTCATGGGAAATACCTATCGGTCTATATCAAAGTTATTCCCGGTGATTACGATTCAATATTACTCTGGCCTTTTACGGAGAAGATACGTGTCACTATAATCGATCAAGTGTCTTGCCAGGGTGACAGAGAAAACATATCAAGGGTTGTTGATTTCCGGGAAAGTCCCAGGCCCCGCCCTCTAAAGGAAGAAAATCTTGGTTTTGGTTACGTTGATTTTGCCCACCACAATATATTGCAGACCGGATCATACTTAAAAAACGATAAAATATTCCTCATGGCTAGTAGAGGTTAGCGCAATAAACTCGTAAACACAACAAAGACTCCCCCTGAATCCGGGTAGGAAAAACCCAGGTCCGATTGCCCGAGACAAGTAAACTACTAAACATAGAAGTTTGGTGGCCCAGTGGGCAAGTGAAATTAGCCTTAGTAGTCCTGTGAGTCTGTCTGAAAGTTTCAGTTGAAGGGAAGAGGATGTTGGTTATGGATTCGCTGATTTTGTACATCAGAAAGTTCTACAGACTCGATCATATTTAAAAAGCGATAAGATCCTCATCATGGTTGGTAAAAGTTAACGCAATGAAATAATCGTGGACTTATCAGCCTTGTCTGCTACACAGCCGTTCTTAGAGTCGTCACGCAACGCTCCTCCCCACAGTGGGAAGGAGCGTTGCGTGACGACACTTGGCCATCCCAAGGATTAACAGCAGTGACAAACTTAGGGCATTTGCACAATGTGTAATTCCAAAAAATATCCATACCCTCCCCATTGGGGGTAACGGAAATTCCGAGGGGTGGGGGATCTAAATGGAGGCAATTTTCGTGGGGGGGGGGGGGGGGGTGTTGGGGGGTTCTTAAGCAAAATTGCCCTCTGTCAGGGGGTATGGATGTTTTGTGGAACTATTGCTGGTTTTCAGTGTCACGCCATTCAAAATAGATGAAAATCAAAATCAAAACCATTCAATAGATAAAGTCCAGAATCTAGGAAATGAAAAGAGGTACATATATGCAAAGACCCTCGCCAAGATTCAGGTCAGAGGAATATTTCGTATACGAGATATCCGAAGAAATGTTTTACCCAAATTTATAGAGATTTGTATGGAGACGCCATGCTGGTACTCACCTGGATGAGCTCCAACATGGCGGACGGAAAGCAACAGAAACGTCTGTTACCGAGTTTTGCTACAAAAGCGTGAATTTATTCTTCGAGAAACTCATAAACATTAAAATAATACTTTTTCCAGTACATGAACTGTTTAGATGGCAAAATTTCCTGAAATAAGTCATTTTTTTAACCTACGTGACAGCTCTCTTGGCCGTCATGTAAATGCCGCGTCACGCAAAAGCTTAGAAATTCAAGCGTACTCTATCACAAAACCAAGAACCCTTTTGAAGCGAAAATTTGTTTGACAATTAGTTTTCAGCTGCTCTAATGCATCGTGAAAGTAAAATCTCGGTAGGATGGATAGTTTTTTAGTTTGAATTTTAGTGACGTCATGTGAAAACCAACAATACTATAAGTGAAATGAATCCAAGGGAAAACGAGCTTAATCACAGGAGGAGTGGGGAGCTGACTTTCAAGCACTTGCCCTTCCTCAGAGCGAACCAGAAGATTTATGGTTTATGATTTATGGTTAGGATACACAAAGACTGTGCAACACTCAACCAAGTTCACTTTTGAGTTGTTTTTTTTATTTACACTCTATTTCACACACTGCTTTTTACAGTGTGCAACTGGCTATACATGAGTTAATTAAATACAACAATTTATCACTGCATTTGGGGTTTGGTATCTTGCACGATACTTGAGATTTTTAAGGACGACAAAGACATGTCACAGCCATCAAGATATCAAAAAGGAAAATTTCCTTTCTTTAAGTTCTTTTTCATACTTCTAATTGCTAAATTAGGGGAATGCCAAAGGAATAAACTTGCACGTAGGAAAACTCAGGGGAGATATGTTACAGGGAAAACTTTGAAGAAGAGGAGAAATGCGTTGTACACGCTTCATTTTCGGTTAGCGCGATCTGCCTTGGCCCCAGGGCTTTTCCCTTAGAAAGCGGCAAAGCCCTGGGGACGAGGTTGAGGACAAACAGTGACGAATGCGTGTATGGGCGACGAGTTGCCTGGTTCCTTGTCCCTGTACGGCCACGCAAACGCACGGAACACGTTATCCGATCCCGTGGAATAATGAGGCCTGTTTAATGAGGTGCGGTGTTGAGTACAAGTCGAACCTCGCAAGCTGGAAAATCTATCTGGCCTTTTTAGATGGACGCCACCCATCACCGCTTTTTTTGTCGATTTTTAACTTCTTCTGGTAATAAAACGTTTGTTGTTTCGATATAGTTTATCCCCATACTTTGGGATCTTTGCTCATAGAAATATCTACTGTATGAATAAATTTTGGACGTGTGTGTGTGTGTTGTTCGGGTTTAATAATTTGAGATGCATCGTAGCGACTTGATTCTGAAGACAGGAGAGTTTTCTTCCAGGATGGCAAGGTTCCTGTGTAGCTTTACAACAAATGAGCTGCAACAGCTAGGGTCCCAGTACAACCTCTGTGACGCAGAAGAGCTTCTACGGGGTGCTGATATGTCACTAAAGCCAGGCTTTCATATGATCGTCCCAGTCGTCCCAAAAAATGTTCAGACGATCGGGACGATCATATGGAAACGCTACCCAGACGATCGCAAACGACCCGGACGACTGTGACGACCTCGATCGCTTGGATATAGTTGAGTTCTATCCGGACGATCGGGACGATCATGTAAATTTTGAAGCGATCATATGGAAACGCTCTCAGACGACTGAGACGATCGGGACGATCGAAAGCTATCCCAAAAGTCATCACTTTTATTCCAGTAATCGAGAATAAATTCGGCCCGGATGGCGCTGAAGCCAAAACAACAATACACAAATGTTCGCATCGCGTATGTGGGTTATTTGAAATTAGAGAAAGTCCGTGACGTCAAGTTTTCGAAGAGACACTATATATGTCACTCTTCTAGCTTCTCAACGCAGCAAAATCAAGAGAAAAAGCAGATAGCAAGGTACTAGGTTCGCTTTACGAATAAAAATCATCCATTTATGTGGCTTGTTTGCAAAACAAGCGCAAAAATTCTATTGCCTGACCCACAGACATCGCTGACGACCCCGCGTCTCTTGCCTTTGAGGCGATCGAGACGATCATATGGAAACTACCAATCGCCCCAGTCGTCCGGATCGTCTCGAAATATTTTGAAACGACTGGGTGGACTGGGGCGATCGGGACGATCATATGGAAACCAGGCTTAGGAGGTACATAAGATAACCAAGAAGAGCGCCTGCTGCCAGATTTGGGACGCTCTTGAGTGCTTACGATTGGACAGCCAAAGGGCCTTTTACAGAGGAGCTACAACAAGAGGTGCTGATACAGCCCCTGAAGAATAGACAGGGTATCCCAGAGGAGGGTCGGCTGCTTGGATGGTAAGGTTCCTGAGCAGAGTTGGGTGGGCCTGGATACTGTAGCGCTCTTCGTCATCATTAGTGAGATATAGCAGCTCCAGCGCCAATGAGGCCCATTGCCCTCGTACACACTCTCCATTCAGGCGCCCCACAGGGGTGATAATCTCTTGCTTTGTCAGAACACGGCTGGTGTATGTACCCTGACAAAAGATCGAAAATATGTGCATTTAAAAATGATTGCCTCAGAAACCACCTATTTTCCCTACGGTATACATCTTGGAATGATATGGTTATAAAATCTATATAAAGAGTTACACCCATTTGCTCTTTAGACATTTTCTCTGACAGCTGTCTATAAGACGGACACCCATAGTTGTTCCCCGCCCGTTCATCACTCCTTTTAGTTGACTCTCTATAAGAGGGACACCTCGCTAAAACGAACACCTACAGTAGCCTGCGTGGCAGGCGTTCGAAAGGGAAGGTGACGGGAATTTGGGAGCGGGATCGCGCGAGAGGGAGTTTTCTTCCCTCCCTCCTCCCGTATCTCTCGCGCCCAAAATTCCTTTTTTTTTCCCTTCGAGCGCCTGCCACGCAGTTTAGCTCTTCAGACGTTTTACTTTTCTTTGACAACTTAATAAGTTGGACACCTATCGCTTTCCCATACAGTGTTTGTCTCAGAAAGAGTTTCGCGAGGACCCACAGTTATGCAGCTACTGTAATTGCTTCAGTTTTAGCTACAGAAACCTATGTGACACATCTGAATGAGTCAACTGAAAAACTGAACAAAGCTGGAGCAATGACACAGAGAATGCTGAATGGTTTTTATGAGAAAGCAAATTTTGTCCTACCTGGCTTTTATCTCTACCCAACGAGAAAAGAAATGGTTTATCAGCCATGATAGACGTCTGCCAATCACGATCTGTCTGAGAACCTATGTACCAGTCCCTGTCGTATTCTGTCAAGTACTCTACCAGTTCATCTTCATTGGTGACTTCTCCAAGAACTGCTTCGTCATAAGTTAACTTGAATGCATACCTGCAAAAACGAAGAACGTGCAAAATATTAGAGCGATTTTCATATGACCGTGAAAAAAGGTTTCGGTAAGTGTTCGTTCTTTGTTTCATAAGCCAATGGATGAAAAGATCAAAACATGGCCTCTTCGTTTTCCCGCCAAAGAAACCCTAATATGGAGAAGGCATTGTTCGATTGGCCAATCGTGTTGTAGTATGACGTCAAAGCGAAGTATCGGTTGATTTCTAGAAAGTTCTCGAGCATGAAGTTTTTTCACCTGAGCATTCGTTTAACCAATGAAAGCCAGGCGCGTTTGTCTGTTCGTTCGATAAACCAATCAAATCGCTCTATTTCCGTTCGTTTGTCGTTTCTGTTTTGTTCGCGCGCTTTCATTTCAAGGTCATACGAAAATCGCTCTAACTAAAGTAGTACAGTAGTAACGATTCTGAAGGCCTGGATTAGGTAGACTACGAGTAGTCCCCACTTTTCCTCAGGGATAGTAGAGCGAGCGAAACGCGAGAAAAGCGCGTGTCGCCTTTTCTCGCGTGGGGTGATTTTCACGCGCACTCGCTTTTCGCTCGCTCTACTATCCTTGAGGAAAAGTGGGGGACTACTCGTAGTCTAGGATTAGGGGTCTAAGAACTAAACAGTTTCTCTGGTAAAATATTGATAACGTACAAACTACACTTTCTATTCACCATTTTCACCTAGACTATAATGCACCATGTTTCTTCCCGCCCCTCAAAAAAAAAAAAAGAAAACTACATAACCATTGTTTGCAATTTCTCCTGGGTATTACAGTCGTCCCAAGAGAAATTGAAGACAATGGTTATGCAGAATTTTGGGGGGTAAACAAGGTGAATTATGGTCACCCTCAGTATGGTCTATCTAAAAATGGTAAATAGGCCTCCCTCTCTAGACCCTAAGCCCTAAGCCCTCTCCCGATCGTAAAATGATAAAACTTCCAACATTTCATAGCGTGTTTTAAAACGCGTATTAAATAATGAGGCAAATATTAGGCACGCTACGATTGGCCGTTGCCCATGATCTATTTGAGTTCAGACGGGTCATGTAGCAGCTGCTCGGAAGAGAAGTCACCAATGGTGCGTTTCCCTGACCCCAAACAATACTAAAACAATGGGAAGAATGACATGTCATTGTTTCCAGCGACCAATTAGGAGAGACCTTACGAGCAGCTCCTACACAAATGGTTCAGACACATGGATGACGTCACGGGAACTTGTTTTCTTTGTTTTGTACAACATGGCGGGAGGTTTTGAAAATGTTTGCGAGATTATTTCGGATTAAGCAAGTGAAGACCACGAAGTTTTCAAGAAAGAAGAACGGAGTAAACGGGAAGGAAAGAGTTCTTGACAACTTGAAAATGTCTGAACTGGAAAAAATCTTCACAACAGTTGCCATCGTGTGTCATCGCTACGAGAGACTCGCAGTTTTGCAAAATGTTTTCGCTATTATTCTGCTTTGAGCAAGTGAAAGCGTTGAATTTCTTTTCAAAGGAACCGTCTCCAAGTAAGATAAAGAAGAAAAGAAGAATCAGAGAGGAAAAGTAGCGTTTATGACTTGGAAAATGCCTAAACTGGCACAAATCCTCCAACCGAGTCAAGCTGTACGAGGCAAGTTTGTGTTATTTTCTTCAATTCATAAAACGAATATATTCCAATGTTGCCGTGGGTCTGTTCAGTAATGAATCACAGAAGACGTCAAAATGTGGTAAAAAAATCGGTGACACACTCGCCTGCGACTCGTGTTCCACTTTTGTTTTTACCTCATTTTGACGTCATATGAGATCTTTTACTGGGGAGCTTAAACGACAATGACGGCGACGGCAACGATAACGGTAAATAGGCAGCAGGTTCAGAAAAACAGCAACTTTGCACGTGCATCACGCTTTTTTGTGCATTTCTTTACCGTCACTGCTCGACTAAAGATGATGTTACAAGAGACAATTCGCAACGACGATTTTTAGCGCAACACAGGCCGGTTGCAACATTGTTTCGAATGGATACAAGATTGTTCCAGCATTGCAACACTGTGTTACGCTGAAAATCGTCGTTGCGAATCGTCCCGTGTCACATCACCTTAAAACATGAGCACGCCCAATTTCACGTTTTGTGGAGAATGTGAACACAAGACAACGGCTTTTTATTTCTTTTCCTGCACTTCGATCGATGCGGCGTCTTAGATTCAACTCCAGAAAAATTTGCTAACATTCGACAATTGAAACGAGATGGAGTAAGCGCAATAAATTTTGAAGCAGCGCGAATTCACTCAGTTTTAAGTGACGTTTTTGTAGTCGTCGTCGTTGCCTAAGCTCTCTACTAAACAGACGCACGAGATTCACGCATGGCAACATGAAATCTATTGCTAAGGGGATAAGGGGAATGGCGACAGCTATCGCGTTTTCCCACTTAAGTGATGCTGTTTTCACGCGCACGCACTAATTAGTATTAAGAAAATCTTTGTAGATCTGTGGGATATTGCTTTGTACATGTACCTGTATGCCTTCAGAACGAGGGATTTTAGCTGAGTATCCTTCTCTAGCCAATCAAGACTCACTGACCACGGGATGTTGCCGGAGTACACCTTGTGCACGTGACCCGGACCTGCAGCTGTTGCAGAGGATCCTGGGAAACCCAACACTTCCACCACCGCATAACAAGCGCATGTTAATTGCTTATAGATTCCAATTAGAGAGGGATCATTAATGATGCTCTGCGCGACAGTATCGTTATCATTTCCAAAGTTTTGAGATTTTATGACATGTTTCAACCAGAAATCCGGAAATTTGCTGGATAAAGAATCTATGTGATGCTTGTCCACCGGAATGGAAAACTTCCAGTTAGATGGCATGTCAAGTTTGTAAGCATGCTTTGACGTGAATACCGCTGGCTGTACACTACTGCTGGCACCTGCATTGTTACTGAAAACTCCACTATTACCAGCTATGTACTGCAAGTCACTCGAGACTGCATTAAACTGTTTAGGTGGATTTCTACTTGTTTTTTGACTTGTTGATACCTTGGGGCGGCCGATGTCCAACGCTGGAAAGCCACCGAGGTTTAATGAATCCTCGAGATTGTTCACACCCTCATCAGATACTGGATACTGTGAATGTGGCATTTGCTTTCCTGGACTTGTGAAGCTATCGTCAAGTTTCAAACTTTCTTGTGACCAGACGCTGTCACTTAGACTTGGCAACGAGTCGCTTCTCTGCAGTTTAGCTGTAACCACTCCTGTAGACTGATCTTCTTCTTGTTGTGAAATCTTTGGTAAATTATGAAGTTCAATGTCATCCTGACTTAACAGACGATCAAGCACAACTTCCTTTGGTTTGAAAACCGGTGAATCATCAACTGGAAAATTTACTAGTGTCTCTTCTTCTGGAATGCTTACTGGTACATGTCGTGCACTGCTGTCATTGTTGCCAAACTCATGTTCTTTGCAGTATTTAACCAAAACCCAAACAAGTGTCTTGAAAAAATTCTCGGTGTTCCGCCTTAGATTTTCTGGTTGATCAATGACTCCTGTCAAAACATTTTTGGCATCTGAGTAAGTGTTTATTACTAGCGAATCACATGGCCTTAGAATGTTAGACACATGACTGTTTAAAGACACCAGTGGCCATTTGCCTTCATGGACAAAAATATCTTGGAACACGTCATCGACGCGAGTAGCTTCCACGGTGTGACACGATGTCTCTTGCAGCTCAAGTCCCTTTAGTACTACGGTACAAAACTTATAGCCACTCTCAAGAATGTGGACCCAAATAAGCCGGTCCTGAAAGCGCACCAAGAAATGATCCCCTGGGTCAGGATTGCCCAGGGCACCCACTGACACAGTGACACCAAGGTTGGAGACCACTTGAGGCATCAGCTGTTTGTAATATACGGAATCTGGGCAGCTTGCCGCTGCAGTACTGGCTGCGGTGGGCCAGGAACGCAATGGTCGAGGAAACCCAATTAGGAAGACAGGAAGACAGAAGACTGGAAGCAGTGGAGCTGCTAACACCGTTGACATGCCAAGTATGGCAATGATGACAGGGAAAAGAATGGCAGATGTCACTAAGATGGGCACTGTTGATTTGTGTCTTTGCTTAGGTAGCTTCCAGGATGTCACAGCCAAGGTCATCATGAAGACAAGTTTTTCAAACAGTGGTTGCAGCCTGTTGCGGCAGGTTCCTACCAGCATTAACTGCAAGCCCAGCCCAGCAGAAACCCACCAGGCAGCGACATCAGAACCAAAGGCTGTCACACTCAGGCAAACAACTGACACCTCTAACAGGGAGTGAAATGTGTTCTGCCAAACCTGAAATGGAAATATAATAAACAATGAGTGAGTTATAGTGTAGAGCAAATTGAGCTAATTGGCCGGTTGGGTAGAACTGTCACTTTAAGGTAAGGAACATCCAATAGACCAATGGCTACATTAGTGGAATAGCTTTATCATGCAGCTAGTGCACCATGAGCGGTAGAACAAGTTATTACTACAATTGGTCATAGCAGCTCGAAATATTCAGTTGTGTACAAGCAGAAATGAGCAGTAATTTAAAGCAGAGAAGAGTTTTCACATGATTTTGTGCATGTGCTCACAGGACATCTAATTAACAATATGAGTTCAGTTTTGAAACTCTGAGCCACGTGGAACTTTAAATTGTAATTATGTAGCCCTAACAGTTCAACAAGCTGCCGGCTTTCTAGTAACAAGGATGGGTGTTCCTTGGAACAGTAAATAAGTTCCTGCTATCATTCTGGGGTTTGCAGATCTTCTAAATGGGTTCAAATATGAAGTACTTAGCATCTGGCCTTAGCATGTCTTTGCATGTAAACCAAATATTGGTCTCCATCAGTTTTCCATTTTGATCACCTCAAAATAAAATCTGGCTCACCTGTCTCAGTGCTCTTACAGTCCCAACAGCCAGGACAAAGTTTGAAATGCTCGGCTGCCCAAGAAGGAGAAACATGCTGAGGAACGCAACTTGTAGTAGAGGTGATACTGAAAATAATAATAATAATAATCATAATAATAATAATAATAATAATAATAATAAGATGAGAGAAAGAGTGAGGAAGGAATACTACCGCAGAGTAAGGATGGTCCTAAAAACTGAGCTCAATGCTGCCAATAGATTTGAGGCAATTAACACCTTAGCTATCCCAGTGGTGACCTACAGTTTTAACATAATCGACTGGAAGATGAGTGAAATCAAGAGGTTAGACACAAAAACAAGAAAACTACTCACCCTATCAAAAATGCATCACACAAAAGCAGATGTAGACAGACTCTACCTCCCAAGAAATGCTGGTGGGAGGGGTCTTATCCAATTAGAAGCCTCTTACTAAACAACCACGATAGGGCTCGACACATACCTAAAGAACACAGATGATGCCCTAATCGAGCTAGTGCAAGAACATGACGGCAGAAAGAAATTGTACTCTATACAAAGGCAAGCAGAACAATTCAAACAAGAACTAGACTTAACAACACCAGATAAACAAGCAGAAGAAATAACCATCAAATATGCAAAGAGAATCAAACAAATGGAATGAAATAAGACCCAAGAAAAATTAACAAAGCAGTGGGAGGACAAAGCCCTACATGGAAGATACCCAAAGAGAATAAAGGAAGCAGATGTTGACCACCACAAAACCAACCAGTGGCTCAAAAGCAGTGGACTGAAGGCAGAAACGGAAGGATTCATAGTCGCAGCCCAAGACCAAAGCCTAGCTACCAGATCATACCACGCCAACATTATCAAAGACGGTACTAGCCCCCTATGCAGGATGTGTAACAAATATGACGAAACAATCGACCATATCGTGTCTGGGTGTCCTGAACTTGCGAAAACAGAATATACTCACAGACACGATAAAGCAGCCGCGTATATACACTGGAAAGTCCGTCACAACTATAATATCAAGACATCAGAAAAGTGGTATGACCATGAGCCACAAACAGTTACAGAAAACGAGGATGTCACAATATTATGGGACATGCCAATACACACAGACAGGAAAATAACAGCCAACAGACCCGATATAGTGATCAAAGACCACAAAATGAAAACCTGTAAATTCATTGACATGGCAGTACCATCGGACAGAAACACATCCGTGAAAGTTACTGAAAAACTACCCAAATATAAGGACTTGGAAATTGAAACAAGCCGAATGTGGGGCATGAGAACGGAAACGATACCAGTTATCATGGGAGCACTTGGAGCTATCAAAAAGGGACTAGAAGCTTATCTTGGAAGAATCCCCGGCCAATTAAGCATCAGTGAACTACAAAAGATAATCTTGCTAGGTACAGCACACATTCTGAGGAGGTTGTTATCAATCTAAAAACTGGCTATCCCCTAGTGCCCCAGGATCATGGTTTGATCCCGGCCCTAGAGACTCTAAGCAAACATTATGTGAGGATAATAATAATAATAATAATGCAAGTACAAAGTAATGCAAGTACAAAGACCTAGAACTAGAAATACAGAGAATGTGGCATATGAAAACTGTTGTGATCCCTGTGGTTGTTGGTGCACTTGGTACAGTGAAGAAGGGTATGGTAGAAAACATCAAGAAAGTATCAGAGAGAGCTACTATGACAGAGATTCAAAAGATCTGCATGCTGGGATCTGCATGAATCCTCAGAAAGGTTCTCAGTGTATGAACAGAATGATTGACTTGTGTGACTGACGCTCTAGGTGCATGGTTTGCGCCCGGCTGATGCACAAAAAGAACACCAGCAAAGACTGTGATAATAGAGATAATAATAATAATAATAATAATAATAATAATAATAATAATAATAATAACAATAGCAATAAATCAGCAAGAATTTGGCCTCTTGGTGAGTCTCACGATTTTCCATTTGATAACCCCCTTCTTAATTGTCTTGAGCTACCATAAACAACTTAGTTATTATTCATGACGCGGCATAATCAATATTATAAAACTTACCATAAACAAGCAATCCTTGCCGTACAAGTCCTACATATTTCAAAGCCTTCTTCCTCTTCTTAAATTCCCCAGAGGAATCAATACTTGTTGGGTAAAAAGGATTTCTAAATAAACCAAAGAAAATGCTGACACTTTGTATATCTCCCAGAATCTTCACTAAAACCCAGAGCACCAAAAATACAAAACCAAAGGACTCAAATATCTGCAAACTTCCAGAAGATGAAAAATGGCTTGAAACACCGGCCACGACAGCTGTTAGTGATAACATAACAGCAAAGATGATGACTTCTTTTAATTTCCAACATGGCGCTGGATCCTTTGTGTCTACGCTGCTCAACTTGTGGTGCACTTGCAGTGCAAAGCCAAAAATGTCCACGCTTAGAATGAAGCCAAAGCAAGCAGATATTATGATATTTGCAGTGTTGCTGGTGATGAATGTTGTCACGACAACCACAAGACTTGAAAAGACAAACATCACAAGTAATCTAAAACAGGTAAAAAAAAAATAATGCACACTAATTAAAGAAGAACAAATCAGTGACTACTAAAAAAGCTCTTAGAGCTTTATGTTTAATAAAACCTTTCCTTGATCAGAAAGATATCCTTTCCTGTCAAAGGTCACAAATTTATTAGTGTGTTTCACTAATATGTGTTACCCTCTTTAAATAAAGCTTGATTGATTGATTTCCTGTTAACACTAGCTTCCCACCTTAACCTAATTATGAAGGATGGTTCCAGAAGATTTAATTCTCCCCCCTAACCTTAGCCATTATTGACAAGAGGTCATAATTTTTTATGTTAGTTCTGTGAGATGTGTAGAACAAGGTTACTGACCTTAAATCTGTTGCCATGGGTGACCCACCAAGCACTAGCACCAGGACCTGCTCTGCTAGCCATGAAAACAATGCATCAAGAGGAGGGAAGATACCCAGAGTCCACAGCAAAGGGAGGAAGGGAAATAAAATGTGTAATGCTTTGTCCACTGACACTAGCTCTGGATAATTCCTAAAGCAAAAATATAATTTTAATTCTTCTCTAAAATAATGATAACAGAAAAAAATTGCTCTTAAGATATTTATTGTGTTCAATAAATATACGTGGCTTTATGTGTATAGCTTTTCCTCAAATTCTTGGTTTGCAAACCACATAACATGTTGATTG
>JBBMOI010000007.1:2760000-3032500 GCA_038088405.1 Porites divaricata | reverse complement strand
TTCTTCTTCTTTTTCCTGAAAACCACACATCTTAAGTTAGAACTACTGGACGCTCTTTGTCAGTTCTTTTTGAAAACAAGGGTAAGTTTCCAAGTCTTAAATATCAAAATTCTTTTTCATCTAATATGAAGAAACTAATTCTCAATTTATTGAAATGTGTTGTAATCAATATTATTGTTCAATTGTTTGCTCTGAGTTTCAATTATTGAAAAAATGATTATCACAGAGAGAAAAAACCATAAGCTGAAAAGCCATAGTCATGATTTACCCTCAGACTCCAAATTTAAAACCACCAGAACTTAACTTTAAAAATAGTAATTCAACACAGTACTGCTTCAATGGTGGCTCTCTCTTTGATGTGACTGGTCACACTGTCAGTTTTAATCTACAAGGACTGACTCAAACAAAGGAACCACCTTGAATAGCATTAAAAAGAATCACAGGATAGTACATGCACGTAAGTTCTGGGTCACTTTAAGCTAAAGGACAAGATTTTAGGATTTTTGAGAGAAGTAGCACTCACCTGTTGTTTAAGTCTGTAATATTCGTCTATTACATATTGATATTTTGGAGTTGTAATACCAAAAAATGCTGCTAGCTTCTCTCCCAGATACTCTGCCACTGAAACAAAATTTCATGAGCTCTTTAGCATGCATGGTATTGCTTTTTGGAGTACCCAGAAATTTAAATTCATGATAATATTTTCTCCAATAGCATACTTCTTGCAAGAATTTGGAGAGTATAAGAGAATGATGAAGGGGCACTGTCAGTTATAGCAACAGAGATGTGGGACATATCAAGAAATTGTTAACAACTGATTTTTCCCATCCCAGATATTTTCACTAGCTGCCAAAAATGTGAGAGAGCTGGGAAATGCTTCAATCTGGACCCAACTGTTGTGGAGGTTTGGGTAGATAAATAAAAAGTCAAAACATGAATTATACACAAAGTAAGTTTAAAAGTTAACAATACCTTTCAGTGCTCCAGTTGATAAAGCAACTACGTAATACCATAACCAGAGGGTCCAGGTGAGATCAGACTGAGAAAATAGACAAAATAAAAATTGAAAAGACTGTACATGCACTTTTAAAACACTATAGTAATTTGAGCATTACTGATTGTCAAATTGAATGCTTTTCTTCCCTGACAACCAGTAAGAGGAACAATGACTCATAAATGAAAGTAAACTACAACTGCAATTTAACATTAATAAAATTCTGTGGATCTCTTTCACTGGTAAAGGAATATACCATAAATGCACTATAAGACAGTATTGAATCATTAAAAAAACATCTTGACAGTCGCTTGATTGCTACATACTGATGTGCCGCTCATAAAAGACATCATATGAGTCAAAGTGTGTCACTTCATGAGTTTGGGAGATCTCGGCTTGTTCTTGCAGTTTCACAGTTTAATATGATAGACTAGGCAGGTTTTATAAATTGTTTCGAAAAAACAGATTCCATATCCACTGTAAATCCGTATCAAATTTGCACGCAGTTAATATACAAAGCCTACAACTCATATTGGCCATAGTTCTCAGCATGAGCACTTTACTATGCGAAAAAGTCTTTCCAGCTTATTTATTTAACCCTTAGTACGGATCAAAGTGTCAAAAACTCACGAAATACGTTTTTTCAGTTACAATGGATGTCTAAAAAGGCTTGAAATTAATAAGATCAAGCACTTGTTACTCGAACCACATACTTGAAATTAAAATTAAGCGTTGGGTCGGAATTTGAATAACTTATTTGGGAGTTGATAAGATTTAAGTTTTTGTTTACCGGATTGACTTCTGGCTCTTTTTTCTTTCTACAGGTCTTTCTATCATCATCTGAACTGCTTTCAGATGAATCCTCTAATGGCTGGCTTCGTTTTTTCTTTTTACGATATTTTTTCTTGCGTTTGTCGTCCGAAAGATCGCGATCCGATGAGTCCACTTCTTCCTCATCGTCGCCATCGCCATCCAAGTTTATAGTCTCAAATTCGTTCTTTGACTCCGAAAAGTTAACTTGAGGTAGCCCAGCAACTCCTAGATCGACGTTATTTTTATCTTCGTCGTCCGAATCGTCCTTAGAATCTTCCGTTAATGTTGTTTGTTCGGTTGCCATATTGCTTGCAGTCGCCATTAATGTTTTGAGTGGGCTTCAATTTCAGAACGCATGCCTTTCCTCCGCTGGTCACTGAACGCTGACTGATAGCGGGCGAAAGATTAACAATTTGTTCCCATGACAAGTTTCCGAGTTTCCCTTGTTCCCTTGTTCCCTTGTTCCCTTGTTCCCCTTTTCCCATATTCCCCTTGTTTCCCTGTTCCCCTATTTCTCTTGTTCCCCTTGTTCCTTTGTCCCCCTGTTTCCCTTGTTCCTTCTGTTCCCCTGTTCCCCCGTGTTACCCTTAGTTCCTTTTGTTCCCCTGTTCCCCTTGTTCCCTGTTCCAACTGTTCCTCTTGTTCCACTGTTCCCCTGTTCCCCTTGTCCCCTGTTCCCCCTATTCCCCATGTTCCCGTGTTCCACCTTTTCCCCTTGTTTCTCTTGTTCCCCCTGTTCCCCTATTTCCCTCTTTTATTCTGTTCCCCTTGTTCCCTTCGGTTACCCTTGTTCTCCTTGCTCCCCTGTTCCACCTTTTCCCCTTGGTTTTTTTTTGTTCCTCTTAATCCCCTTGTTCCCCCTATTCCCCAGTTTCCCCTCTTTTCCTGTATCCCTTGTTCCCCCTTGTTCCCCCTTGTTCCCCCCCTGTTCTCCTTTTCCCCCCTTGTTCCTTCTTGTTTCCCCTTGTTCTTCCTAATTCACCTTGTCCCCCTGGTTCCCCTTTGTTCCCCCTTTTTCCCCTTGTTTCCATTTGTTCCCCTTGCTCCCTTTTGTTCCCTTGTTCTCTGTTGTTCCCCTTTGCTCCCTATAATTCCTCTTAACCCCTTGTTCCCATTTGTTCCCTCTTGTCTCCCTCCTTCCCTTTTGTTCCTACTTGTTCCCCATTGTTTCCTTCTTTTCGGTGTTACCGTTTTCCCTCTTTTTCCTTGTTGCCCTGTTTCTTTTGTTCCCCTGTTCCCCTTGTTGCCCCGTTCCCTTCTTCCTCTTGTTCCCTCTGTTCGAAATTCCCTTTGTTCCCCTATTTCCTCTAGTTTTCCGTTACCCTCCTCCTCTTATTCCCCTTGTGCCCTGTTCCCCTCTTCACCCATCCCTTTCTTCCTCCGTCTCCTTGTTCCCCTGTTCTCTTTGTTCCCCTCCTCCTCTTATTCCCCTTGTGCCCTGTTCCCCTCGTCACCCATCCCTTTCTTCCTCCGTCTCCTTGTTCCCCAAGTTTCCTTTGTTCCCCTCCTCCTCTTATTCCCCTTGTGCCCTGTTCCCCTCTTCACCCATCCCTTTCTTCCTCCGTCTCCTTGTTCCCCCAGTTTCCTTTGTTCCCCTGTTCTCTTTGTTCCCCTCCTCCTCTTATTCCCCTTGTGCCCTGTTCCCCTATTCCTTTGTTGCCTGGTTCCTCCTGTTCTCCAAGTTCGTCATGTTACCCTGTCCCCTTTGTTCTTCATTTTCCACGTTTCCCCATCTTCCACTGTTTCGTATGTTTATTATTTTTTGGGTGATTTTTGCAGAAACAGCCTTAAAACTTGAAAAAGGTTTCACCAACGTTTCAAGTTTTACTCCATTTTAATCCTTTCAATTCGTTTAGACTGGTTACAGGACACTGACTTATTGTAGCCCGACTTAACGCTCTTAGAGAGTCTTGTTGAATTGTTCATAAGTTTGAAACAGAGCAGTTTTAAATTCTCAATTTATTATTCGATATTTCAGCTTATTATTTCTTAATACATATTATTTTACTCGGCAAATAAACTAGATTCTTAATACACTGTATTTGTAATTAAGTGGTAAATCAAGCCACAACCAAGTTCACAAATATTAATGAAATCATTTTTATCGATTTTGTCCAGATATACTTTTACCGACATAATTAATTACTTTTCTCCAATAACGACGGTTTAAGAATATTAATTTAGGATACTTCACTCGACAAGAAATTGCAAGGAAAATAAATAAACTTTATGGTATGGATTTTAGGTATAAATAATAAATAATAAATAATGTTAAAGGCTAAAGCCTTGGGCGAGGCACAATTAATAAATTTTACAAACTCTTGGTGGCGCTTTAGTAGGTTTTACGCTGGAGAACAAAAAAAATGCTCAACGAGAACTTTATCGTTCCGATCGATTACTCCTCAAAAGATGGTGGATAAGCTCAGCTTTTAACCAAGCTGAAAAATTCTTAACGTAATTTAGCCACCATGAAATAGAGGATTCGAAAGCTTATATTTAGAGTGCTAGCCTTTTTCACTAGCTGATTTGATGTAAGCACCAAAGCGCGCACTCTATATTTGACCAATATAAACTAAAGCCACAAACGCGCACAACTAGTCTTCGTGATTTTCTGTTCCTAGTTGAGTTAAGACCGACGTAACAGTCGCATTTTGGGAGAATTCTTACGATTACAATGGTTAAGCAATGATTCTCTGTGTAGTCGGCAGGCTTAATTTTCATGGGCCGTTCATTTCTCGACCAACGGGAGGTTAAATTGAAACCACGGCTCCTTCGTATAAGCTGGTTTTTGTGCCTAGTATTAACTCTCAAGTGATTTCGTATCGGTTCATTGCTACGATAGCCGCTGTCCTGACTGAAACAACAATTACTTTGTCTTCAGTCTTACGATAGCGACACACTAATTTCAAGGCATTAACACACTGACAACTACTCTTAGCATTTTAAAGAAAAGTATCAAGCCATTCTTTGGATTGTTTCATATTTCCTTTGACATTACTATCTCGAGACGCGCTGCCATTTTCGCGTACTACCCCTACAGATCCTGGAGAGTTTCTTGGGGACAAGTCATCCACAGAACACACGCTGCTGGTTTCCAGGTCCTTGACGGTGAGATGCAAATTGCGGAGATCTGGAGCTGAAGTGGTTTTCTTCAAATCTCTAGTTCCCAAGCTTCCTCCGTCACTTGTGAAGGAGAGGTCCATCAGCTCCTGGTCAATGTGAAGTCTCAGTGCCTCCAAGGCGTCAACATCGTCATGGTATTCCACAGCTATCACCTTCTCACATGGCTGAAAGTTATTAAGGGAAATTTCATCAAAAGGAATTCCATTTACTTTTAATTACCTCAGTGTATGAGTGAGAAAGGAATTGGGCAGACTGCCCAGGGAGCGTTTCAGCGCACGTTCGTCGAGAAAACGGCCAATATTCAAGGCTCGAAAAAAAAAACCGTGAGTTCCAGCTTGTCTTTTGGGCAAGCAGTTCTCATATTTTGATTGCCTACGGCCACTTCTTGCTCGTCTTAGTTAAAGATTTTGATTGAGGATGAGTTGCCTGGTCCCTTGCCCATTGCGCACTGAAGTCTGCCCATCTACCCCTCCCCTAAGCCAACACTAACACTTACTTCTCACTTGGTGCAAAATGTTGGCTTAGGGGAGGGGTAGGTGGGCAGTTTCCCAGAACGCTAGTAGGGAGCTTTAGCAGCCACAACGGGGACGGCAACAAGAACATCAAAAAGCGAAAGGTTTGATCAGCAAAACAACAACTGCATGTGCAGCAAACTTCTTTGTACATTTCTTTGCCTTCACTGAACGACCACGACGTGAAATTCCCTTAAGCGACGACTTATGGAGGACGTAAATACAACAGGGCAAATTAACGGCACATTTAGCCAGAAGTCGGGCTATTTGCCGGGTGCTGGAATCCTCACGCAGGAACTCAGGAGCATCCCTCTTGTGGATTAGCCTGGACTAATTTTTTTTTTTGCATTTAAGTTACAAACTCCTCGTTTTTTGCTAACCTGGTAAATGGGGTTCTCAAACGTCTTTTCCTCGGGGTAGGGATGCGGCAAAGTGTCAGCATGTTTCTCTGTGAGCTTCATTCGCCCGTTTCTCTGTCTCCGGACCCTCAGTTTAAATGCGAGGAGAACTGCCACACATACTAAGGCTACAACTGCAACTACGATGACGGGAACAAGATATGAAGGCTTGGTGGACGAATCTGAAGGTAAAAAAAAAAAACAGAACAGTTCTCTTCATAGTAAAATGGTAAAATTTGATTGCCTGTATCCTTTGGGTGCCAGTTTAGACCAACGAACCCAATGTCTGATTCAGCCTGTCATGAAGCCACTTGAGCGTAACTAATCCAGCGTCACATCACATTTCATCCCAATTCATCACATCACACGACATCAAATCACATGGCATTACATCACATCACATCCTCACCACATCACATCGCATCGCATGACATCACACCTCATCACATTAAATCGTATCACACCTCATCATTTCACGTCACATCACATCACATTACATTTCATCGCATCAAATCAATCACACATCAAACCATACCTAATAACTGCTCACGTCTGTTAGCTATCTTATTGTAATCACTGAGAGGCACACAAGTGAACTGGTTAATTCCATCGATGCACTTCATTCCCACTGTGCACGGATTCGACAAGCACTCGTTTATTTCTGCAAAAGAAAATTATAGTTCAACAAAAAGACGGAATAGTTACATACTGTTATGTTAATTTTAAGGGCATAAGGCTCCGAAAATACAGTATTTAAACTCGGGATCTGGAAAAAGGACGGCAAGTGCACGAATCTAATTTCGCAATCTCGTTTTCCTTTTTTTGTGATATTTTTGAATTTGAGGAAATCAGTAAAATAATCTTGCAGCCTGCTCTGGGCACCTTCGATCTCCTCTTCCAGTGTTACTAATGTGAAAGACTGTATAACACTACATAAACGCAACTTACCATACTGACAGAGAAGGCCTGAATATCCCGCATGGCATAAGCACTGGAAACCAGTACGGCGGCTAACGCATGCTCCGTGAGGTCCACAAATGTTAGATGGGAACGTTAGATTGCTGTCTGCTACTCGCACGATGCAGTGGTCAAAAACTGTAATGAAATACATTGAAAGAAACACTGACGTAAGAACAACTGTACCCCAACCGTCCGAGCGGTAAAGCCAAAAAAAAATATATAATCGGGCATGAGAGTCCATCACCAGAGCCTACCTTGAAAATAAACGCGTTTCAACCACAAACGGTTGAAAACGTCATAGCACTTAGGCTAACTTAATCGGGTTTTTGCCGTGAGCGGTTCGGTTATGGATCGAAAGGGTGGGCTTCATTTCATTCAGAAATGAAAACGTGACGGCAGTAATGATAGGGCGCGCAGATCTCAAGCGAGCTTGACCAATGGCAAAGCGAGAATTTAAGCACCGGAAGTCGCATTCAGTCATTTGTTACTCTGCTTATCATGGGAAAGCACCATAAGAAATTTTACCCACCTTTTTCACAGTGTCTCCCGACAAACCCGACTGGACACTTACAGAACATCAGGTCACCATTATCAACACATGTAGCACCATTAAAACAAGATGATTGACACCTGTCAGTTTTCAACTCACAATGTTTTCCATGGTAACCTTCAGAACAGATACACTTGCTTTGGTTTCCAACATGGCCACATCTGCCACCATGTAAACATACCATGCCGTGGCATTTATCAATAACTCTTGTTTCGTTGCATGTATTTCCGTTGAAACCTGGTGGACAGATGCAGTAGAATCCTCCTGGGATGTCAAGACAAGTTCCACCGTTTTGGCATGGAGATGAGGCACAAGTGCTTTCCTTCACTTCGCAATAGCGACCTAAATCACCAAGTAAAAAAAAGTCATTTCAGCCCTGTTCTATTTTACCGCATATCTGCGTAGCTGGTAGGATTTATCGCGCGCGACCGATTTACTCAGGCATTTAGGGCACGATAGAAATGTGGATGAGTCCAGTTGGGTACGCAAGGTGGCTAGCTTTTACATCTATTTACAGTGCTGATGGGGGGGGTCACATCCCTACTGGCTCACACAACATATTCCATTTCTTTTACTAAAATTCTACAGTTACCTAGCTTTTCGTTTTCTTTATTCTGGAGAAAGAAGAAGGAAAACCCCTAGGACCAGGTAAGGTATACAGCTTGAATATGGCCCAGTTCTTTGGGACAACATGGCTATACTTTCTGTAAGTATTTTGGTAACTAGCCTGCTGGCAATCCCTTCTCATCCTCAGAGACCCAGGGGCGGTCAGTCGGGAAGGGAAAAACGGCGGCAAAAGGTTTCATTTATTTAGGGATATGCGAATCGTGAGAAGTCACCTGCAAGAGGTACCCGAAAAAAGACACGAGTGAGGAGTGGGGGAGGGGAGAAAGGGTTTTCCCTGGCTCTTGGCAGGTTTGATGCGTGCTTTGCTAAACACTGAAAAGGAGAGATTGCTCGCAGGTTATTTGGTGACAAGCTATAGGATCATTTTGCTTCTGAGCAAAAGAGGAAGTTTAGTTACTTTTACAGGCAAACCTCTTTTACGAGCATCTCTATAGAGCGATTTTCGTATGACCTCGAAAAAAGGTTTCGGTAAGTGTTCGTTCTTTGTTTCATCAGCCAATGGATGAAAAGATCAAAACATGGCCTCTTTGTTTTCCCGCCAAACAAACCCTAATATGGAGAAGGCATTGTTCGATTTGCCAATCGTGTTGTAGTATGACGTCAAAGCGAAGTATCGGTTGATTTCTAGAAAGTTCTCGGGCATGAAGTTTTTTCACCTGAGCGTTCGCTTAACCAATGAAAGCCAGACGCGTTTGTCTGTCCGTTCGATAAACCAATCAAATCGCTCTATTTCCGTTCGTTTGTCGTTTCTGTTTTGTTCGCGCGCTTTTATTTCAAGGTCATACGAAAATCGCTCTAATAGGAATAACTTTCTGTTGTGGACAGCTCGTTATCTCTATGATAATGGACACCTCTGTAATACAGATACTATGCTGTGTCCCCTTGGTGTCGTTACTTGGGAAGTGCAACTTAATCATTTTGTAATGTAAAGAAAAGCTCGCAACATTTTTATTTTAAACTTGGTTATCAAAAAAGGTAAAAACACAGAATCCTACCTTTAAATCCTGATGGACACCAACATTTAAAGTCAGTTATTTCATTGGTGCAGGTAGCATTATTGTCACAGGGTAAAGGAGCGCACTCATCTATCTCAACAGAGCAATTGACTCCAGTATACCCTGGTGCACACACACAGCTAAATACATTGACACCATCCACACACATGCTCCCATTATGCTGACAAGGCTGAAGAGAACAGTCATCAATATTCACTGCACAAGTTCTCCCTGTAAACCCAGTGGGACACTTGCAAAAGAAGTCTTCAATCATATCAAAGCAGCTGCCCCCGTTAAGACAAGGAGACTGAGTGCAGTCATTTATGTTCACTTCACAGAGATGACCAGTAAAACCAGCTTGACAGATGCACTCAAATCTGCCTGCCTGGTCTAGACATGTTCCATTGACACATGGCTTTGTGAGACACTCGTTGATGTCTGTCTCACAGTGGACACCTGTGTAACCCACGGGGCAGTTACACAAGAAACCATTCACCAAGTCAATACATGAGGAGTTGTGTTGGCATGGCTGACTTGCACAGTCATCAATGTCAAATTCGCATTGTCGCCCTGTATAACCTGGCGGGCACGCACACTGGAAGTTATTAACATAGTCAGTGCAGTTGCCTGAGTTCTTACAAGGTTGACGGGCACAGTCATCAATGCTCACTTCACAGTGAATTCCACCATATCCAGGACTACATAAACATTCAAACTTGTTAATGCCATCCATACAAAACCCATTATGTAAGCACGGCACAGACCCACATTCATTAAAGTTGATCTCACAACTTCTACCCGTGAATCCTGGCTTGCAGGAACAGCTAAAATCATTCACCAAATCTGTGCAAATCCCATCGTGATAACAAGGCAATGAGTAACACTCATTTATGTCTACAGAGCATGCATGTCCTTTGAAACCTGCAGGGCAAATGCACTGGAAGTCATTCACCAAGTCTACACAAGTAGCACCATTCTTGCATGGATTACCAAGGCATTCATTTATCTCTGTTTCACATCTTTTGCTAGTGTAACCCTTCAAGCAGATGCAGGTATAATTACTCAAACCATCGAGACATGTTGCATTATTCAGACAGCTGTGTGATTGGCAGTGATTAATATCAAACTCACAGTCAATACCAGTGAACCCCTCAGGGCAAATGCACTGATATGAAGAATTATTGGAGACACAAGTCCCTCCATTGCGGCATGAAAATGAACTACACACATCCACTGTACCAGCACAAGTTCTTCCTGGAGTGGTTCCAGAGCAGTCACATATAAAGTTATTGATCAAATCAGAGCACACACCTTCATTACAAAGATTAGGTAAACAGTCATTAATATCAACTGAGCAATTTGCACTTGTGAATCCACTAAGACAAATACAATCACGGCCTAGTCCATCTGCCCTGTTAACACAGGTTGCCCCATTATGACAGGGGTTCTCTACACATTCATCAATATTGATATGACAGACTTTGCCTGTGTAGCCGTTTAAACAAGTGCAATTGTAATCATTGACAAGATCAACACATGTTCCATTGTGATGGCAGGGGCTGAGTGCGCAATCGTCTATGTTCACTGCACAATCCTTTCCTGTAAATCCTGTTTGGCAGATACATTTAAAGTCGTTTACCAGATCAACACACGAGCCTAGGTTCTGACATGGATGAGCATTGCACTCATTAACATCCACTTCGCAAAACTGCCCAGTATAACCAGGTTTACACAAACACCTGTAAGAGTTGATTTGATCAATGCAAGCAGAATTGTGCAAGCACTTGTGATCTCTGCAATCATCTACATCAAGTTCGCATCTTTGTCCAGTAAAGCCTGGCAAACAAGTGCAGGAGAATCCATTAATCAAGTCCACACAAGTTGAATTGTTGTCACATTGAGCAGGTAGGCAATCATCAATGTCAACCTCACAGGTAGCACCTTGAAAACCAACTGCACAGTTGCAGTGGAAATCATTCACAAGGTCAGAACATGTTCCTGGAATAAAAATCATCAAGAAGAGTATAATTATAAGTAAAAGTTTTAGTCAACCACCTGTAATGTAAGTCCCAGGGTTCAAAAAAATTTAAATCCTAGCTTGTCCTGTTGGCAAGCAGTTCTCATACTTTGCTTGCCTGGAGCCACTATTAATTGCTTGTCTTAGTCCATGATTTAGTTAGAAGATGACTTGCTTAGACCCTTGACCATTGGGCATGACTGCACTAAAACGTTTAGTGTTTGTCCAGCAAGAAAATCAACTTGTCCTGGACTTCGGAACAGAACTTTTTTTGAGCCCTGATAACAGGCCATAGGCTATCTACTTATTCATACGAGTCTGACCAGCGAAAGATTTTGATAACAAAAATATTTTTATCACTCTTTCATATATTTTTTGGAATAATGTTAATGATATTAATAATATCTCATTTTGTAAGTTGTTTAACATAATTTTATTATAACATTGTTCAGATGGACACCGAGATGGAGGAAATCCTAAGAATTGTTTTACTGAATTACTTACCAACATTCTTGCAAGGTGCTTGTTGACAGTCATCAATGTCCACTTCACAGTTCCGTCCAGTGTAACCTGCCTTACAAACGCACAAGTATGCATTCACTCCATCAGCACAGATTCCTCCATTCCTGCACGGACTGCTGCCACACTCGTTATAGTTAATTTCACACAAACTTCCTGTATAGCCAGCAAGACAGGTGCAAGAAAATCCATTCACATGATCAGTGCACGTGCCGCCATGGTGACAAGGCACACCAACACAGTCGTCAACATCATTCTCACAGGATTTTCCCACAAAACCTGGCAGACAATGGCAGTGGAAGTCAGAAACAAGATCTTGACAGGTAGCCCCGTTTCTACAGGGGTTTCCATGGCAATCATCTATATTTGTCCCACAAATTATTCCAGTGAATCCCCTGGGGCAATGACAACGGAATGAGTTAACCTGCAAAAAAAATCAATTATCAAATAATGGTTACAGTATGTTATAATCATGGTTACAGTAATCAATACCCTCTAGTCAGATAATTGTTGATTACATCTGCCTCCAATTACTGTAAAATAAACCTTCCAATGTAGCCAGGGCTGTAACTAAGATTTCAAGATGCCGGGAATGTTATGCAATAAGAAGGTGGGGAATGGAACAGGTATGAAGTTGCTTTGGTTCTATCTTCCTTTTGTTTTATACTATGAAAGTTAAGCTGGGGGTCATACTTATAGAGCCAAGGGGAATCTCCATCCCCTGGCCCTCAGGGACATTAAAAACAAATACTGTATGTTGCTGATGGTAAAAAAAGAATTAGTAAAAAAGGAAAAACTATCAAAATCCAACATTGCATACCTGATCAATGCAAGTTCCATTGTTTTTACATGGGTGTGTGGAGCATTCATCTATGTTGACTGAGCAGTCGCTGCCTGTAAACCCTGCAGCACAGAGGCAAGACTGTCCCATGCGAGTGGTAATACATGTGCCACCATTGAAACAGGAAATTGAACAAGTAGCCTCTGCATAACCCTAGTAAACAATATATTAAAAAATATAGGAAAAAATTAAGTAAGTGTACATGTTAGGCATAGAAATTTCATTGTTAAAAGCATTTTTATTTAGTGCCAGGCGTCCGTGCACCTAAGGACTGGAAACCATATATGAGGTTTTGATGACGTAAGAGAAAAACCATGAGCGAAAAAAGTAAGAAAGATAATCAGCGTTACGAACTCGAGAGTTGTAAAAGTTAAGGAAATTTATGAGCAAAATACACGAGGAATATTCTCAAGCAGTGTTTATATCCTGTGTAACATACACTGGGCCTTCAGGGCTTGAACTGTTGGAAACATTATAACATTTAAAGCTTGACTTATTTTTTAGTATTTCAAGTACATAATTGTTACATTTTGAAGCTTACAACTTAACATGAAACAAATGAAAATGAAGATCAAGCTAAAGACAAAGTGTCTTTCAGTTTATGGTTTTTAAATCATAAAATGTCTGTCTATCACCTGGAGAATGATATTCCATATTATAGAGAAGACAATTCCTGTGCTAGACATTCTGTGTTTTTTCCACACAGACTAGAAAACTTCAAGTGAGAATGGTCTAGTATCACCTCTCTCTTCTCTGAAATCAATGGAAAAATGCATGTTATGAGTGGAGCCAGTAGTGAAGTAGCTAAAGTTACGTCTACTATTAACCACTTAACATTTGGAGATGAGCCTTTAGGCTAACAGGTTGATCACTATTAAATGATAATAATAAATTAAAATATTATCCAAAAGACCTTTCAGAGAACAAAGTCAAGAAATTGAAATGCAACAGAAGAGTCCAATAAAAGTCCAAAAATACACTTCTCTATTTATTAGCCCTACCAAAATTGAGCCATTGACACAATAAGGCCTCTTTTAATAATTGATAGACCCCTCTATATTATATAAGCCTAAACTGTGCTTTTATTTGGGAACACAAGACAAGTGCAGAAGTGACATTAACGCGTGAGATCTTGAGCGACTGTTATGAATTACTTATCATTCCAGCATCATGTACAGCTATCAATGCTGAATTTTAAAGTATATTTCAGTATTAAATCAGTTATTCATTGTCTTCAATTTCTCTAGGGATGACTGTAATACCGAGGAGAAATAAAAAACAAAGGTTATGCAAAATTTTGAAGTGCCAAACAAGGTGTATAAAAATTAATGGAAAATTTGCAATTGGTGAGAAAAACCCTTTTCATGAATAGTTTCGTGTTTGTTTCAGTTTCAAAGATGAATAATAAATGCACAATTGAAAATACTCCAGTCTTGGACTTGGATGTAAGCTTTATAGTCTAATTTGTCCAAAAAATAGTTAATTATTTACTTCCCAAAATGACAATAGTAGCAGAATAATAATGACCCTAAATATGAACATTGACAGCGATGAAAAAGCGTCTGCATTAAAAATTAATTTGTTTCAAGTAATAAAACAGCGTACAAAACCAATTTAAACTTTGATAATAAATAAAAAACTCGCTCATAAAGTTTAACTGAAGTTTCAGATTATAATCTTATGGAAAAGAGTTCTTTCTTACTAAAAATGCCCAGACTATTTGAGGTTACGAAAGTTTTTGACATATTTGGAAAGTCTTGAGTGAAATTATTTCTTGAAGCATTCATAACAAAATTATCCAGAAATTGCACATTGCAAATATTCAGTTCAATTTCACTGAATTGTTGGTTTGTGGCGCGAAAACAATTCCGTGGCTTCGTTCCGCTATATTTTCGAAACATTGTAACAAGGCGTGCTTTACTTACCAGAACTCTTTTCATTGTTGTTTCGCGAACTCAGTGGGTCAAAAAACACAAGCTTAATGCGAACAGAGAGTCGTGAAAGCATGAAAAATTCCTTCACAACCGAGACCAAAATGACGCTGTTATCAGGGGCGCTTTCCATTCAACCCAAAATTCCGGTAATTTCGGTTGGTACATCAAATGGAACGGACCATTTCGGTTTGGTCCCACCGGAATATTCGGGACCAGCTTTGAAGGTGGTCCTCTTTGACCGGTCTGGTCATTTCGGTCGGTTGGACCGAAATGTTCCTTTCCATTTGACAAAATTGTTGTCCCCAGTACCGCTCTTTTGTATCCTGCTTGCAAGAACAATAACCAAGCGCGCGGTGGCGCGTGGTGGAACCGGAATGTACCGTTCCATTGAACACGGAAAATTTCCGGAATTTCAAACCGGAATTTTTGTTGAATGGAAAGCGCCCCAGGACAACAGAGGTACGAAAGACTGGGTACGAAATATTTCGACGTTTCTGAGGGAGGGGTAGGTAGGTGAGGGTTAAAAAAAATTATGACTGGACAACTTCTTTACATTCATTTTTTTTCTTTTTTGTTTGGTTTTGGATTTCTGACTGGCTACGAAAGCAAAGTATTTAAAGCAAACTCGTGTGGAACAACGGCATGGGAACGGTCCTCACTTCTATTCATGAAATTCTGCTGTCTGTTAAACCGCGGTTGATTATTTCTGTCATGAGGCCCAGTCTTCTCCGAGACGCGCTGAGATGCTCAGAGGATACAGTGTTTCAGATTTACAAGGGTGAAGTGAGATATTCGTTCGAAGAGGAAGCCTTTAAAGACCTTTAAATAATAATGGAAAAAACACCCCTCCTTAGACATCCAGCTAATGGTAAGAAATGACAAAAACTATGTTGCTTATTATATCTAAGCTTAAGTTTCTTGTTCGTGATGAAGTTTCAAAGCAGCTTGCTTGGAGAGTTGAAACTAATTAAGAAGGTATAAACGGAGTTGCAACTATACTGGTGATTAACTTCCCATCAGTATAGTTAATTTAATGTATTGGACTTAATAAAAGTGTAAATAAGCGAAAAAAATGCGCGCCTTCTAACTACTTGCGCATTATAAATAAGTGCACGTAAAGGGACTTGATATTCCGTCTCGTGACCCAACTATAAACCGGAAGTAGAGACAAGTACATGTATATTGATCATCAATAATCGATCCTTTTAGATATCCGTAGTGTGTGCATGATTATGACATGCACATTAATCTGAAACATGACAAAGGTAGCTTATACAATGAATATAGTTACACTGCTTAAAATTTCACCTAAACGAATCAGAACTCCATCTGAATATTCCAACTTGACTACGTTTCAAATTGAAAAGTTGCAGGTGAATTTTCCACTCTAGTTCAGGAAAGGGAAATTTATGTTGCATGAAAACTAATGAAACCTGTTGCTTTTTTTACATCACCTGTTGTTAATTATTGTTAATATCATTATATTTGATTAAGTAGAGTCAACTCAACATTCAAGTATACAGTGTTCTTTATAGCTGATCCAATAAATGTTGCCTTGGGCATTGAGCAATTGCGCACTGGCAAGCTACTATTTGGTGGTCACTCCAGCTAATCATTGCAGTTAGTTCAGCATGCCCAAATGCATAGTGGCCATTACTCCCCCAATGACCAATTGCCAAAGTAACCTTTATTATGTAGGTATAAACTGTATCACATGGGTTTAATCAACTATCATTGTCAATTTTCAGGACGACGATACTCCCAGATACCAAGTATTGATGAACATTCCGAATACTCTGTACATGACTACTGTGGTGATAATTATAATACTCCACAGCCAGAAAGACGGACTAAATCACGATCACTAGACACTCAAGTAAGCGTCACCAGTGATGAATTGCCTCCACCAAGGAAGTGCCATCGGCCATTATTCATAACTGTGGTGACAATTGTACACTGTGCACTTATCATCTACATTTGTGTGGCTGGTGGAATTGAAGATATTAGTTTTACACCCAGTGTTTTGAGTGAATCAATCAACACTTTTGGCTTTATAGCAAATAATAACAATGGTTCAATTCACAAGGAAAAGATATATAGGTACTCTGGTGTCAATGGATTCATTGGTCCCAACTCTTCCTTTCTTGTCACTGTTGGTGCGAAATTTGGACCAGTAAGTTTATATAAGTAGCAAAAGTAAACTTATGCCACAGGGGTGTCTTAAAGTTTATTATAATGTTAAATGTCTTTATCATAACCGGCCCTCGATGCCTTAAGGAAAAAGTTCTCTTGAATTCTGCAAGTGCAGAATCACGTGGGACATATAATCCAAGGGGGAATAAAAAGATGTATTGCTCCATTTAAGGAAATTCAGAATCTGCAATTCGGGAAATTTTTGGTGGTGGAATCCGGAATCCATCAAGAATGGTAGTAGGATTGGACCTGGATCAATGCCTGGGCCCCACTCCTTCTGCAGTGCCAAGGAATTTTTTTCTAAGGTGCCCTTTTGTTAATTCAAGGAATACAAAGAGAGCTGCATCTATGCCCTCACTTCAGTATGTAGTTGTTTATCCTGCCATGGCTCGAGCGGGCATTGGTTGGTGAAATGGAAATGAAAGCTAAATATTCCATACGAGGTCTCTTATTGATACAGGATCTTTAATGTTCCCCACTTCCAAAAGTAGATAAATATGGTAAATCTCTGTTTATATAAAATGCTTTTCAATTAATAAAAAATTGAAAAAGAAGTTGTTCCTAGAAAGTTTCTCAGCTGTAGTTTTCTCCTGGATCCACTCATTATCTCCGTGCTTAACTTACTGAGACTGACCTTTCCCGCTCAGAATTTCCAGTGTACCTTAAAAGGATATAAGTATTTCTTGAACTGCATGTTGTTGATGATTCCTTTATACAAAAATTTCAGCAACAATAATTATTTAATTATTTATTAATATTTGATCTACTTTTTTTGTATTTAATTTAACTTTTACCAGTGCATGAAAAAACTGGAAGTTATTGAAAACAGAGTCAATTCAATAGAAAAGAATGAGAGTGATTTTGTATGCTGTTCCTTTAATGGGGAGTGTGGAATGATGAAAAATGCAAGGTAAGGTGACATATTTTGTTATTTTGATGATTGCAAAAGCTTATTGAATCAGTTATGAGATACTAGAAACATCCTGGGGACCATGTCTTATTAATTAATTACCTCAGTCTATGATCTGACACAGGATTTTTTCTTTTTTCCCATCCTGTTGTAGAGTAGCCTGCAAAAACAGCCGTGTTTCTCCTCGCTCTTCTCCACTGGGGACATTTTGCATGGAGGAACATCTGCGTCTCAGCAGAATTTCCATACTGATGACGTAAATCAATGTTTACATAATAAATCTGGTAGTCATGGGGTTCCAAATTCAAATTGTTCAAATTTTACATTTCTCCTGGTCGAGTCTGGTAAACTGTTGTGTCCATCTGTGAACGAGCTCCAGCAAAACTCAAATGCTTCTTATAGAGAAGACTATATTCCACAAATATTGACTGTTTTACTAGAGATTCATCGCATTTACATTTGACTTTTGTAGCCTTTTGTCTTTTGTCTGTCATTCGTAAACAATAACTAAAACACTGTACTTAACTATATATTGTGTTAACCAATCAGTGCTTCTGACTGGATTTTGGACAGATTTTACGTCATCAGTATAGAATTTCTGTCACTGAGTCGCAGACATTCCTCCTCGTGAAACATCCCCAGCAGAGAGGAGAACCAGCTGTTTTCGCAGTCTAGTTGTAGAGTGAGGGGGTCTGCTTGGTCTGCTCCCTTCCCCCTAAATAGGGGTGGCGAATGGTAAAATCCGAGACTCGCCGAGACGCCGAGATCCTAGTTAGAAATCCGAGCCCGAGACTCTTTGGTAAAAATTTTCGAGACTCAAAAAAAGTAAAAACAAACCATGCAAAAACGAGACTTCGAGACTTATCAAAAACGCTTCCGAGATTTCGAGATCCTGCCAAAATTTTCCGAGACCCACGTTTTTCGAGGTACCATTCGCCACCCCTCTAAATGCATGTAAGAGACTAGGGAATTTTTTTGTTACTAAAATTACTTTGAAACTGAAATTGGTACTACTGAACATGAAGAATCACTTGGGGTGTGCTTGAAAATAATGTTTCACCTCCAAGGAGGGTGCAATAATTTATTTATTATTAGTCCTGAAATAGCTTCAGTGATATGATGTTCACAAGTGTAGACTGCTCCAATAAAAAAATTACTGAATCTGCCTATGAATAAGATCCTGTTGCTCTAGCAAAATGGCCCTGAAGTTCATGGAGAGCTATGATTTTTGTGACTTCTTATTGTGGTACTGGGAAGTTTGATGGCAAAGAAAGGGACATTTGTTTCTTATTTTGTTGAGTTTGTGTATTTCAGCTGTCCGGGAGTGGTCATTGATTCCAAGAACTGTAGTTCCAATAGTGTGAATTGTACCAATGGTGTTACACTCAGACCCTGTTGTCTTGGTCTGTACTGCCAGTGTCAAGTGATTTCCCAGTCAAAATGTTCATTTCAAGGAGGTCACTGGCACAAAGACAAGGTAAAGCAAAACATAGCATTGGACATGGCCACAGTTGGCTTCCACCAACATTTCAATTCCACCAATTTTTGCACTTTATATGTTTGATTGATGGGGGATCACCTAACTACCACACTGTCTCAGTTGATTCTGTCATAAAAATAAACAAGTTCTGGTCAGTTTCATGGCATAACAGGTTACCATAGCAACTGTATGACCTGTTAAAAAAAAAAAACAAATTTTCCTTGAAGTGAGAATTTAACCTTTTGGGAAGTGTAAAAAAGGTTTGGGAGTGAATTCAGGGCGACCTTGAATTTTCAAAAAACATAAGGTGGCTCTGAACTCACTCCCACAATTTTTTTTAAAGCTAAGCTTCTTCAAAAGTTGAATTTAATCATGCTAGTCACTTAAAAAAGCGGGCCATTTTAAGTGCAAGTTACTGCATTGAGGAACTGGGTTACTTTTTCTCAAAATTCTATTGCACAAGTAAATTCACCATTATGTTCCTGTCCCAATTGGGCCATCAAGCTAGTAACCAACTGGTAGAAGATGTGCTGTATGAAAATGGGAAAAGTGAGCCATAGCGTGAATTAGAAAAAGCACAATTTCTCTGTAACTTTGGAAAATTTGAAGTAAATGCTTTTGCGAAAGGCTATGAGAGAAGGGAGGTTTCTTCTGTATCCAGACTCATGAATAATCCAGGAGAGTTATTCATCTCTGATGAAGCCTGTTCTTGACTAACTCTCATAAACATCATAACTTGCCAGAAGAAGTTAAGGCTTTATTTTGTTGCTCAAAATGATATAGCTTCTGTGCAAAGATGTGAACTGCCTGGATGTGATCTGTGGAAAACAAGTGAAAGACAAGACCTATGGTCACCAGTGGTACAGGCTGATTACTCCAATATTCTTACATCTTGGTAAGTTTGATTTGGTTAAAGGAGCTGTGTCACGAAATTCAGCCAAATTAGGAAATTACAAAATGCCTGTTAAATTAAGAGAAACATAAAAATAACCGCTTAAAATTTTCCACAGACCTGTTCATAGGGACCAGAGGCAGCGCGGCCGAGTCGTCAGCGCGTCAGACTCGCAATCCGGCGGTCCCGGGTTCAAGTCCCGCTCTGGCCAGTTGCTGTTTTAAATCCTGTTATGTTGTATTTGAATTATTTGTTTTCTCAGTATTTACTGATTGTAAAGCGCTTTGGATCACTAAGAGAAAGGCCGCGCTATATAAGTGTACATTATTATTATTATTATTATTTTTAGACTTGAGCGCATTTTCCCGCGTAAATTGAAACTCTGCTTCGTCTATGCATGTGCGTAAAGGAAAGCTAAACGTCATTAAAACGTCAAAATTACCATTTTCAGGTCTGTAGGTTTTACTGACTGGTTCGCGGGACTTAAACGAGATTATAAATTCGCGCCAAAATCGTTCTAAGCATACCCTGGTCCGTGAAATCGCTACGAAAGGAGAACATGGAAGCCGCTTGTTTTAGGTTGTGGGCTCCTGATCTTTCCATTCAAATGAAACCAGCTCTTTGGCAGAGTTTTTGCAATTGTCGAATTTTACAGAAAGGAACTTATTAGTTGTTAGTCGAGCTTGCTTTAGCAGAGCGAGACTCTCAAAATGCAACCGTTTTCTTTTTGTTGTCGGTCCGTCGTAAAAAGGGGGGTAAGCTCTTAGGCGTTCCTAACGGAGACCGTGGAAGATGCGGATAAGAATCGTGACGACTTTCGTTGTATGCAAATGAATCTTGTGATGAGCATGCGGTTTATTTTCGGCGATGACTGAAATGACGCTTGTAAGTTGAACACATTTTGGCAATGAAGTAATTTATTTTCCCCCTATCGAGGCCCTTGATCTTCGAGTAATTATACCCGTGTATTACAAAGTAAATACCCCGAGTAGTATGGAAAGTATTATTGCGGTGTATTGAGGCGTTACTTTTGTCAGAATATTGTGGCAATTACTGGAACTCTACGGTTAAATCGATTCACTTTGTTTTATGTATTTAATTGATAGATTTTCACAGTTGTTATTAAAGATGTGAAGTCGCGTTGCACTTTATAAATACGTGAGATATCAATGATTTAACCTTCGAGTACTACTGGAAGCAACTTCAACTACGCGTTTAACGTTACGTATGTGTCGCGGATGTGTTTATACGGGTAGCTTACATATCGAAATTCTCGGAACGGGTCGGTGCACGGATTCTATCGCTTGACAGCGTTTGTTACTTTGGGACAATTGATTACTTCTGTGGTCGAAAAAAAGGACAATCGCAATGAGCAAAACTTCGAGGTTTACTGGAAAACCAGGATGGAGGATGGAAGATATGGGATCGTGAATAGTGAATAGTGTTGATGTGGGCCCCAGACTGTAGATAAATTTCACAAAACATAACCCCGCTCGCTGTACTGAGCACTAAGTTTCAGTAAACTACTCCGAGTGTGACTGAGTTAGTGATTGTTTTAACTTGAACGTGAAATTTTCCTGGAAAATGAAACGCTTTATCCCAGTGATGCTGTGATAAAATGTACTCTGTGTACAGCTCTGAACATTGTACTCTGAGTAACGTAAAGATCAGCTGTACAAAGATATTAAAAGCAGATACTAAGCAGCGATGGAAAATGTAATTACTTTCACGCAATTTTGCTATCTTATAAAACGGACAACAAATTCAAACGAACTGAATTAACTGTCTGTTATATAAGGTTCTGCTTAACATACACATTTTTCTTAGTGTGCTGAAAAAAACTGTACCGAGTCATGAGCTTGTTCGCTACACAGAAGCTATATATATTTACACTCGGATAAAAATCATCGTTCGATTTTTTGAGTGTAAATCCCTGAAAGAGTTCTCCTCAGTGGAGCAGTCGGATAGGGACCCTAAGCGAGGACGACGACGACGGCAGTGACAGGAAGGCGTCGGTAAAAAAATGAATTTGCGTTCTTTCAAACTTAATCGCGTCTATTTTGACCCTCTCAATATGTCAAATGCAGGCGACTTATATTCTGGAGTTGAATTCTTAAGGATTTTATTCAGGTCCAAAAAGATGACGGAAAATTCGTCGTCGTATGTCCACGTCTTCCTTAAAACGTCAAATGAGGAGGTTTCACGTCGTAGTCGTACAGTGGACGTCAAAGTAATGTACTAAAAAGCGTGATGCACGTGCAGAGCTGTTGTTTTGACCATTAAACCTATTGTTTTTTGAAGTCGTCGTTGTGGTCGTCGTCGTAGTTGCTTAAGTCCCCGGATATCAATATGCAGAAGGTTTTCAAAGGCTTCACGCCGGTGTGAAGCTAAGATGTGCGGCCTGTCTCTCCTGCAAATTTTAAGTTTTAAGTATTTTCATTTAATGACATATAACACTCGTTTTGTATTCAAATGAAAAAGACGCTTAACAGCACCAGCTGACAATAAAATGTATCTCCAAGTAAGCGAGACTGACCGCTACTAAGAGCGTCCTTGTTCCTGTTCTTCTCCTCCCCGACCTTTGTCCCCTCTGTCATGGTCCTTTCCCATGACGGGATCACCTAAATATAGTTATTTCCATACTTAAAGGTAAAAACTTGTCCTCTTGTCTTAAGGTGGACTTCTTTGAATTGTAATTCGATCGTTGTATTTTTTCTGTCAGGTATCATTCATTTGGTCACCAATCTGTTCTTCCAGGTTCCAGTGGGAATACTGATCGAGAGAGAAATTGGGTAGGTCTTGAGATCTGTCTTTAGAACTCACCTAATCGGAAAAGGAACGTGAAAGAGTAAGAAGTAAGATTTGAACTGAGGTTGCGTTCATACGAAGTTTCGACCGGCTGAATAATTTGACCGGACATTTGTTCACTCGGGACCATTCAGTATTTTTTTTTTGCTCTGTTCACACGAAAGTTTGAACGGCTAGGCATCTATATTTTTGTACGGTTAAGGCAGTTCCGTGTAAATGGAACACCTAAACGCTCGCCGAATTTTCAACCGGGCGAAAATTCGCCTTGCTGGCTGGTTGATTGTAAGATACAATTTCCAAACTGTCTGTATTACCGTTATGTTGGTCAACATACAGCTGTCGGTGGCTTGAACTCAGTTTAGGGGCGGATCCAGACGATTGTTCTCCGGGTGGAGTACACCACTAAGGAAAAATCATTTTAACTACCATTTTTGCAGTGTTTAACATAAATTCTTCAACCTCGTCTCATGTTTTACTTCAACACCTTATTATGGTAGTTAAATATGGACATCTACGGAGCCACATGTATCGTTCCTGTTTTGGAATAAACCGTGTTTTTTTGACTGCTTAGTTTCCACATAAACTGCCGCAGCTGTTTGTATCCTTAGATTGATAGAAATCGCCTTCCAAGTGATTTTATTTCGAAGGTCGCGTAATAGTGAAGGTGATGGTACAATCAACAATTGGTTTAGCGTAGTGTTCCTCACTTCGTAAGTTATTAAGTTCAATTTTAACTATGCTACGTGTCTAACAATGAATGGATGAATTCATGGACGAATTCAAATTTCTCTTCAGTTCTGTAATGAAAACGTTTCGCCCTGGAAACGCCTTAAACTATTTGATTTTGTTCACAGAACTGTGCGTACATGCTTAATATACTTGATAAGTGGAATTGGTGGAAATTTAGTTTGTGGACTATTCAACCCTCTTAGTCCGCAGGTGAGTGAGTCCACTTGGTCGGAACCCAGAGTTTTAAAAGTGACCAGAAATTTCGTTTAAGGACGAAAAAGAAAGAAACCAGGAAAGAAACGATGACCCCTTTTTTATTTATCACCTCTCTTTAGTAAATAGAATGATATGCTTGGAGAGAAAAATCCAGAATGCCCAGGGGGCATGTACACGATCCAATATACTCGAATCAGTACGTATGGGAAAAAAGATCCTTTTGCCGTGTTTGGATGTAATAATGATCGCCTTTTTCCCGAGAAATATACATTGAACTTCTCTGTTTGCCCGTAAAGCCAGCGTAAATACTGAGCGAGTGCACCCTGTGCATCTTATAATACTCCTTCAATCTAATAAATTCAATATGGCCAGGCACTAGTTGGATACTCTAACTACTGAGCTATCGAGAACTCTAGTGATGAGGAGGTCATTTTTGGGCTGACTTAACGACCGCATTGTGCAGTAACAGTATGTCAAATGAACCGACGAAAAATCTCTTTTTAATTAAAACTCTTTGTTGTTAACACTTGTTTGCGACGAGTGAAACCTTTTGCATGGCATTACTTTTGAATGGTACGTTTTGTTTTCCTTGGCATTTTGAAAACGATATCGTTGGTTTTTTGTCAGTGACAGCAGCAATTGTTTTCTCTGAAGGTTGGCGCATCAGGTGCACTGTTTGGACTCATTGGTTTACTGATTGTTAAACTGATTCAACTAAGACATAGCATGAAGCGGCCTTGTTGTGAAGTGCTGTTTCTGCTAGGCGTGGCACTGATCAGTTTTGGTAAGTATAAAACAAGACCACTCAATCCCTTCGAATATAGCCTGTTCACAGACTCTCTATTTTCTCTTCAAAGTCCGTCGAGTGCGTGTGATAAAAAATATAGGAAGTAAGGGTGGTGGAAGATGAAACTAGACGTTCTTTTTTTTTCTCGCGCTCGCCGATGTTTACGAAAAGAAAAATAAAACAACGTCTGTGTACAGGCTACTTTGAATAATATCATCCTCTGAAAAGTGTCTCTTAAAGTCAATACTGTTGTACACAGAATTTTTTGCATTGAGCGTCGACCACAATTTCTCATTAGCCTTCTCATTCTCTACAGTCTTGGTCACCGAAAGGATCACAAAGTGTTAAAAAAACTCAAGTTTCACTGCAAAGTTTTTGACCACTATTGCTGGAAATATCTGTATGTCGTAACTGTCCATCAGTAGCTTGACAGAAATATGTGCAATTCCACAATTGGTTTCGGTTCCATTAAATCCTGTAGCAGACGTTTTGCTTCCGCAATTTATTTTAGCCAAATTAAAAGAAAGTGCCAGGCTTCACTTTGAGTTGCTTTCTGCACTTTTAAATTCGGTTATTTTACAGGCCGCTGTATAAGAGTGACCCTCAGTGTCATGAAGAATTATGCAAATTTCGGAGGGTGTCGACCCCGCCAGATCTCTTCCTCTTTAATCTGCAAAATAAATAAAATAAAATAAATAAGGAGTTAGTGGTAGCACATCCACTAAGTGTTATTTTCTTCGTCTACTGATTCCGGGTCGAATTAGAATTTAGAAATGTTGGTTTTTGAGGAGAGGGAAAAACCGGAGTACCCGAAGAAAAACCTCTTGGAGGAAGGAAGAGAACCAACAACAAACTCAACACCCATATGGCGTTGACGCCTTGGGTTTGAACCCGGGCCACATTGGTGGGAGGCCACTCTTGCTCCTCAAACTTATAAGTCATAATTCTTGATGTCATTCGAAAACCGAATCCAATAACTGCTGATGATTCAACAACAACAACAATCTTTATTTGTACTCACTCTTGCTCAAAAATAAATTACGACAATGAATATATTAAAAGTAAAATTAGAGTACTGGCTGCCAGCCAGTTGACATTAGCATTTAATAGAAATATATTAAAGGTCAGCAAGAAAACTGAAGCACAAATGCACACTAAAATTAAGAGAGACAGAGAGAAGAAGAAAAAAATGCTATTTCTACATGTAACACGAAAAAAGAAGAAAAAAAGAGGAAAACGCAGCTTTTTTAAGCCAAATTAACTGTAAATTTAACGAAGCTCAAAAATTACTGCCAACTTTCTCGCTGACCGCTCACCTCTGAAACTGATGATTCTTCCCTATCGTAAGAAACGTTTATACGTCGTAAACTGAATTCTCCTTTTTAGGCTTGGGTACTTTACCATACATTGGAAACTTCGTGCACATTGGTGGTTTCCTGTTTGGACTGTTCGCTTCACTGGCTCTCCTTCCTCGCACGAATTATCGCTGCAGGAGCTTAGCAGTGAACAGCTGTGTAAAGGCGATTTTTGTAACACTGCTTCTCATCTTGTTGGTTTGTATGTGTGTTGCGTTCTTCTTGGTGAGGAACCCCAAAAAATTCTGCTCGTGGTGTCATTATGTCGATTGCGTGCCATACAAGAAGGACCATTTTTGCCCGAGTATGGATTCTGACGGATTTTTAGATAATGGAACGTGACGCCAAGTAACGACAATGTTTAGAATCGTAGCTTACTCTACGCCAGTAGGCATTCGAATGCGCGAGCGTCGAGCGGCGAACCCGCGAGATGCGAGAAGAAAGGCCCGCCTCGCGTCTTCAATCAGCTGCGTGGTCATTTTCGTGTCTCGCGCGTTTCGCTCGACGGACTAACAAAAAAGAGACTGCTGGAAGTCTAACGATGCAGGTGCGTACGTGAAAAAAATGTAGAAATATAATAATAAACAGAAGTAAGGTAGGAAAACAAAGCAGAGGAATTAAGTGGGAAAATATTTGAACTTCTTTCAATTAATTTTCAAACCAAAATGCAGTGTGTTTTTCCCCAATTTTGCTGACGGCGACAACTGCTTGCAAAACACGATCCTCCGTCGACGGTCTTAGCATACTGCTACGAAACGCAAACTGAATTTCATCAAATCACACGCTTGAAAACAAATAGATTTGGGGACGGGGAAGGATGCCCGCCGAATTTGGAAAACTTTGCATACCTTTGGAAAATACTAGCCACCCTCCCGGTTCCAGCAGCAGTTTTTTTGTAATTTTAACTTCGCTGCGTTTACGAAATTTAAATATGTTGAAATATGAAAAACAGAACGAAATAGATTCTGCTCGTAGTGTTCGCTCGTAGTAGTAAAAAAAAAAACCGCTATATTGAAAAACAGGGTAGGGTTAGATACATTATGCCGGCATAATTTTGGGCATAATGGCCATTTTTTTCAGCATAAGAAGAGAATGATAATGAAAAAAAATGATATTTACATAACTGGACCGAGAAATGTTTACTTCCAAGTGCTTTTAGAGAGTGAGGATTACTTTCAATGTCTTGTTGCACCATTACATCATTTTATGAGGCTGCTAAGACTGGCCATTTGTCTATCCATCATGGCTGCCAGTTCGAAATTTCTAACTGATGCATTAAAATAATTTTAGGCATAATGCTTTTGTTTTGTGGGTGACGCTCAAAAGCATAATTCTCAAATTTTTGAGCATAATGTATCTAACCCACCTTCTGAGCAACCTCGCCATCTCCTCGTTTCTTATGCCTGATGAACCATGAGCAATAATTTATTTTGATTTATGACCATGCAGGGCTTACCCAGTGAAACTGGTGATTTTATAGGCTTGACTGAACGTTTTTCTTCTCATATTTTGGTGAGTTAAATTTCGCGGTAGGAGATGCGTGCATAAACGAAGAGAATATAATATCTTCCGACTAATTTATTGAAAATGTAAACTATAATAATTTTAGCTGTAGCTTAGTTATTTTTAATAGAAATAAACATACTATTATAAAATAAGTATGGTTTCATGTCAAACATCCTTCCCTTGTATTTTGCTGGTGAGCGGTTTTATCCATTTCTTTGTTATCGGTAAGGCAGTATGATAACCACCAAAAAATTCTCCACTGCTGTTATTGACCGAGTTTATTATATGGCTAGATGAAGCTAATACTTTGTTCTAATTGGCTACCTAAGCGGGCGAGATGGGCCTATCTTCAACATGGTCCGCAAAAACACACACAACAAAGAAGACGACCTTGGCCAAGACTTGTAGCAGGCACCAATCAGAAGCCAGAACGGCAGCGACCGTTTGGAACTGGTCTGGTAAGACATTGTCCCCAGGGGCTCTTCTCGCCGTTCTTTACTTTTCTTCGCGCCACATTTTCCCGCCCGTTTAGACTTTCCCTCGTCCCCACTATCTGCCCCTGGGTCTCCGAGGATGTGAAGAAGTAAACAAAAGGATAAAACAAAACAATATATTTTTAAACAACGAATAAAACACAAACAGCGGTGATAAACATATCAAACTTACGCATTTTAATAACTTGACGTTTCGTATGCTAGGCAACATACATTTTCAAAAGTGGAATAAAGACCGTTACAATTTTATGAAAACTATATATGACAAATTGCCCACATGCTTGAACGATGGATTTAATTATAATATGGCTTCTTGGGACTAGCCTACGTCGCAGATTTAACCTCGGTTAGTAACGTTTCGTCTGGGGGCACAGGCTTCTTGGGATTCCTGTGACTGTTTGATTGTGTCTGGCACGTGGCGAAATTATGGCGGGAAAATTGAGCGGGGAAACTGTGGCTGCGACCGACGTCACGTAATCTGAGAAGCTTATCATGTTACACAATCCTCTTCGCTTGCTTGCTGGTCCATTTTTCTATGAATCCGACATAGCGAAAGTAGAATTCCCATGTTATCCTCTCAATTGTGTTTTATTGGCCGCCGAATTTGATGTTCAGAATGGAAAGAAGAGGTGGATTATTCAGCAAATGTGTAGTGTGGTCGGCCAAATTTTCGTGGACACTACAATTCGCTCGGACACGTGTGATGTTTATGAGCCATTGTAAACAAGTATACCAAGTTGATGATACGTAGAAAAGAGGTATGGTTCTCTTCTGTTTTATTTAATTTAAATGTGTTTGGGGGAAAGCTTTAATGGTACCGGTTGTATAACAAAGTGAAATTCTAATATATTTGAGACATTCTAGACGACGTACCGGTATTCATAGTTGAGTGACATCCTACACAACAGGACGCTACTTAAAATTGAAATGGAAATCTCTGCACATACCTCTAAGCTTGAAATTTCTTTCTTAGAATCAGCAAAATTTCCTGAGGTGCATTGTTTCCGTTGTATATCTCCTTGAAAGATTTTCTTACCGTGTACGGAGAGAGCAGTCAGTGACAATTTACATCCCTACCCCTCACCCCTCTGACTGCAATTTTTCTGAAAATAAGTAACATCTTGAAGAATTTATAGAGTTCCTTCTATGATAGAGGAGCAACAATAATTATTTCCCTATCTGTTATACAATGACAGGGTTACCATAGGCAGGGGAAAACAAACATTTTTTAAGGTCAAAGTACAACTGCAGAAATTCCATACTGATGACATAACCACATTTCAACAACAACAAGTTTATTCAGTATTACCATTTTTGTACAGTTGTTACCGACAAAAATACTGTAAAATTCCGAAAATAAGCCCCGGGGCTTATATTTTTCAAAGGCCTCTTTGGAGGAGCCTTTTTTTTTGGAGGGGCTTATATTCGCAGGGTTGTCAAAAGTAGCCGGCTGCCGGCAAAAATCGCCACCTACTTGGTTAGTTTCGGCTGGCTACTCTGCTTGGCATTTCTTTGCGGAAGGCATGTTTGAAACAAAATATCCCTGGACTGGCCACTTACTTTGACAACTCAGCCATCTACTTCAAAACCTTTTGACAACCCTGTATTCGGACGGGCTTATACATGGCTTATTTTTGGAATTTTATGGTAACAATAAACGGGTAAATTTAAGGAAATGAAGATATAATTCATTTCTTTCCCTTTTTGTTTGTGGTCTAATGAACAAACTAATCCTGTATTAGAAACTTGACAATACGTGAGCCATAGGGTGCCAGGAAGTGAACCTGCTTCTCAAGTTTGGACAAATCAATCAATCATCACTTTGTGTGTGCAAGCGGTAACAAAAAGGCTAATTTGCAGAAAAGTTTGTTTTAAGCAGGTTTGATAGGCCTACACAAGTCTTACCACGATCGCAGGGAGCCATATTTGCAGTTGACCGGTCATCCCAAACAACTACAATCTCGTACAGACGAAAAGAAAAGTTGCCATTTGGACTACTGATGTTTTGCTCAACCACAAAATCTTTTCAAAAAAGTCTATATGATTTTATACATTTGCCCTGTGTTCTGATTACTTCTCTGATCCACTTAAAACTTGTAGAATAATGGAGAATAACAAGCAGCTTTTGTCTGCAATGAAATCATAAGTTTGGGTGCCATCTTTGGTGGTGCAGCATTTTCTACAGAATGATTGCAGGCTCAGTTTTTTGTGAAGTGTTTTGTTCAGAAGCCATTCATAGAAAACGTGAGAGCAATCATAATGATCTGATTTCTTAGAAGGCATTTCATCACCTTGGCAGAAAAAAAGTGAAGGAGAATCCGGTGGTGCCTTATATGTTTTAAGATGTGACATATTTTAGAAGACGTTTCGCAAAAAGGTGACACAGGAGCCATTGCCTTGTACGGGGGGAACACGAGTACACCATCTTGCCTTCATGGCAAACTGACTGCCTGTTACACGGGTAATCTTTTAGAGGACGAGTAGCTTGCAAACTAAACTGAACGCAGGGTTGTCGGAACAGCAACAAGAAGATTTATTCCAAAAATGAACGTAGTTTCCACGAAGTAAAACTCCACAACAGCACTTAACTCGATAAACTTACACGGCCTCTGCCAACTTCAATAAAATCACATGGCCTCTGCCAACTTGATAAACACTGCTTCAGTCACACTTGACTACACACGGCTGATCGTCAAACTCTCTTCGCTTGTGGTAAACTAGTCAAAACTTCGCTCGAAATCGCTTACTTATATACGTTTACAATATTATTCTAGAAGTTTCTAAATAGTCTAATTATAGAAAGATTACAAAAAGATTACAAAATATACCGTTTTAGAAACGCTGACACAAGATCCTAAAATAAACAAACTATGAACTCTCGCGAAGCTTCTAGAAAGTCACGCTAGTCACGCAACAGAGTTTTTCGTAACACTGCCTGTGGGTACTTGTAACATGTAAATAAACTGCGTTTAGCCTAGGACAGTGGCTCGTTGTACTTAAAGGTCAGTACACACTAGGTGACAAGTTGCAGCAACATGTCGTGGCGACACATTGCAGCGACAAATCGCTTCGTGTATACGGGAGAATTTTTATGAAAATCTTTGTCGCTGCAACAGAATTTTGTCACCGCAACAAGTCGCACAAATTCAGTCTGATTTGATTTTTTGCGACATGTTGCAGCGACAAAATTTTGTTGCGGAGACAAAAATTTTCATAAAAATTCTCCAGTACACACAAAGCGACTTGTTGCTGGGACGTGTCGTCTCACTGTGTTGCTGCAGCTAGTCACCAGGCCTGTACACATGGAGTGATCTGTCGCCGCGACGTGTTGCTGTAACTTGTCACCTAGTGTGTGCTGACCTTAAGAATTTAGTTAAAACCCTTTCGTGGTAACTATAACAGAAATAAATGCTAATCAGAAATGTTCAAGTTGCACACAATTTTTTCACTATTCTTTTAAGCTTATATAATTCTGCTCTTTTGTCTGTGCAAGCCAAATTGTAAACGGGCAAGTATGCCATCAGGCTTACTTACTCGGCTGACGTCTCTGAGAAAAAATGAATATGGATCCTTGGGATTGGTTGGTTCTTTTTGAATTACATTCTATGATGAATTTCCTGTCGCGAATGTGCTAATTGTTTTATTGTACATGTGAAGACTAAATAAATTATTGATGAGCGATTTTCTGAAACTATATCTGGCAACTTTGAGTTGTGCTCTTTGTAACTGTGTCGAGACATTTCACATATTTTCTATGAAAAAACTAAAACAAGATTTTCTAGTCGTCTAAGAGCAAAAGTTAAGTGCCAGGGACTACCGGGTGCTGGTAAGGGCAGCCTGGTACTAGAATACGACCTCACAAGATCTCATACTAATGCATCTCTTATGGACCAAAGGGGCCTCTTTCTCAGCAAAGCTACTTCCTGCTACTTTCAGTGATTTTATTACCTCTGTGTCCTGCATCCCTAAAGAAAAAAAATCACCAAAGACACAAAATAATTTACCCCATGCTTCCCACAGGATGCAAAGATCGATTGATTGATCTGAAGACGTTTTTGTAGAATATCATTATCCTGTTTGTGTGATTACTGAGGCTGTACTTGTGGTTGTTGTTAAATGATGCTTATTTCTTTTAGTCTTTGTTGTAATTTACAGTAGGAGGAATATATTTTTATTTCAGTAAACAGAGTTTTGGAGTCTGTCTTCAGATTAACTGTGTGGTTACAAAAACCAAATGGAACTCGTTGCTTCTTGAACTGGGACTCATGATTCTTCACAAGACGAGTCCCAGGACCCACCATAACTATTTATAACAAAATCAAGTGCTGTACTTTGTCTTGTAGTCTTTATCAGTGTTAAAGGTTCAAAGGTCCTTTTTTTTCTTGATTGGATTCATTGCAGGTCATAGTCACCGACAACGATTTGTACACCTATGTGGAGAGGGACAGAGCGGAGCAAGTTAAAATATCAAGAAGGTAAGACTGGTTTGCTCAGGCCTGTTCCAGACATTCAGATAGTCATGGAGAGCAGCCAAAGTCAGAGAACAGGAGAAAATATGGAGGAAGAGAAGGAGAGGGGGAGGGGGTGGGGTGTTCCCTCACTTTCCCCCCTACCCCACCCCCTGGTCATTTACTTTTTCCCCAAAGCTTGTTTCTGGCTTCTGCTGGTTAGGTATCAGTTGGGAAATGTCACCGCTTGCTTTCGTTTGCTTCCCTCATGCCTTAGGTGCTTACTCACGCAGTCAACTTGTGGCAAGTCTGTGCCCAAAATCTGAATGCCTTGAACAGGCTACTGGTTTGCTGGCCATTACATCTAATTTCACCCCCATCTACTCATTTAACTACATATTATTGAAGGCTCTGAGCAATTTAAAGTCATTTCAATAAGTTGCTTTTAATTTTGAAAAATACCTTACGCCTATGGCAGCACGTTGCTTTCCAGTGTTCATAGTTGGGGCCTAAATGTGTATATGGACAGGGTAAATGAGGTGGGAGTTGTTGGAGGCTGAAGGATTAATAAAAGGTCATTGATTTTACTTTCAACTTATTTGTTAATATCAGTTTTAAACAGTTGTGTGTAAACTGTAAAACAAACGAGCGTATGGGAGCAGCAAACTGAACGTCAAACAGACTAGTGAGTTTGATTTAGTTTATATGTACGTCACTGTTACAAAATATCTTGTCAGCATGAGCACAATCACAATTAAGGGTGGGGCATGCAAGTGTACAGGTAATAAAGGCTTGGGGCCAAGGTCATTTCCTGTGGTTGGATGAGCTGTGAGCTTAACAGAGGAATTATGATAGCTTAAATGCGCTAATTTAAAATGACATACAGTCAATAGTGCAAAGTGCTATACAAGTTTTTATTTTCAAAAAGGAATTCTGAACGGTATAGACAGCGGAGTCACCTGTCTGTGAATGTGAGAAAGGAAGAATTCCATCTGTTTTGTACAGAACGCAAATAAAGTGAAATTAAACCGTTCAAAAAATTACAACGCGTCGCTAAAATTTCATTGTATACTGAAGCCTGAGTGTGTGCTTGTTCCACGGGAGGGCTTCTCTGTTCGCCTTTTTATCACACTTTTCACGTAAAATTGAAAAGTCATTTGCCTCCCAGACCTGACCAACAGTGACTATGGTTTGCGTTATCTGTTCGGGTACAAAAAATCTGAGATTTTTTCGGGATTACCCTTCCTACCGTGTAGGACAGCCGCTAACAAGGTGCTGGCGAATACAGAGTGCAAGACGGAGAAACACTTCTCCATGTAAACCGGATGTTATTGGTCCTAATCTTGCCAGTTTTTTCAGTTTCCCTATAGTCTTTGTTAACGTAGCGGAAACCTGTTATGTCTCCCTGTAGCTCTTGCGTTCGAATTGTTCTATTGTTTTGTTCGGTTTTACTAGTAATTCCTAAAATTCTTGTACAGTTTGTAGTACTGTCGCTGATTTTTAGAGAAGGGTAGCTGTAATATTTCTGGGGGGCCAAAAATTATATATAGGGGTAAGGGGTCAGACCTTGGCGCGGAGCCTCCCCGTATAAAACTTTTTTGATTACGCCCCTCCCCCGGGTAATATTTCACCTGTACTGTATCATGGAATTATATTTGCATTTTTAACCGGTACCGTCTAAAAGGTTTACGGGTTGCACCTCTAGGAAAACACAGTCTTGGAGACGCTCTTGTCTGTGGGCACAAGCAAGCGACGCTTCAGTAGTTTGCTCACAAAAATTGAAACTGATAGAAATTACTTTGCTATTACAACGTTTTAATGGTGCAGTGGACAAGCCACTTCCTGGCCGGAATTGTGTTGATCTTATTCACGTCCGTATTCCTGCAGTACACTGCATCTCGTGCCTGACCGCATATTAAAAATTCATAGATTTTTTAAGCCGCACCGTTAGCCTTACTTCGTTACTTTTTTATTTCGCAGTCGTAAACCCCGGCCTTGACCAAAATCCTCTGTTGAAGTCTGTTTTCTATACTAATTTTGTGTTCATTTTCCAGTAAATGACACCGTACTCCTACGTCGAGCTGAAGTTTTTGTTATTTCTGACATGCTTGTGTTTTCTTTGTCCTTTGAAAGAAGGTGAGAACCTGCTATATAACCTGAAAGTCGTTTTAAGAACATCAAGATCGCTTGAGTTCCTCAGTTTATCGGGGGTGAAATGTGCTTGGCCCGCAGCTAAATGGCTTTTACTCGACTTTTCAGTCCGAGGTAAAGCGAAGTATTTTAGTTAGCCTTTTAGACGTTAAATTGATTACAATTAATTAAAGCCTCCTTCAGCTGCCAATTCATGCATCATTTATATGACCAGTCTCAAGTGAATCAAAATAACCCACTGCGATGTAATTCTCATTTGCTTTGTTTAATACAAGGAAATCTCCGTTTTTGTGTCGTGTATGCTTTTATTAGAACAGCGATACTAATTTTTATACGCTTAGGAGTACGTTTGTTTAGTGAAAAAAGCAATTGCCAACGGTGAACTTATTGTTCTTCACAAGAAACAGCCACATTCAGTCCTTAGCTTTAAGTCTACAAAGCAAGTATTTCTATGTATTGAATGGCTACATTAGCACCGTTATAACAAAAAAGGTACGCATACATGTTTTACACAAAAGCCAGCATGAAGCCCCTCCGTCGTGGACTAGCAGGTGAAAACAGGTTTTTGTTAAATTGATGAATGTTTTTCACTCGATAATTATGAGATGCACACCTCGGATTGCTCATTTGTGTGTTGCTTCTTCATGATTCAAGTCTCAAGAGACGTTATCCAAACGTAGCTTATCAGTTAGCCTCACAGTCGGAAGGTAAGCTTGTTTCTCCCTAGAACATTTGCCAATCTCTTCTCCAACTGTGATTCTACACCTGAAATTCATTATTTTCTTGGGGGAAGGAGGGTACTGGCTTGGCACTTTCGTCTGCACTCGTCCTCGTTCGTGCTCTTTGAAGACTGACTGAACCTCCTAGTTTTTGCCTTTTTATACAGTTGTAAGCGAATGACGTTTGAATTAAAGCCTAAACTCATGCACCTAAGTCAGCACAAACAATTACTGTTTTTTTTTTTTCTATTTTTTTTTTTTCACTTCCACCAAGAAGTCTTCATTCGTACTCTATAGTTTAATTCACTGCTGCGATAAGTACTTAAGCTTAAATCGTGTTTTTTCCATGTAGGAGAGTCAACTCTTGGTTATGGCAAGAGGTGACAAGACCGAAGTGTAAAAAATTTACTAGTTTTTTTTCTCTCTTTTCCTTTAACCGACGGCCTATGCTGGAAATGTAATGTGATTCGCAACTCAGTCTTAGTTGGATGAAAAATTTAACACTTGTATCATAATTGTAATTATGTCCGTGTGCTTATTTTTATTAAGTTTTGACAAGTTACTGCGGGCGAACTCAACATCTCTGTGTTACTGCATGTCTGAAATCAAAACTTTCCACTCACGAGTCGATTTCAGTTAAATACACTGCATGCATTTATTTCTTCTCGACTTTCATTAGTTTGGTGTTATATTTAGCCTCATTACAAGGAAAGAAAAAATCTCTGCCGAGAACAGGTGAAAATAAACCATTACAGTGATCAGGGTTTTTTTTGTTACAAGGCAGGTTAAAAAATGAGTGCAAAGTGTCAAAAACGTCCGCTGCCGTGCGGGGACAAAGAAAAATGAAACCGGCCACCTGAAACGCGCGAGCATGCGCAGTCAAACAAACCCGGCAGATGGACAAATTCGTGTTCACACTTCAGAGCGCGCGGGACAATGAACCACGTGGGACGGGCTCGCGCGTGAGTGGGTTAGAAGCGAGCGAAATTCACAAATCATCTCAGTGAGAGGCGGAAAAAATCGTGCGAAAAGCTCTGACATACCTGGTCGCCCGTGATACTTTGATTCGGTTTTAGAGTTAAAAATTTCAAGTTCAATGTTATTGTTAACGTTTTTTTCCTGCTATGGCAGATTTTAACAATAGTCGCGTGGCGCTGCAATGGTAAAACTCAATGCCTTATACAAAGACAGTCAGTATAAGGCCTTCTTTTGTTTCATTTTTTTAACTCTCCTTTCTACAAGTTACAGTTCTCTAAGATTTTTTAAGATTTTATGTTCAAGTGAGACGAATCACTGGTGAAAGAAACAATTAAATATTTTGAATTGAAGACAAATACTGCATTCATCTGGCGATTCACGCAAATGTGTCAGGGAAATGTTTTAGAGAAAAGAAAAATCTTAAACGATTCATCCGCATGTGCGAAACTTTTTCAGTATTAGAGCTGCAATGAAGATAAAATCCTGCTGTATGATCATTCAGATAAAACTCTTTGGTAGTACCTTCACATGGTCTTATTAGTTTTCAGGATTTATGAATAAGAGCATTTTGTATTTTTCTTTAATATAAGCATACCATAACCAAAAACAAGGAAAAAGAACAGGCCTGATATGAAAGCAACTATCATCCACGCGCCCTTGTCTGCGGCTCGTGCTTTATTGTTGATATTTCATATAGATACTCTTATTGATTTCCTCTCAAATCAGAATGGTAACAATGGCCTTTACTTCGCTCAAAACATGTGTACAACAGGTTCCGTGAGCCAAGAAAGCCTTCATGCACGCTGGCAGTGTTGCCATTATCGTAATTACCACAATTTTGATTATAACCTTCATTAACCACTGTTTCCAAGGATTAGCTTTTCTCCGGGAGACTATTTGTCTTTGCGGAAAGACGAATTGTCCACCTTTTGACTCACTGAGTAAAATGTAAAGCATTAGCAAGGTAAAACTTAATGTTCCCGTTGTCTTGCGCTTTTCTTTCTCGCGTGGTTCGGATCAAGAGGAAACATTGAAGACGAAATTTCTCAGCTCAGTAATCTCGTGTGCGTCGCGTTGTTTCTTCTTTCCGTCTGAAAATCAACACCGCCGGAAGAAATTATAATCATTTCATGAAGAAATTGCAACATCTGCAAAGTGTTTATCTTAGTCTAATTTTGCTATTTCTTTATAATCTTGTTCTCTTTTATCCATCGAAAGCATCAAAGGCTATTTTAAAACTTCGATGGTCTTCAGCTGCTCCAAAATGACCCTTATAAGAAAATCTTTGGTATAAAAAGAAAAAAAGTGAAACTTTAGCCATACTTTACAGAACTTGTTACATTAGGTTAATTTTTGATGCCACTTTATTGCTGTTTTTGACAACACAATGGTCTCGCTGTGTTCTCCAGTTTTTGTTGATGGCGAAATTTCATTCACTGAAATTCAATCTATCATCCATGTTTTTTGGATGTTTACAGACTGAAATTTATCAAGGATCTGCAAAACTCGCGACGTGATGGTAAACCCGGTCGGTTTTGCGTCCTCAGTTGCCTTGGTATTAATAAAAGTTGTAATTGCCCCTTCGAAGCCGTTTAACAAAGTAATGAAGTGATTTCTCGTATCATTTCTTCAATGTCGTTTGGTTTAATCTATTATATTGTTTATATGTCGCCCCTGGAATCCAGAAACATCTTTAGTTCTCATTGTTCCTTGATAGAATTAGTTTTGAGCTGTGCAAATTAAACCAATTCATCGCGAACGCTTTGCTGACCAGGGCACGTGGCCTAGTTTACTAGAGAAGGGCCTCTGTTATGTTGTAAACGATCAACACTCACTCTCTCTCTCTCTTTCGTTCCTTAACCGCTTGTCTCTATCCCTGTTTCTTTGAACTCTGAGCAGTGACTTCTGATTCTGTCAAAGGCATTTTGCCTTTGTTGGGTTTCACCATAAGACAAGAAAGACAGTAATAAAAACAGAATCAACAAAGGAATTAATTTTAACTACCACACTGATCGGCATATCTTAAAATTTGGTGAGGAATAAATTCCGTAAACACACTTAAACTTCGAAATTTAGTGGCGATCGAAGTGGTTGTAATTGTAAAGCGCCGATGACCACTGAGCCACCGCCTTTAAACAGCTTTGGTAATTGCTCTAATTATCAATTCCGAGTGCGTCTCGGCCTCGAGATTCTTTTGCGATGAAAATTGTCTGTGACCATAAGTTGCGATATTGATGAACGGTCGTTTTAGCCAGTGACAACTTGGAGAGATCTGAATTGTTTTTGACAGTCTAAACCAATAAACACCTTAATTTGGTTGATGAAAATAATTACGACTGTCAATTAGCCTCCAAGGAAAAACCATTTCTCACATCTCCCTTGTGCACCTGCGAGATTTGCAAGTGAAATGAGGCATTGTACAATGACCCGGCTCAATTAGATATTGTCGGGGAGTCCTATCACGGGCACCATCACTAAAACCGTCCACAATAGAGGTAGCGGTTTGTTCCAGGTTACGTGAGGGCTACAAGGGAAATTCTCTTGAATGAATTGTCCTTCGTTGTACGTGGTTCCTGTTAGTGCCTGCGAGGAAAAGTCCACTTTCGTTGTCGCCAGTCTTCATTGTATTGGCTGAGAGAAGTTGTGAAAGGTTTCTTAATTTCCGGAATAGCTCAGGAAATCCCAGAAAACTCTGTTGGATCCTCTGTGCGTGTGCATAAAGGTGTGTTCTGATTTTTATTCTCTAGCTTGATGTGGTGGGCTTTCCACTTTGACTAAATGGTGGTAAACCATGGAAAAGTCTCGGTTTGAAACTTCAATCCATCGGCTTGTTTTTCGTTAAATGAATGTAATTCGCATTTATGTGAGCCATCATGAATCATTAATTGAATTTAGCGATACAACACAAAACTCGGCTTTCAACATTTCCTCGATGAGATGTAAACGTCGGCTGGACGATAGGTTTGTTTTGTGCGACCCAGAGTTTCACAGATCTTTTCTTTTACTTTGATTTTGTTCCTTTTTGCAAAACGAAACAAATTCCGTTCAGGAATAAGTGACGAGCAAGCCAAATCAAATTAGTGTTATCTCAAAAATTCTTAATAAATGAAACGTTTTCTGATTATTTGCAATCGAAAAAATGACATAAAAACATTGTGAGAAATTCCTTTAGAAAAATAGCTTCAAATGTTTAGAAACCAAGCTTAAGAAGTCAGGAATTGAGTCACGGTTCAAAGAGCGATGAGTCTTGGTTGTTTTTCTCTTCAAATTAAGTGTTTCTTTTTTTCTTTTACGATTTTTCGCTTTTTCATTCATTGAAACGCTTTTTCTTCGTGTTGGAGATGGCCTTTCCAAACAGTTTGGTATTCCAATAGATGATAAAAAGTGAATGAATTTTCTGCGTGGATAAGAACAATTATCGCTAGTATTTTTGGCCAGCTCTCAAGCTAGTGTTTACCACGCTGTAGAATCTCTAAGCAAAACCTTTCATTTGTTAGGTGGTGGCTGGTTCTTGTTGATAGTGTTTATGTCGCAGTGCTGGGTGTGTAAGAAAGTATGTCGTTTTTTTATAAAAGCGCAAGCTCTCCTGAACGTGCCAGCATTTGCGAAAAGCGCGATAATATTTAGTGGAGAGTGCACAGTGAAAATTGCTCACACCTATGTAGTTGCTTTAAAAGTGGAGTTTGGCGGCGCTAGATGTAACAGGTCTGTTAATGTCTAGGTGGTTTGGAGCTTGCGGAGTTTAACACCATCTGCCCACAGGCCGGGCGCTTATGTGAAATAAAAGCGGCTGCGGTTACGGACCGATTGCACGTTTTAAACTAGCCTGAATTAGTCCAAATTAATTCCACTTAAGCTTTAAATCAAAACTGAATGAAGTACAATTCCGTTTCGGCGTTTTGTTAGTGAGAAAGAAGCGCACCGTGAGATTACGTGTTGAATTTATTTATATTTTCGTCTAATACTTTCGCAGCTGCTTGTGAGCTGTGAGTTTCGATGTATGTAGTGCTTTGATACTGCAGCTCAGTATTGCTCTTTCTAGTTCTGACTTGTACTCACGAATGTGAATTAAAATTAACATCACGTACCAGGGGAATTCCCAATCAGTCCTTGTTCCACTTACATTGTGGTGCGATTTACAAATGGATAAGCCGTTTATTTAGTCTTGAAATAGTTTAGTTTTTCTCAACCACACTTTCTTGTTTAGAGGGTTAGAAGAGTTAAAATTACAGAAAAATTGTGCGTTATTGATGCGCTTCATCTGGGCAGGTACAGAAGTGCGAAAGTGTCGTCCGGCACTTGACAATGTAATCAATGCTTAAAATACGAACTTTACGCTCTTTACGCAAAATAAATAGACTGTGAAATGACAGTGTCGCTCTTTTAAAGCCTTTTACTTATTTAGTCCCAAATAAGTACCTCTGTAATGTTCCAGAATCATTCATCATGTTCTTGTGACACGTGCTGCATAAATACTTACAACAGGTATGACTGATTCACTGATATCAATAATGATCTGACTGCTGTTTGTGGAAGTTTTTTCCCCAAAATATCATTTATTAACACGGAAAAATGTACACCTCGAAGCAGCTTTATAATTGTTGGGACAGTTCGCATTGTAACACGTGCTTTACAACAGAATTTTTTTCAAATGTATATAACTCGCTTCACTTTCAGTTTTTATCGTTTCCCTCCCCCAAAACCTGAAAACTTTCAATGGACTTTTTCAATATGAACCAGTTGCCAATAGCTTAAGCAGAAGAAAAATTTCAAGTTTCTGGTGGAAGTTGGAATAATAACCAGTTAAGTATTGCGTGTGTTTTTGACATTTTAGAGATCTCATTTAATGCTCTCAACTTTCCATTGTGGTCGTGAATATTACTTAATTTACAGATGTCTTGATTAAAAGTATTTTTCATGATTTTAATTCAGTTGAAACCATAGTTTTCCGGCTGGGCAGAGATGCGGCGTGTCGTATGTTCAAAGCGTTAATAAAGCCGTATAATTTAATGAACAGCAACTGATTGAGTTGTTACTTGTGTGATAATATTTTATGCCCTTTGTGGTAAAGGATAGAGACCGACTGTTGTTGTGAGGACAAGTTGTTTTCAACATTTCATTTCCATCGGAGCACTTGTCAGCCAGACTGATCGGTGAGTTAAGCTTGCGGTAGAAGGAGTTGATCAATTTTCTCCAACCTTTGCTTAACATTTCATAGCCTGTATGAATTATCCTTTTTTCCCCTAAAATTATGACTTATAAACCTGTTAATGTGGTGGTGTACTCACTATACTAACAGGGAATCGCCTTCCAGTAGAATTTTTAGTATTTTTAACGTGTTTATCTTGATTTGTCAGTGCAGTGGAGCCTCGATATGACAAACCTCTATATAGCGAAGTCCTTGTCATAACGAACGACTTTCTCTACCCCAAAAGAACCTCGTTATGTTATAGCGAAGATATCTGGCAAGTCCTTTGGCCCTTCGTTATATCGAGCTTCCACTGAAGTACAATTTGCTTTTAATGTTTTGCAAATGAAGTTGCGCATTTTCTTGAGTGTTCATCACAGAGGTTTTGGAGGATTTACTGTATTCAAACCCGGGAAAAGCATTTGCAAAGACTTACGAAACTTTGCGGTCTACTCTTGTAAAAGGCGCGTTATATTAGTCGCAATATTTGTTTTTGACTTCATTCACGTCGCTATTTCAACTTCCGTACTCTATGATATGAATCTGAATTTTCTTTCAACCAATTCTCTGATTTCCTATCTTGTTAAAAAGGTGATAGATATGGATGCTGTGTATTTAATTGTTCGACTTTAGATGAAAGCAACATGAGAGATCTTTTAAACTTTTCACCCGTAATCATGGCCAAAGAAAACTGAACAAATTCAAGAAAAACCTTTATTTGTAAAATGCTAGGAAGTATTTATTACATCATTGTGTAAAGGATCTACCAAGAGGTCTCGTTTGAATGGTAACACCATAAAATGATCTAAGGGTAGAGAAGTTAAGCTTTGTACAGTCGCGTAAAAACTGTTTTTGGCTCCCTGTCACGGGGAAGTATTAATTGTCGGAACTCGATCTACGCGAACTTGCAACATCCGGCCAAAGTCATAAATACACATCCAATTCCATTTGGCCTTGTCTGAAAGATAAGAATTACAAAGGATTTGATAGTTTTGCTGGATAAGTATGCGAAAAAAGGAGTACAAAATGACGGTTTTAAAACTAGACGAAAAGTGAATCGCAAGTTATCGCATACATTGTGAGAAGGAGAGGCCGATTGTGTTTTCTCCAGTTAGAGTTTCAGCGAAACATGAGTGATAAATTTTCATAGCAAACCAACCTAATTGAAATAAAAGCCAATCAAAACCATTAAGGGCTGTCATGTTACCCGAGAGTTGGACATGATAAAACAGTGGCATGATTTAATTTCAACACTCATGCAGACGGTCATGTTTATTAAACCGCGGACTGCGTGTGCAAACGGAGCCTATATTCTTGCTTTCAGTAACCTCAGTCGCTCCCGGCGCAGTTTTACCTGTGTTGTCTAAGCTCCCTGCCGAGTCTCTTGGCAGATTACGTAGCATTAAGCGCCTCTTGAAACATTTTACTTGGCAACTGCATAATCAATAGCAGGTATGAGTTTATAGCTTTCAAAACCCATCAGCTGACTTACTTATCAATATACCCTCCTCGGCGCTTGAAAAGGCACTCACGATTTTGTGTTTTACACTCCCTATGGCGAGATCATTTATCACTCTAACGTTTAATCTGTTGACGAAATTTCGTAGCGTTGCCGTTCAAATGAAACTTCTTTGGCTATTTATTGTTCAGGATTTTGCGAAGAGAGATTTGAAATTTTTATACATGTGTTTCTTTGGCCACTGAGGGCTGAAGTTAAAGCTCTTAAAGTTCACGTGGCGCGCGTTTTAATCCGCGTTCGTCTTAAGTAAGCGGAAAAGTGAATCGCGGAGAAAAGCTACAAAATTGGTAAACCCAGCACTAAAAAAAAAAAAAACAGAAAAAACCTTCTTTTATAACACGATAAAGTGGAAAGTTAGACAGTTTTTTTTATAGTAGTTTGATTTTCAACATCACTCCCTATTTTGAAGTAAAAAATGGTTCTTGTTTTCTTGACACTTTAAGGAAGCAAAACAGGAAAAGGAAAGTGGGAAGAAACTGAGAATCGCAAAAGTTAACTCGTTAGTGATCAGATTTTGGCCCGAGGCTCTTTTTCATGGCTCTTTCTTATTAAAGCTCTTGTTTTACGCTGTCAGTAATGTTGGGATCTTCATCAAAAACATTAAAAAGCATTTTTGTATATTTGCAGATGAGTGTTTACTTTGCAAATTGAAAGTACATCGCCAGTGTGCTGCCTTCGCTCAATGCAAGTTTTTCTCTGTTCTTTCGGCGGCCCAGAATGGGTCATCTATTTGTTTTTCTGCTCAGTTTCCACGACTTTCCCTGAAAAAAACTAAAAGACCCGATTTTTTTCATGATAGGGTGTTGTCGGGTTTAAATTTCGTAAAACCAGTAAAGTGATCGCTGGCTAAATACAACAGGCATAAGCATACTGATAGAGAGATTAGGGACACGCGTGTAAGGTTGTAATCACAAGAGGACGAATTTTTCATTCTCTTTATAAACTTGTGTGCGTCCTCTAAGAAGTCAATCAACTCCAGGAACTCTTTGCAAGTGCTAGTTTGGCTGCTGTCCCTGTCGTTGCATCGTGAAATCCCCAGTCTGAAACTGTCAAGATGCAAAGCCATTACAAACACATAAACCTGGCGCCAACCGCGGGAAAGGGTTATAGGTCAGGAAGACCAAAGATGCCTTGATTTTTATCCAATATTGACTATGTTTTTAACATTTGACAGTGCCAACCAAAAAAAGAATTCTCGACACGCAACTGAGTAGCACTGTATTGATGTGTTTATTTCAGTAGAGAATTTTGTCAAACACGTTTGGTTATCAAACTGGAAGGAAGTTCTCCCACTGACCCTGTTTTCCTTGATGTTCTCAATGCAGCAAAACTACAAGACAAGAAAAAGAAATAGGCAACATCAGCACGTAGACTAGATTTGAGAGTATTCGGTGTATTAGGGGGAAAGGTTTCGTAGGAACACAGCCGAAAACTCATACTCGAACCAACGAAAGGTGTGAACAAACCGTAATTAACGGTTTTTAGTTGACTTTTCCCAAGTAACACTGCTCATTTAAGATGGCTGAACACATTTTCTCTGACATTAAGTTGCGCGCGCAGAGAAACTGTATTCAGCCGCGTTAACACTTTTGAGCAACCAGCAAAGTTGGACATTAAGCCACACCAGTTGTTTTACTACGTATCCAAAAAACTGCTCCTTAAAATTATAATACTCTGTTTCTCATCAGTTTATCACTGTTAATTTTTGACTTGTTTCAGAGCTCATGACAAGCCGATCAAGCCTCTTTCGATTGAATCTCTGGTTGTGATTTCAGTGGCGTGTCTCGTTAGTAGCTCTCGGAAGTTGAAGACAAGCTGTTGTTGCTCAGTATTAAAAGGTATCTATTCATCACATCTAGGTTCACAGCTTGTAGCTGACTAAAATATTTTGTTTATTATCGTCGTATTTAGCACGAAAGCACTCACTTTAATCAGTTCTGTGTTTTCACTCACGTGGTCAGCATCTATACAAATTTTTTGGAACAAACGAAAGTGTTTACATAACAAAAGAGTTCAGCTCCCACAGGACTGGTTTGGGACACAAACATGGCCGCCGTTTCATTGTTTTGGGACACAAATATGGCCGCCATGACTTCATGTAAAAACACACAGTAGGGGAGTGCAGTCAAATCTCGACTAACGGCCACCTCTACACAAAGGCCATTTTTTTTAGCGGACACTCGACAGTCCATCCAGGTGATCTGTGACGTCAATGCGGGGGCCTGGGGAAAGAAATTTTAATGCCGTATCCCATAAACCAACGCGCGCACCAATTCAATTCAATTCAATCTGTTCCCGTCAGCTTTGGTTTATGGGATACGGCATTAAAATTTCTTTCCCCAGGCCCCCGCAATGACGTCACAGATCACCTGGATACATTGACTCTTGTTTCAACCTCTCTACAATGGCCACTTTCTTCCGTCCTCAAGGTGGCCATTGTGGAATGGTTTGACTGTAATCCGCCCTTTGGTGACCTGTACGGGGTGGCGGACTTTTTTAGGCTTCAGTTATATGAAAGGATAGGGTTTTCACAAGTTGAAGTCTATGAAAAGGTAGGGAGATCTGTCATTTAGGTCTGCAAACAAAAAAAAATAAAATAAATAAGTACTAACACTAAAATACTACTACCTGGTTTAGTGAGTTGTTCACATTAAAAAGACGGTGCGTTTTCATTCTAAACTAGGTGTGTTAAAGGAATATCGACTATTTGTCAGTAGAAGGTATACAAAAGGGGTACCTTTTCTGGCCAAAAATGGTATATAAAAGGATAAGAGGTCAGACTTCGGGGGGTGCCTCTCCGTGTAAATCGTTGTTAGGGTTAGGGTTAGTAAGATCTATATATTTTTTTGGATACATGGTCACCCCTGTGTCTTAAATACGAGATTTCTCTGCTCGTTTTTGCGATGTTGAATGCCACCAGAACAACACCAATTATTCAACTGGTGGCAAAGGTCCTCTTTAAGCATTTGTCAAGATTCCGCTGTAATGTTCTCTTGTGGATTAAAATGTTGTAACTGCAGTCGTGGGAAAAAAAAAGTTGAGGAAAATAGCAAAACTGGCAGAATGTGAGCCCCCCCCTCTTAATCAATGTTGTTTGCGTCCTTTAAAGATTACACTGGCAACGACCTCTCCCTTAATCAGCTTTGGAGAAGGGGGGAAGAGAGTCTTTAGGCAAATGCGTTGCTGAGGATATAAAAAGAAGCCGCGGTGTGCCATTTTCTCTATTTGTTTTGTTTAAGAGTACAGACCATGTCTCAAAATGGACCTGACGCCAAAACATTGGCTATCAACACAGTGCCTTCAGCAAATCTCCCTGGATTAAAGTATTGTAATTACTCCCGCTATTAGTATTCCCTGTCAACAATCTCATCTTTGGGGAGAGTGTTAACGGTACTTAGGAACGTTCAAAGAAATCCTCGCGCGCTCGACGATTTGTCAGGACGAGTCTATTTTATCGGTTTGAAGCACGTAAAGCCACGTGGCTCATTACATCTGCCTGCTTTATGTCCTGATCATCAGTACCAGTAAGCACAATTCATAAGAGTTTTGTAAAACTAAAAAGAACTTTCTCTGTGATTTTTGAGCGCTATAAATATTTGGAAATTTTTAAGAACACTTGAAAGCTGCGAGGAGCTCATTTGGCGTGTTCTTGAAAATTTCCCGCCTACTTATATAACTCAACAATGTTCTCGAAGTGTATGTCAATTCTTTACTAAGTGACAGCCACAATCACGAAAAGAAGAACGAGCTGGTGATTTTCACTGTTCAAAGAAGCCCGTTATGCAATATTTGGAAATTTCCTTACGTAGATTGAACAACGACAACTTTAGTTACAGGAAAATATTGCTCAATAGGTCATCTTTTTGGTAACGCCTACTCAGTGAAAAAAAACTACTCAGTGCCATTCATTCGACAGGTAAAACTTCAGGATAGAAAGCTTAACTGAGCCAACCTGTACTGTGTGATAAACATCCATGCCATGGGATATCGTTTATCTGGAGCGTGAGATCACACGCAACGGTGATTTCATCCTAAAATCTCCCTTGAACAGCATAAGAGAAAAACACCACAAACAATACTAAGTATTCGAAAGGAATTCTATTAAAACGTTAAAACCGACTATCGGATTTCATAAACAGACTCGAAAAAGGTATAAATCACTTCCAACACGATGGATATTACCACAGGAAAGTACTGCTATTCTGCTTTTATTCGAACGGTCACATGTAGGGTTTTAGCATAACTAGATTCAAGAAAAAAAAAATATCCGGGAGAAAGTCATATGGTCTCAAATTGTACAATATACTCGACTTCTTTTCCTCCCTCCAATCTATAACTTTCAGGGGGCCGTCCTCTCCAGCGCCGTCCGAGGTTGTGCGATATACGTATTTCTAGTTTAAAGGAACAATAGTCTGGTGAAACAAATACAGCTACCTCCAATTTGCATTTCCTGGATATCTTAAGCGTAATCCTTAGCGTACCGCAGAAATCTGGTACCATTCCATAAAACTCAACGTATTCGAAGGAGAAATATCCAGATGTTTGGCAATTATCCACCTATCTGATTAGACGGTGCGTCCTAGCTATTTGTTGTTAAATATCTCAGGCAATAATATTTGCGTCAATTCCGTTTCCATTGAAACAAACTGCATCTGAAGTTCCTCTAGTGGCTGAATGCAGGTGCTTACTCATGCACTGTACCTTCATAAAATATTTACTCGTTTCGCAATAAAACAACATCTTAAACTGGAAGCCAAAAGCTTTCTTGCCCGGTTTGTATCAACGTGTTACAATGTAACTAGGATCGATTTAGGCGCTTTAATGGAACATTCCCTCGTCAAACGTACTGGTGAGAGCTTTGTTCATTTAGCCTGATAGGCTGGTGTTAACTGGATAAATGTCGTAGCAGAGAGATAGAAAGGCCTAATCCTCTTTTTGGCTCTAACTGCGTTTTGTTTAATTCTCCGATAGCTGTCTTGGACTTTCAAACTTATAATGCCAAATTTCTTGACCTAAATGTCTTTCTCGTGGAAATTTGGAATCGCCGTTGCTATTCTCAGCTTAAAGTATCGACAGTTTGTTCCACCGCTTTGCAAAGTCCAAATTGATAGGGGCGTGCGTTTTACTACGGATCTCCAGTTTTCTTCCTCGCAGTATTTATTATCGTGTAGTGGTCTTGTATACTATGCGGTTATATTGTGTCTATAGATGTGTTTATTTGTGATTCATGTCACTATTACACGAAAACTCCGAATATCCTGTTGCTCTTTTTAATCCGTTACCTGTCCATTCACGTGTGTTGTGTGCTGAACACAGAGGAGATACTCACAGGACGGCTTTTTTCCTGTTGTGTTTTTACAGTTTAAGGGGATATCTAGATTACAAAGATGCTTCAAAGATGTTTGGCAGTAAAGATTACACTTTTCCTGTTTACCACCATCTCGCTGTTCGCAGGTGAGTCTGTTGCAATATTATGTGTGAAATACCAGCATTGTGAAAGAAAATCACCCCGGCTTTCGTTTGGTTACCATCTGGCAACACAGGACGATAAATTGTTCCCTTTCCAATTTGAAACGTGCGATACTCTTCTTTCATGCAACAGACACTCGTTTTAGATTGTTCCCCGACATTTTTTCAATTGTCAGTTCGAATTCAATTACTGGCTTTTGTTGCTGATGTTACAGTTACTTCTTCCATGTGTCAATCAGTTTTGATTGTTTTGCTTAGCCATCTGGGATTTTACTACACAACAAAACGAGTTAAATTGATATTCTTATTGTGTCTTACTGTGTGAGTGTTTCTCTAAAACACCCTTTATGACTGGCCAAGCAGGAACAGTTATATTGCGTTACTTGTGTATGGTGCTTTGAGGGTGTTATGTAATTTCAAACGTTTCAATTGAAAACGCAACAAAGAAGTCAAAAAGAAAAAAGGCACTCCTTTCGTTTTCTTTAAAGCTTTGTGGCTCCATTTTCCGGAACGGTTTGGATCAGTAACGCCTTTCAAGTCATCGCCACGGTGACATTAAATAGGATATAAAATGTAGCGTTTATGTTTCTCTCTTTGCGAATTTTGCTTTTCGACAGAGAAATCTAAGCGTGCGTTAGATTGATCGTACTCCAGAATAAGAATACGCAAAAGGTTTGTTTCAAATCTCTTCTACTGTGACAGTTTTTTGTGTCATTTAAAATCTCCGTGCATCTTACAATGTTATTTGAAGAAGATCTCTAGATATTGTAATGCACTGACTGCCAAAAAAGTGTTTTGCCTCGAGTGTATTCGATTTACTCCTATTCTCGAATACGGTCAAACGAACGAGCCTCAAGTTGGTAATGTAGCCATAGTGTTCTTAATGAGTTTAAGTGAAGCTTCACCCTCCTCGTGTTTCATGTATACGTTACGGTTTACAATCTCCACTGTTTCTGACTGGTTGTAAGCGTTGAAATCGGAAACACCTCGTGGTATTGAAACGGGAGTAAAGGCTGTTAGCCGGGTGGCTGTATACACGAATAGCACGTGATTCATTATTGGGAAGTCTGTTTGGCGCCGGTTACCAAGAGCAAAGTTGTTATGAATACTGTGAAAAACAAATATTGTTGCTAAATGTTGCAGCGCTATCCGCTCTTCATCACTTTGGAAGCTGCATTTTTTGTTACCATTATTAGCTTTTATGATTTGCCTCTCTGTTCTTACTTTCTCGTCATCCAATTTTTAATTTATACTTCCATGCATCCGATAGCCTCTGGTATTTTTCTTCAAATTGGATGTAAACGTTCATTGAAGTGGTTTTAAGAAATAAGCTCTGATTATCGGTACCAATTAAAGCTAAGCTTGAATCGTGCTTTGATTGATGTTATTTTTCACGTTTGTCAGTCATCAACCGATTTCCCGATTAACGGTAGCCATAAAAGGCTTTCCCAATAAAGTAATTGTCAACAATTTGAACAGATTAACGCAGTCTTATTATATCTCTTCAATTATTCAGCACTTGTTGTTTCACCTTGGGCTAGGTCGACCTCTAGACGACAAAAACAGATAGTAAAATATCACTCTATAGGCAACTTAAACAGTATCAATCTTCTACCGTCTTCGTACAGAAAAGAAAAAATGGATAAATCGTACTACTACTTGTACTGTATTTCATTTGGGGTTGTCTTTCTTCCGTCATCTTCTACACCCTTTTTGACTGACGATCTTTAGGCGACATTCCGTCGCGCTGTGTTTCATTGTTCATGTTTTTCCTCGAAAAAGAAGTTATAAAAGGAATATATCTGGCTGTCACACGGCTGTCAGGTCCGGTTGTTGCACAGGCTCTCTTTCGGTTCATGTCGCCCGTGTTTGTCTTTCTGTGTGCACTGTCAATGTATTTTTTTGTTCATGGCGAGGATCCAGAGCGTTACTTCCCCGCAGCTACTGTTTGTTTTTCTTCTCCTTCTAGCTAGGATTCAATCATTTTGGTTGTTTGCCCGTGATTGAGAACATGCAGCTAAGGGATAATATTGCCACTAAGCGGGGACAAATGATGGTTGCCATGATGCTTAAGCTACAATATTTCAGGTCAAACTTCAGTTTGATTGGAAATAGTCAAAACAGGAGCTAACCCGTTCGTGGTGTTTTACAGAAACGCTAATTGTTCCACTGATTATCAAAGTTCCTATATAGGTCAGAATTCTTAGACCTCATGAAAAGGAAAAATTTTATTAAGGAGTTTATGTATCAGTCAGGAGAAAAACATGATTAAGTCGTTAATTTTCAAGTATCGAGACACACAAGTGAGGAAATTTGTAGAATACTGAAAAACGAATGGCATCATATAAGGTATTGACGGTCATGGCAGTCCAGTTCATTTTGTTTAATTTTGCCAATTACTCTCCCTCAATCGCTATGGAACTTAAAGTAAGCAAAGAAATTACATGTAAATGACAAGTCAGAGATTCCAGACAAACAAATATGTCTCCTGAGCATTATTTTCGAAGTTGCAAACAGCAGAGATAAACTTTGAAAAACTGCTAGGCTGAACAGTTTTCAAAAACCCTAATTTCAATCCGTTTCAGTCTTCTTCAGTTTTGCCCATCTGTGGCATCTGTTGTATCTGTTGTGTTATTTTGACCTTCCTTTAATGTGCTAAGCGGTTATATTTGGAGGACAGATTTCTTATTCTTGTCACTGATAATAATATAAAATCACTTGCTAGGCACAGCAGGAAGGTATTACTAGACAGCACGAAGTGTGCCAAAAGCGTTTTTGTACAGAAGAAAGAGAAAGGAATCTAAAACATTACTAAAATTATGCCAGTCTAAGAAAACCAGCGCCGTGGCGTAGGCTTAGTATTGTGGCTGCTTCCGTGATGTCGATTTTTTTAAGAATACGCGAACAAAAGACGTTTATAGGTCAAATCTCGAATAGTCGTTCTCTTCCCTGAATCTAAAGGGCTTTATTTCCTCAACAAGAGAGATCTGAGCACAGTCGAACCCCGCTTTACGGATAGCTTGCTTTGTCCCTGGGGAAAGAAAGCCCTTACATTTTCTCTAAATTCAACCCGCTTAATACGGACACCCCATTATTACGGACATTTTGCTTTGTCCCTGGGGAAAGAAAGCCCTTACATTTTCTCTAAATTCAACCCGCTTAATACGGACACCCCATTATTACGGACATTTTGCTTTGTCCCTGGGGAAAGAAAGCCCTTACATTTTCTCTAAATTCAACCCGCTTAACACGGACACCCTGTTAGTACTGACCTTTGAATGGCCCCCTCAGTGTCCCTATTTACAGGGTTTGGCCGTCGGTATTCTCAGTTTTCTTGGCTAATTCACTGTATATCTAACTTACAGGTGTGGCTGCTAGTATCAGGTCTGGTGTTACTGACTACAAAGATGTTTCCGATCAGTCCTCCCCAGACGAGCATGTAAGTTCAATTCTGATTTGCCACAAGGCGCCAGTTTTAGAGCGTTTTCACATGACGTCACGGCGGCCATATTGGTGTCCCGTTAAAACAATGAAACTTCGGCCATGTTGGTGGTCCAAACAAATCTTGTGGGAGTTGAAATATTTTTATGCAAACACTTTCGACACAATGACTGGATAACCGACAATCTGACTAACACTAAACGACTGTTCAACTGTACATTTAAGAGTCTTCATAGCCAAAAACATCACGGCTTCACTGGCAGACGACCGATAACATAGCGACTTAATTGACCTGTCAAGTCAATAACCAGAGTTTCATACCATAAGCTGACGTGATACAACTCACTTTGACGTTGAAGATGACTACCGCACAGAGTGTCGAGATGTCAGTCACTGTCAACATTGTTCCTACTCAGGACCACGATCACCCGCACGATCATTCTCCACCTACTTATGAAGCTTTCTTTTGTTCCGATTAATTTGCATAGCTGGCCACGTGAGTGAAAACGCTCTATACAAAGGGTAGACTGCAAGTAATCCCTCACGATTGCTCCAAGGGCGAGCCTAAGTATCAGACGTTCCTAGGGGGATATGAAGAAGAGAGAGGCGAAAAGTTTGTTTAATGGAGCGAAAAGGGGGTTAATGGGGCGAATGGAGACGAGAGAAATTTTCCTTTCTCTCTTCCCCCTCCCCCCTTCCCCCTCCCCCTCCCCCTTCCCCCCTCCCCCTTCCCCCTCCCCCCTCCCCCTTCCCCCTCCTCCCTTCCCCCTCCCCCTTCCCCTCCCCCTCCTCTCTCTTTAGCCTCAGTTTCAGCCACAGTCGATCAACTTCTTCTTTCCTATAACAAACCATAAACAGAAAGGGTATGAGAACTCATTAATAAAATGATCATCACAGGGAAAATTTATCGAATTCTCTTAACTAATTCTTAATGCAGGAAATAAATGGAGATCAATCTGGAGAATTTGTATGTGGAGATTGGGGCTTGAAGGACCAAGAAGGTCCCCGTCTTTAAAAAGTGTCTTATAGAGAGTTGACCGTATTCACATGCATATACTCTACGCAGCATTCGAGTGGCTAATCTCCAGGCCAGGGATGTTAGACAATCGTTTTGTGCTTTCTTATCGTGGAAAATAAATCAGGTGATCTGTGACGTCATAAACCAACGCGCGCACCAATTCAATTCAATTCAATCTGTTCCCGTCAGCTTTGGTTTATGGGGTACGGCATTAAAATTTCTTTCCCCAGGCCCCCGCAGTGACGTCACAGATCACCTGGAATAGGCAACAACAACAGCAACTTAATTATAGCATGAATTTTAGTCGGGTCGAGCGCATCCAAACTTACTCGGTGACGACACTAACCATACCCGGTGGGTTTTAAGTTGAAATCTTACTGCATGCGCTAGAGTATTGATTAAACTAGAGTTGACCTCATAAACATGGGCAACTAAGTAACTTCTGCTGAGAGACTTTGTAAACCGTGCGATGAGAGTATCCTCCTGAAAGAGAGTCTAAATCGTTTGATCTTTATTTTTCTAGGGAAATAAGTGTTTGACACCCCAGTTCCCAGATCTGCCTGTTACGCTTGACATATTTGATCAATATCAGTGACCTTACCAAATAAACATTATCGACATTCCAATAAATACATTACCACCAACAAGGTCTTAAATTAACATATTAGCAAGGTCAATTTCGCCATCGTTACTCGGCAAATCTGATCAGTATGATCGCAAACTGTCATCAAAGTTGTAACAAACTATAGCCATGTCGTCAGTAAATGCAGCTGGTGTCCGGCGTTTATGTGAGCTGAAGCAGTGCTGTAGTTGTTGATTGGTTTGTTGGCAACGCAATCACTATGGACAAATTATCGGTCACTCCGAGAGGAAAAGGTAACTTGTATTTGAGAATTGTTATCTTTATCATAGCGAGCCTTCCTTGGGCAAACGAGTCAAATAAGGCTAGTTATTTCTAGCTTAACGGATTAAGTGGGTGTTTTACGGTTAATTTTATGAGAAACATACGATACCAAAGGTGATCGCTCTTACAAGACTTTCTTAAGTTAAGTTAACAACCCTCATAACTCAAACCCTTTTTCTGAAAACGTAACTTATCGATTAGCCTTGTAACCTCTTTTAAGCGATTTCAGCCGCTTAAATTTGTTTATTTCGAAGATTTACCGATCGACATGGGAGTTGAATCTGCGTAGGTACTTGAATATGTTATAGAATCTCTGTTTTATAAGTGAATACATCACTGAGGAAGATCTTGGGTGTTTTTCATTAGAAAGGTATTTTTGAACGGTTTCCGAAATTTTAACTCGCCTCAATGAGACTCTGAAACATTTTAAGGTACCTAGTACTTAGGAATCAAGACTGTGCTTGATTGAAAGTTATTATGCTCGCTGTCTATTTGGGTCACACCTCATTAAACTTTTGAACAGTGGCCATGTTTGAAAAATGTTAAGTTCTGTTTAGCTTACATAGCTGGCGACATTAAGGCTCACTCTTGCTCTCTGATCCCAACAGCTACGCTGGGATAGTTTTGTTTTACAAAATTCTGATATTATAGTAACAGCAACAGAGGAATGAAATCCTTGCTAGGTTTTGTTTGAATGGTCACGGTGCAAACAATACAGTGCTAATAAGATGTAAAGCGTTTTAATTAACAATTAGTCGCCGAAGGCGACGTGAAGATCGGTGATTAGTAAAATCCAACTAGTGGTCTATCATCAATGCTGCGTTCTGATTGGTTGAGCTACTACTAGGCTATATGTTATAGCCCACTAGTAGCGAAAAGCGCGGGCTTTTTGGCGGCAAAAGAGGATTAAACTCTAGCTTTAACTAGCTAAAGTTTCTTTATTCTCAATATTTTTGACCAGCTAGTTGGATTTTACTAAAACAATTATTCCTCTCCCCCTCATGGCCTCTGAGTCAATAGCCCATTCGGCCTTCGGCCTCATGGGCTATTGACTTAGAGCCCATTCGGACTCGAGGAATAATTGTTAAATAGTCACCGAGACGAAGTCGAGGTGGCTATTCGCCGATATCCACGTCGACTGAGGCGACTAATTGTTTTAGTATAATTACATTGATGATTACTCAAGAAAATAAAATTATTGATCAATTTCCGACTCCGAAACATCAAAAAATGTGGCTGCTATTTTGAAAACTGCTAGCCTTCAATGTTATAATCACCGTGCGGTGATTATAGCGGGATAAAGCGAAGCTCCTAGCCAATCACAGCGCTCTATTTTCGATAATCATCAATGTAATTTTACTAATAAGAGTGATTAGAATTAGAAGTTACTCATTATGGCATTTTTCATTATAACTCCAGCTGAGCTGTAAGATTTTATTTGAATGGTACTTCTTACAAGTAATTGCATCATGCATGTCAAGAATTTTCCGCCTCGGAAGTCAAGACTTACATTCCAAAGTTCATTAGTTACATCAACCTAACTATAACCGGGTAATTTGGTCTATTGAGTTATTTGAATGCACAATAAATCAAATCAATTTGCAAAGTTCCGAGCTTGAAAAGTTAAGTGAATATTTTCATATGTCTTGCTGTCGTTCGTAGAATTTTCCGTGTTTCTTACCAAAGCCCATGGTAAAATCAAGATATCAGCAAAATTACTTCATATTGTTATCATAAAATTTACGGCAATCGAGAGAAATAACGCTAGTTTTTTCATTTGTTCTGATAATAAAAAGATCGGTTCTCAGTTTATATGCGGGGGCCGGCGGGGGTTGGAGATGTGAGCAGAAAAAAACAGCGAGGGGGTGGCAGTACAAAAATAGGCTTTGTCCGAATTGGCTAACAGGTGAGAGCATTAGATTCCATCGGCCTAAATCCCTTGGACACCTTATGAAGTTTACACAACGTAGTATTTTTTATTTCTTCTACACTACACTTAGATGAAATGTCTACGTTTCTTGACATTTCTGCTCAGGAAATGTTCATGAAAGTGTAAGTCTCTTCAATTTTTAAGGAAAAAAGTTCAGAAGAGCGAGTGTAAGAGTCGAACCCGGAGCGTAGTGTTTGCAGTCCATCACCTATACCCTTACGTCTCTGAGGATTTGCTGGCGAGCTTTGGTTTGATTTGAAGCTAAATAGCAACAACCCTAACCGAAATAGAAGCTAACCGTTTGGAGTCATTGCTTAATCCTAATCACCTATTTTCAGTGCTTAGCCCTAATCAGTTTTGTGGCTTAACCCTAATCACTAACGTCAGTGCTCGAAACCGAAGCGATAAGGAATACTAGGTTGTGTAAACTTCATAAGGTGTCCAAGGGGGTTCAGGTCGATGAGATCAGACCTGCGCTTTACCAGTAACGATCCCACAAACAATTGCGAGCTCCAGTTCCCGCCCTCCTACCCCTCCCCTAACTCCAAGGACCAAACAACCCTTTCAGTGTAGCTCTGGCCCTGAGGAAGGCTAATTTTGTTAGCCGAAATATTGGCTTTAAATAAATCAGCCCTTTGCCGTATTGCCAGCCTTGCATTCAGTTTTGTATTAATCATTTCCCACTTCAAGTGACGTCTGGCATCAGCATCTCTACATTAGCATGAGATCCGGCAAGGAAGAACCAGTCGGTTTTATTTACGCGTTGAGAGGACCTCTGCATTCATAGGTTTTTACCAAACAACCGTTTCACCCCACGGGCTAGCTAATAGATAATGAAATATATTTCATAATGAAATAGATATGCCTTAAGTCTTAATATGCAGGTCTGAGACACCACAGTAAAAGTTCACAGGTTCAAAAATTAGAGCTTATTTGTACAGCGCAATGAACAATACTATGTGAAAGAACTGATGAATCAGTGATGAAGCCTGCCTGAGGTGGCATTAAAGCATCATGGGTATAACAGTCACAGACCACCCAGCAAGTATATCACACTTCTAACTTGCGAATCTGTAGCCGTTATAAAAACCTGTGGTGTGACCATTTAAAAGAATCCTTTTCAACAGTACTTGCTCATTGTACTATCTTCGTTGCTATGTTAACAGGTCCTCACTTTCGCGTCTTTAGGTGCTGGAGAAAATTTTTTTCTTTTGTTATTCTTTTTCTTTTCCTATGCAAAGGTTTTGTTGTTTTCTTTGTACAAACAAGTATATCATCACAATTTTATTATTAATAATTTAAATTTACTGCAAGGAGTACTAATTTAAAGTGGAATATCTAATACACAGGAATAACTATTTTAAGCAGAAAAAACAAAACAAAATGGGCACATGTTAAATAAAAAATAATAATAGGTAAGACAATATATATAACAAAAAAAGGTTCAAAGCAATCTCTCTTAATGTGTTTTGCATGTCCCTAGTGCTGATCTTTCTGGAGTATAAAACTAGTTTCGTTTATCGCGCATCCTCGAATTCATAATCGCTCTTGATCCATCTCAGCATGTGTCACCTGACAAGGAATTTGTACAGCTGTCCTCGAGATAATACAGAACAAAAATAGTGTTGGAATTCTTTTGTGCGACTATGATCTTAACCCCAAACCAATATTTAGAAATGAAACTCAAATTGTATTTTGTAAAATACCGAAGAACAAATGACAACCAGATAGACGTAGATTCCGTAGAAGTTTCATTTGAATATCATAGCCGAGGATTTCCTTCAAAAACTGAATAGTTTAAACTGCTTTAACATGACTCCACTGACTCTCTGACTCCGCTCTGTAAACAGTTGTACGTATTATTATATTTATCTTTCATGATACTCGGCTCATCATCGAAAATATTTGGCTACTGTTCCCGTGATCCGAATTTTCTTCAATGAGGCCCTGTTAGGCGGGGAGGGAGGGGAGGGGAGGTATCTCCATGGTCTGAATTTCAAACACGGTTGTTTCGCATTTTGAGGAGTAGGCCTTGTCCCTGTTGTTATTTCACCCATCTTTGTGTCGTCTTTCGCCTTTTCATCTAGTCTTTAGTCGCTGTTTCAAGATCATGTCGCTTGTCGAAATTTTGCCTTAACAGGGCCGTTTTAATTGTTATTTCCTTTTCAATATTGCTAGATAAGATGTTATTTTCTTACACTCACCGTCGAGTTTTTTTATGTACACCTGCCGTTACGGTCGGTCAAGTATCGGAATTCTTTTGTGCTCCCTGCTTTGGCACGCGGCTTGTTGAAGATCAACAGTTGTTCATTTAAACGAGTTGTTAAGTGGTCATTTAACTCATTGATAGTCTGCTTTGACCTTTAAATATGTTTTATCAATTCTAGCTACTGTAGTCTTCTTATTCAACGCTTGGATAATTTTCAGTACAAGTTTAATTGCCTCTCCGATGATCAAGTGGCATTCTTCTACTCACACCTGCCGCCCCGCCCGAAAGATCTATTTTGACCCCAGACATATTCAGTAGAATTGCTGTAGAAATTCTTTGTGAACACTTTAATGAGTCAATTTACTTTATGTTGAAAGTTTCACTTAAACAATTTTAGTTTATCGCAAGTACAAACGCGTCTTTTAACCCGGCTGCCATGAGAAGGAACGCCTGATCGTAGGTTAGCGCTTGCCGTCGTTTATTATACGTTCTGTGTATTTGAGGAGAATGAGAAGTGTGCTGCAGTGAGGCAGTGTGCATATGCGCGAAGTTCAGTGAGTACTAAGCGGGCAAGTTCAAGCAAGAAAACTCAAACTATCATTGTTTGAAATTGACGCTAGTGGCTTTAATGAAGCTCCCTCGCACGCACACAGAGGTTTCGTAATTGTTACCTGTACAATGGTGTTGTTGTAAGGATTCATTCTTTCACAGGTGTTCGCTAGGCCTTTTTTGCATGACAATATCACGCTACTTAATGGCACGCTTAGGTTCTTTGTTGTAGAACAGCTGTGGCACGTGGTTGTACGCCCATCGCATTCCGCTGCAAGCTTTGTTGACTTAAACAAGCGCGCGACGTCAAGAGATATTCGCTTGGTATTTAATTAAGCTAGCCTTACTTATACCAAGTTTCTCTTCTAATGTTCAAGGGAACCCTAGCCATAACTTTTATCGTCTTCTCGATAAAAGTCGCGTGTGTTAACACGTGCCGTTTTATTATCTAGAGGCCGGCGTCCTAAACCGAAGCTGCCTTTGTCTTGTTTGCTTGAAATTTGCCTCAAGTTTTAGTTGAGTTTCACTTGTTTCTTATCTTTTGTCGTGTTGTGATTGAAATGATATTGAAGAGGACTTAATGGTGTAATGCTAAGCTGATATATCCAAGATGAACGACACTTCGCTTGTCTGTGAGGCATACTTCGTTATTCATACAGCATTGTTTTATACAGCCATGTGGGAGCTTTTTGTTTGTTGTTCCCGAAGTAATGGAAAGCGTTAGTATTGATGTTTGCCTTTAATATGCAAATTAAACGAACTCTTAATGAACGAGAAATGCTAATTTTTGTTCAGAAGGCCACGCTACTTAAAAATTGTTTTCTTTTTTCTCTTTGTTTCTGTTTATTGTGTCTTGAAACGTTTTTCACAATAGAAAAGTCATAGCAAACTTTTAACTGCGACTTCTCATTTAATAGCTTTGAATCTTCTTATTGGTCGAGGCGCCATCATGACGCCAAACCTTAGTTCACTTCTTAATGAAAGCCTTGGAGGTACCGGAAAGCTGTATGAATCGCCATACGTTTTTTACTTGAATTAAAAACGGTCTCCTTGCTATGATTACCCACGACTAAATTGCCCATAAAGATTAATTTATAAGCAGGCACGTCTCACAAGCACGATAAGTGTTTTTCCCGCCCTTCTAACAAAATCCTAGAGTTTGGCGCGTGCTAGAACTTGACTGTGGCACGTGTGGTTTTCTTGATCGAGTCATGAGTTTTTTAAACTTAAGAAGCTTAAAAGATAAGAACCTACAATGCAAGCGTATCGCCATTTCTGGTTCTTGTAATGTGACGATAGTCTGAAAATCCTCGATTAGAGCGTGGAACGTAAAAAAATTATTTCCAAGGTAATTCTTAGTGAAAGTTTTCGCGCGAAGATGTATATTTCCATCGAAGAGAAGCCGCATTGGTGCGTGATTTAAAACTTCTCCTGGTCCGTCCGTAATCTTCATCCTTAGATGTCATCCTTTGATGGCGTGATTTCACCGCAAACATGATCAGATCAGAAAATCTCGTTTAATACCACAGCTGCCCTGTTTATCAGAACCGTCGATTTTTCATCCATTCTGTAAAGCCTCTGTCGTTATGATCTGCTTTGCGGCGCGATGAGATGCGATAACGCACAGACCATGACAAAAAATTTGTGTTTGTGGACTTAATTAGCATGGCACGTATTGAGATGACTTCAAACCGCAAAATCCTCAATTTCCGTGCCACAATGTTTGGTTTGCAGAGTTTTCGGAAGGAAAAATGATGATTTAACTTTTCGTCAATAAAAGCACTCCCCCTGTTCACATTCTCTTGGCTTGTTTCATATGATACTTCACCTATGCTACTTGTGTAAGTGAATTCCTTTATCTCGGCAACGGGTTGTTGAATTCTTTTCCGGCTCAGCTAGTACCAATGGTCTATGCGGTATCCAGGTACTGATCTTTAGAGCATTTTCTTCAGCTTGTAATTAATAACAATTAAATTCATTTTCTATTTCTGACACGCGCCAGGCTCATTAGCGCTTTGGAAGCGATATCTGTTACGAAATGCGCTGTTTTCGCAAGATCAACTGGTCACTTTCAGACAAGTCTCGGTTGTGTTGATCTTCCTACCTTGTGAGGATAGTAACATACAAATTTGCCCGTTACTGCATGCGTGCCGGTCGTTTATATACAACGATTTGACAAGGCAGATAGTTTTTCAGTTGGTTCTTTGTGGGTGGTCAAACAGTGAATTGAGGTCAAATGTTCAAGACCTTTTCAAGAAGAAGAAAAAGTGATTATTCTCTGATCAGCTTGCCTTGTTTATCACAGGTGTAACCTTGTGTGTTTCCGTCAAGAGCCTCGCTTGGCGTCCATTGATGGGAAAACAAGCAATGCGCGTTTCATATTCTTTACTTAGTGGCACGCGCCGGGTCATTGTTTACTTTTCCCCGCTTATTACCATTTGTTAAAGGCAAACCACAGTATTTAGTTTGGGTTTTTCCTGTAAACATTTCAGTTCCTTTCGTCTCATTGTCACATACCGCTCACGGATTGTAAGTAAAAACATATTAAAATCCCAGACAATGATTGCGTTTCGGCACAGGTATCGAAGAATTGTCTGAGATCTGCAGGTGGATTTTAGATATTGAAATTGCGCGTAGCCGATTTCCATTTTCTTTAATTCCTTGAGCCCCTAAAGAAGTTCAATACTGTTCTTTATTAAATTTGTCTGATGTCAAAGATTTCTGTTTTTTAAAGCAACGATCGGCAGCTTTCAGAGATTATCTCCAGAAGCGTTGATTATCCTGCAGGTTAATTGGCGCGATAAACCCTTTCGACGGCTGTTGCGAGGAACCAACTTGACGAAACACGATATCTTTACGAGTGATCTCCTGAGCAGTCTGCTCTTGAAAAGATTTTGCAGGGCTGAGAAATTTGTTCCTCTTTTAGAAATTGTTTACTATTCACTTGGTCTCGGCCAATCAACACCATTATTATAAAAGCGATAAGTGTACCCATGGGTATCACGTTGCGTCAGTAATTAAACCACGCATGCTCATTAGTATTACCGCTCCCAACCAACAAAACTTTACATCTGTCTTGGGCTTCTCACATCGCTCAGAATTGAATGATTTGCAAGTGTGTTGAGCTCGCATCGGATCGGCGCGCAGGGCGGCCGTTCATGTCGCACGCTGACGAGGAGGAAATTTCGGCCGCGCACTCGAAGGCTTCACAAAATTCTTGATAGAGACTTTAGCAATGGCCTCGGGCCGACTCGTGAAAAACTTGTTTTTCGCTGCTTTATGCCACTTCATTCATGTGCAGGTACGGTCAGACCTTGTGCTAAATGGTGAATTTTAGTGTTTTGGTCAGGTGTATGGCTGTATCCTAAATTTTTATCCTACTTAACTCCGCAGATTTTAAGTCTAACTCTTTTTATTTTCCGCAGACTATCATCGGTTCAGGATCGTTCGAAATACATTTGGTTTCGTTAAAAAACATCGAAGGTGAGAAATTGGACGGTGGATGTTGTGATGGGAGTCGCACAATATATCGTGGACAAAGTGTGTGCCTGGACGAGTGTGATACATTCTTCAAAGCTTGTCTCAAGCAATACACGTCGTATGTTTCGTCGGTGTCAGGTCCGTGTACATTTGGTGAGTCTACAACTGCTGTTCTTGGAGGAAGTTCGATCACCTTTACGAACACTTCATCGTCGAATAATGGTTTTCGCAACCCGATTTCTATTCACTTCACTTTTTCATGGCTGGTAAGTTACCATGGTTTATGTTCTTAAACGTGTTCTTAAAAAATCAAAGATTTGCCATCGGTCTGTTAGAGCAGGTCCGTTATTTTTAAAAATCTTAAGAAATTCGACGTAATAATTTGGATTAAATTTATGCGGACGTTAACGCAGATGGGCTATATTTTTCGATAATAAAATTTTAATGTAACCGCATCTAACAGCCGTTTTTAACCCGAAAAAAAAAACAGCTCAGTTAAAAAAAGTGGTCAAAAAGATTTTTAGAAAGAGAGAGTTTAATAGTTGAGCCACTGCTGTGAGCGGGAGCTCAAACGCACATTTCACTCGAAAGTTTGCATTTCAAGAAATAAATTTCTCTCATTGGCTCTCGGAAGCTAGTGGCAGAAGCACGTTCATTTAAAAGAATCGACAAGCACGTCGAAACTAAAAATCTCTATAATAAACACAGCTGCAGCTATCTAAACAGGCAGCATTAAAGCTAAAACCTGACCTGCAGATACCTCGTTCGAGTGCATCGCCTCGTATATTTTTTAACGTTGTTTATCGTAGCTTGTACCATAGTTTCGGGGGCCACGTGTCTTCTGTTTGACAGCCTTTTGTGCGAATTATGTTAATTAATAGGAGTTACGATTTATTTGCAACACAATCATTGCACTGACTGGAAAAAGAAAAATCAAAGAATTGACCTTGAAGCCGCATGGCATAAAAGCGATTCATTCAATACGAACGACAGAAACCGAAGTGTCTCGAAATTCCCATGTTGTCACTTTCATGTAGATTTCTGGAATAAACGAAACCCTATGCCGTTTACATAGAAATTTCCCACGTTCATCGGCCGGGAAGATAAATAATTCTCTGTACGTTTCCCCCCAACTAGTGAAAATATTACAGTGCAATTAAACTTTCAAGCGATAGCATACTTTAGAGAAAAAGCTCGTTGCCCCGGGAGTTGATCTTTGCTTAGCTCTGCATTATTTGATCTCGGTTTTCGAGATCTTTTTGATCGATATTAAAGCACGAGATCTGAGATAATCTTCCCTCTTTTGCGGTGGCAATTTGTTGATCTTATTGGCGCTTGGATTGTTCTCACCTTTTCGATTGTTGAATGTATAAAAAAAAGTGTGACACATGTGCCGAATTATGTTTTGGAATATTTGAATTCTTGTTTGACAGCACAGATGAAAATACTTTTGTTTTCATTCTTTATCTTTTAGAGCTATAATGCTTCATAGTTTTTAAAGTGAAAAATATCAAATGAATTAAATTAAGATTATATTGCTTGAAAAGAGAAAATTATAGACTCCAGCTAATCTACATTGTTTGGGTCACGTTGAGTTATTATTAGTTTCCCTGCCAGATTGTGACATCAAAATTCACTGAAGGCAGGTAAATTATTTCTCAAACTTATCAAACTTCTTTTTCTTTGCTTGTGGTCCGAGTCTCGTAAGTCACATACAGTTGAAGTGTCTATACAAGCTGGATTGACTTATTTAACCACAAATTACCTTCATGAAGTGATCTAGATCTCCATAAAATTTTGTAAAAATACATCTCATCCTTTAATTGGTGTTTCCATGCCCTCTTTTGAATGATTTAGTAGTCATTTACGGTCTAATTTATGTTGTGTTTGCTTTCATATTTGGTGCATATGTTTTTCCATCAGAATTTTTTTGCACCTTATTTTATTTCTCCTAAAAATTTGTGACTTTGAAGTTTTTCAACATTCAATGTTTTACTTTATAGGTAGATCTTCACCCACTTTTAGGGAAATTAATTATTTGTTATCCTATAAGTTAGGGAAAAGGACCTTTATTTTAATTTTTATTTACAAAAACATGGAAGTTGGGTCATTATTCTTGGTAAAAGACTAACAATATTTTGTTCTCTTTGATTGCTTCTTCAGTTGGCTTTCTTTTGTCCTCAAATTTTAGGACTAAAAATTTATTATTGTTATATAGTGACAAGAAAAATATTATATTGGCCTAAAATATGTCTTTCTTTGAAAAGTGATTATTACACATAATGTCCCCGTAAAGCTGTGGTCATGAACACATTGTTACTCTCGAAGGAAGGAACAGCTGTAAAATTCAGTCCAATCTTGTGCCAAATAGATTTTATAGTGTCTCAGAAACAGTGTGTTGTGCTGCTTGATATATCAGGCATATATAGTCTTTGATAATTATTTTGATGGAAGGATGTTGTGTTAGGTCGTTGTGTAAACTATTATGTTTTCAGTTTTTTTTAAAAAATTGTCAGGTTTATCTTTATGACTGCACCAACTGATCTGAGATGTTGGAAAGTAGCTCCCTTTTGTAATTAATTTTATTATTTTCCAAGGGTAAGATAAGGTAATGCAAGCAGTGTTTGATATCACAGGTGTTGAGTCATTCTTTTCATTATTGAGAGATTCAATTAAGGTAGTCACCAGAGTAGTACACAAGATAATATTAGTTGCACTTAGTTATTAAAAGGTTTGTCTTAATACTTCAGTTTAAACCACAATTACCTTCTTAATAAACTCACAATTTCTTTTTTATATAAGTTGTGCTGTGTTGTCGAAAATTTTATATATTTTTTGGAGAGACATTTCTGTTGGTTTGGCTGAATTTAAAGTTTTTCATAGTGTTAATTAAAAAAGACTTTTTTGAAAGCTGCAGAGATTTTCAAAATACTTTATTATTTGAATTTTTATTACTATTATTTTGATGTCTGAAATTTCAAAGCAGATGATTTATATTGTTAGCAGTGAATGACAATGGTGATTGGTTTGTGATCCTGATTTCTGCCAGATTTAATAATGTATACCATATGTATGTGTTGTGTTAGATGCTTCCCTGTTATAAATATTATTTTCTTAGTTTTAAAAATAATGTGGAGCTGTAATGAATATTATTCTCCACTTTCCAATCATGTTCTTACTACTTCATTCATTCCGTCCAAGTTTTCAATATGTACTGAATATTGTCAGTGGCTTTTAAGTCAGCAGTAGCACTGAAAATCATGTATGTAAAATATTTTTGTTTGCACAAACAAAATGAAAGGATGAATAGCAGATTGGTAAACACTAAATTTTTAATCAGTAAATTCATTGAAAAGAAATTAGAATCTAGTATTCTTTAACAGCAGTATGCCAGCAAAATTATTTTGTAAAAAGAGTTATATTATCCTTTATGTAACTTATCTAGAATATTACTTTTAGAAAAGTGAAAACTTGTGTAGCTGTAACTTCCAAACAGTTTGTAAAATTTGCCAAATTTCCTTTTTGTAATTAAAAAAAGCAAATAACGTTCCTCACAAGTAGGGATTAGAAAACCAACTTCCTAGTAGTAAACAGTATTTGTTATTTTGATGGTGCAGCTTCATATGTTTTTATTTAACCATCTATTTGATTAGTTTTTCTTTCTCTATGGGTAAGGGAGTAAAACTTTCCAATTTTCCCTGAATTTTTTTTTTTTGCCAATTTCAGAGTTAGTGCCATGGCTTTTAGAGATGCTCAAACGCCACATTAGAGCCAAGATATCATTTTCCTAGAAAGCATTAATCCCTTGAATAGTGGCCAATATATTTTGTTCAGCTGTTTCCTTAAAATTTCAAAAATGTGTGGTATGTGATTTCAGATCCTATTCCTTGGCAAAACATTTCAAACTGCATAAATTAATCAGATTTTATTCTTCCAAAAATTTGCAGAAAGTTACTTATTTATAATTAAGCACTTTCATTGCTTTCTTTAATCTGTTGTTAACTTATGGGGTAATTTTTTATGACCAGCATTACAGCTCAACTTTTCTTCATATGAAATACACATAATGGGAAATTTCCTTTGTTACACTAAAATTTACTGAATGCAAGGTACTGTCACTGTACATGGCAAAACTTTGGTCAGTCATGCAATATTTTTACCAACAGACTGTATCTCCTGTTCTTGATTTCAGACAACTTACTTCTTAGTTTTAGAAGCTTGGGATGCAGACAATTCAAGTAAGTGATTTTACCCAAGAAAACATTTTAAAAATACTGTTAAATTTGTTGCATGACCTCAGGGTACTTTTAAAATTTGACGCCATCGATAATGGATTTCTGCATTATTATATTGTTGCTATTACTGCAGTCATGCAAATTTGTAAAAGTGCTTTCAGTATTTTCACTAAGCATATTTCTGTAGTGCTATTCTTTAAATTTTTAATAAAGAATGTTGTGGTAGTACCTGACTTGAATATGTTCCTTTTTTGCCAGTTGGCAAAGATATATATATATTTTTTTCATTTATTAAAAATTCCTGGTTTTACTCCCTCCAGTTTTAGTAAATAAAGTAAATGAAAATTGTCTCTTAATTTCTTATTAACATCAAGACTAGACAACAGTATTTCAGCTGAGACGCTCACTGAAAAAAGACTAAGATATAATTCGTAAGCGTGCTTGTTGCAAAAGCTGTTAAGTTAAATTTCCATAGTTTTTTGTAGATCCTTGAATAAATTTCCCCAACCTTAACTTTTGCTTCAATAACATCTGAGTCTTTGGATAAAACTTTGGATGGACAATATTTCATTGTTTCTTTTATTTTGAAAAGCTTTTTTTTTGTATCGAAAAATATTTAAGCTCATGCAGTTTTGTTTTATCATAATTGGCCAACTAGTTTACCTCCAATCCGTTGAAATTTTATCCTGTTATATTAAATTGAAAAATATATGCTTTGTGATCACTGAGAGCTTCTATTTTTATTTAAAGGGGCTATGTTACAAAGATATTGTTGTTTTTGGTCAATTATGTGCTGCAGCCATGACAAAATACTCCAATAGAGTTATAAAGGAGATGTTGTACCAGACTTTCATCATGGAATTCTAAACATAATTTTTTAGGTAATTTTCTCAAGTTTCAATCCATGTCCATCCAAAGCAACAGATGATGACAGGAAAAAGATTTAATTCCTGAATACATTTATAGTCTTAATTAACAAAAATAGATCATAAAATTTATTAAGAAGACACATTGTAGCTTTTCAAAAAGATGACAAATAGCGTGAAATAGCCCCTATAAACTCTTCTTGTGTATAAGGGGTTTATGAATCTAAATTATACCAACTTCTATTCTTTTTTCACAAGGTAATGGTGAACTAATAGACAGAGCTACTCAACGTGGTACATTATTTCCAAATAAGACATGGGAATTGCACACATACAATGGTCCTGCTGCTACCATCAGCTACAAGATACGAGTGATCTGTGATACTAACTATTACGGAAGTCAATGCAACAGATTTTGTCGACCCCGAAATGACACTTTTGGTCATTACACTTGTGACGAGAATGGGAACAGAGTCTGTATGCCAGGTTGGAGTGGAGTTCACTGCGATAAAGGTTGGTGGAACTTTTGAAGTTGTTGTGATTTGCTGACTACTGTCAGTAGGTTATTTCCAAGTTCCAAAACAAGGCACAGATATTCTGTCACTTTTTGTATCTACATTAAGGATATTTGATTGCCAAGCTAAGGTTGGACTGCCTGATTTAAGCTCAACTTAAAGAGTAACTCCTTCTCTTGCAGCCATCTGTAAAACTGGTTGTGACCCAGTCCATGGATCATGTAATGTCCCTGGAGAGTGCTTGTAAGTCAAAATGTTTGCTATACCATAACAAGTAACATTGCCACTCTATGAAACACCATAATATGCTGTCAATTTGTCAGATTGCCTCTTTTACATGTAGTTTTTCCACCTAACATTATTTAGTTCACTGTGATTTAACCATTGTTTGTTTTTAGGTGCAATCCTGGATCAGGATGGGGTGGGGAACTATGTGACCAGTGCCAGTTACGTCCTGGCTGTGTTCATGGGACCTGTAGTCAACCTTGGCAGTGCAATTGTGAGCCTCAGTGGGGAGGATTACTTTGTGATGCAGGTAGCATATCTACATTATTCGGAATCCTTAAAAGACAAAACTTAAGCTCATTTGAACAATTTTAAAGCAATGAAAGATTTCAGCGGCAGGTCACTTTACACTGTACATGTATGTCCATGTCAGCAGTATTCTAAGCTCTTACTGAATGCACATAACATGTACTTGTGAATGCTGAAGCTATTTTCTAACATTACATTACATTGCTTTTTTAAATGCCTTGTCAGACATATGTTGCACAAGTGTGTTAGTCTATTGTACTGATAAGTGTGCAGTTGTGTTGAGCATGTTTTATGCTTCTCCATCAACAGATCTCAACTCGTGCAGATCTTTACCTTGCCAAAATGGAGGTATATGTTACAACATAGCAGCGGGGCAGTACAAGTGCAACTGCCAAGATGGATTCACTGGCGTTAACTGTGAAACTGGTTAGTGCTCTATAGCGTGATGTCACTGTCAAGGTTTCCTATCCAGAGAAAGATTATACCCTACTGTTATGACTGTTTAGATGCTAGTTGTATCTTGTAGTCATTATATTTTTATTACTCAACAAATGGCTATTTTTCTTGCAGCAATAGATTTTTGTGCTTCATCACCCTGCAAGAACAATGGAACGTGCCACAATGATACTAATAACTTCCGATGCACTTGTCCTCCTGGCTGGGCTGGGCGCACTTGTGAAATAAGTAAGTAGAGATATTTAAATTGTGTAGCCGGCATAACTGGTACTTTATCGGCCAAACAAGGTGAACAGGGCATTTCGTGCTAATCGCGAGGCAAGGAGAGGAGAGAAATCTCCTCCTCTTGCCTCACGATACGCATAATAGGCCGTGTTTGCCTCGTTTGGCTCATAAAGCACCTGTTGTGCAGGCTAAAAATTGTGACTAGAACTAGTGGGAGGGACATTTTCTTTGAAATCTTAGTGTAGATTAATGACCATGCTGAGTTATTTATATCCTGTTGCTCACCTTTGTAGACAGAGATTGTACAAGTCAACCCTGTCAGAATGGTGGAGTTTGTCATAACAGTGGTCAAGGTAATCAGTGTGTATGTCCCCCAGGATGGACAGGCCACATGTGTGAGCATGGTTAGTACCTTTTTGTCACTAACCTGTGATAATAGTCTCTTTGATCAGCCATCAAGCTACTTCTGATCTTATAAATGCAAGTTTTCCTTGAATAAATCAGAATAGATCAATCCTTTTTTTTTTTAAAGGAACAAAGCTCTCTGTTGTAATATCTCGTGATCTGGATTTCAATTTACCTGTAAAATCTTATTTGTGTCACAGATGTTGATGAATGTGCTTCAAGTCCATGTTCTAATGATGGCAAATGCATTGACCTGGTCAATGACTTTGCTTGTGAATGCAAAGCAGGCTGGAAGGGAAGATTTTGTAATGAAAGTAAGTGCAATACAATACTGAGCTTGTAAGTCACCTACTGATGATGAATGAACAGACTCAGATTTCTTTGAAGTGTCTTTGTGGAACAGCAATCTATTTACTCTTTGTTACCGTCAAACATCTTGAAAACAGACAAACAAACTGATCCTAATGTCTGCATTGTAAAGGTGTTTACATCGTACTCCTCCTGTAGAGATACGGAGATTTTTTCCAGTGTGATAACTTTGCTGCCAGAAGAACTGTGTCCTATAAAGGCGTGGTCAAATTATGGGAGTACCCATCAGTGTGCTCTAATAAGCTGTTTTCTCAACTGTTCTTCTTGTGCACATTTTTCAGGTATCAATGACTGTGCTGGTCAGTGCAGAAATGGAGGAACATGCACAGACTTGGCAAATGACTACAAGTGCAGCTGTCCAAGAGGCTTCACAGGCAAGGATTGTGAGACTAACATTGACGATTGTCAGAGTAATCCCTGTGTAAATGGTGGAGTTTGTGTGGATCGAATTCAAACCTACACTTGTATTTGTAAAACTGGATTTACTGGAAACGAATGTCAAGTTGCTGTCAATGAATGCCAACCATCACCGTGTGTTCATGGAACTTGCTCGGATCAACTGAATGATTACAAATGTACATGCAGTTCAGGATATACTGGGAGAAATTGTTCGGTGTTGGCAACTGCTAATACTTGTAACCCTTATCCTTGCCAGCATGGAGCTACATGCATTAAACATGCCGATGGATCAGAGACTTGTGTCTGCCGTGGTGGCTACACTGGTGCATTCTGTGAAACCGACATCAATGAATGTCTGAACGCAACATGTCATAATGGTGGAACCTGTGTCGATGCCATCAGTGGATTCAAGTGTGTGTGCCCATTGGGTTATGCAGGATCTACTTGTCAGATTGATGCCAATGTTTGCTTGAGTTCTCCTTGTCACAGCTCGGCAACATGCGTGGATAAAGCTGGTGGCTATGAATGTGCGTGTGCTGCAGGATATACCGGCATAAATTGTGATCACGAAATAAATGATTGCGGTCCCTTGAATCCTTGCAGGAATGGAGGGACATGTTTGGATAGACTTAATGGATACCAGTGTCAGTGCAGGTAAGAGCTGGGCATAAAGTTTAAACTTTAAAAATTGACAAGCAAAGCAAAAACAACAGAGAATTATCCAAACAGTTTAAAGATGGGGTTGTTTTCAAATAGTTTCTTATGACTAAGATCTTTCAACAGGTGTTTGAAGGTCTTACTGTGCAGGGTACAATTTAAGTTTGAGATAAGAAATAATCGTTTAATTCACATATTGAAGCCTAGGGAAATAATCGGTCCTCAAAAGTTGGATTTGATATGTTTTTTCAGGCCAGAGTTTACTGGAGGTGACTGCGAGGTTCCCATCAATGTGTGCACAAGTAATTCTTGTTTCAACAATGGAACTTGTATTCAGGGTGTTGGTTCATTCACCTGTAGCTGCCCTCCTGGCTTTACTGGACAGAAATGTGAAGCAAAGATTGATGCATGCGACTCGAACCCTTGCCACAATGGAGCAAAATGTCACAGCTTAGACTCTGCTGGTTATACATGCTCTTGTTCTGCTGGATTCACCGGTCAAGACTGCACCACAAGGATTGACTACTGTGATAAGTTCCTCTGCGATAATGGTGGGACATGTTCTAATGGCTTACTCGCTGCATCCTGTATTTGTATGCCAGGATTCAGTGGGGTACACTGTGAGGTCAATATTGATGAGTGTCTGTCTGGTCCTTGTCTTAATGGTGGTCGGTGCATAGACAAGAATAATAGCTTCCACTGTGTGTGTCCCACAGCAACAAGAGGAAGACTTTGCGAAGAAGGTATACAAATATGCAGTTAAAAAATATATAAGAAGGATCTGTCCAGTCATTCTAGTTCTGATGAACGCTTCCGGCCAGAGTTATCCTTAAGAATCATAAGGAAAAATCTTTAAGTAGGTTGGTAGGAATATCTAACAAACGATAAAGTGAACAACTAAGCACTGTGTCACTGAGCATTATTTTTATTATTTACACAGTGATCAATCCTTGTTTGGAGCCCGCAACTGTCAATGGAACATCTACTTTGCGAGATTCCGGAATTTGTGGCGCACACGGAACATGTGAATTACTCTCTCCAGGAAACTACAGCTGCAAATGTGCCAAAGATTACAAAGGGAACCACTGCCATGAAAGTAAGTGATGAAATCTCTGCATTTTAGTCTTCATCACAGTATGATATGACATTCAGCCTGCCGAAAGGGGCACCCAACGTCAATTTTCGAAAAATATCTGTTCGGAAGACGATTTGAGAGGTAGAATTTTCGGAACATTTTTTGTAAGATTTCTTGCTTACCTGTCTCTCCTAGGATTTTCGAACATCTAAAAAGTGGTATATTGCCCATTTCTAACGGATTTTTACCCTAAAAAGGTCACCTAGAATTTTAGGAAGCCTTGTTTCTGGCTGAAATTTTCGAAAAGGTAAGTTTTGATCCCTCTAATTTTCGGATCATTAGACTTTCAGGTAGGAAATCCGAACAGATGAAAAATTTTTGGAGGATAAAAATATGCCTATATCTACCGTTTAAATACTAAAATACGTTTAAAAATGTTGTTAAGTGGTTTTGAGCTATATTCTCGTTGGTTGCCCCTGTGCCGATTGCAGTGACTATGATGGTGATAATCATGATAGGTGTTGTGAAGTTCATTGCTTGTGTCCTAACTTTTGCATTTTTTGTTTTAAGAAATCGATAACTGTCGTAACCACAGCTGTAAGAATGGAGCAAGTTGTCTGGATGGCATTGAGTCATACACTTGTGTCTGTGCCGATGGTTGGGAAGGGCCTAATTGCACGCAAAGTAAGTATATATCCTACATATTTCTTGTGAGAGTGAGTAAGCAGAGCTATTAAAAATTTCCGAGCTTTTTTTCTCCAGTGTGAGGGATTTTAAAGCCTTGAATCCTGTAAGGTTTTCAGTCTTATAATTTTGATCACTCTTTTTGTTAGTCTTCACTCTGTTCTAGTAGAACGAAGATTAAGGAAAGTACCATTTTGCCCTTTAGAGCCAAGTTATGGAGCCGGATGAAATCCTTCTTTGTTTCCCTCTTATGAAAACCTGCGTGGAGCCTCACAAAATGCTGCCCTTTCTTTTTCTGTGGTTTGCAGAAACATTTTTTCTTCCATAATTACTTATTTTGTTTTTTTGCAGACATCAACGAGTGTAGCTCCAATCCATGTAGAAATGGCGGCAACTGCACAGACTTGGTTAACGGATTCGTCTGTAAGTGCCCAGGCAATTGGAAAGGAAAATTTTGCCGATCAAGTGAGTTTCACTTTGTTTTTATTATGACATGGTCGGGCGAGTATGAAAGTTGTAAGAAAGGAAAAATTGTTTATTGACGTTCATTGTGCGCTAATTTAATTTATGACGCTTGTCTCAACAGAAACATCGCAATGCAGTGACGGTCCCTGTTTGAATGGAGGTCTGTGTAGAGAAACTGGGAACAGTTTTCAGTGTGAATGTCAGAACGGATTTACGGGAGATGTATGCCAAATAGGTTAGTCGCAATCCCACACGACACGAATTGTTATTTTCTTTTTAATGTAATTGATATTGTTGTTTTTCTTTCGACGTAGTTGATTATCGTTATTATTTTATTGCAATGTTTTCATTACTGGTGGTGTTTTGCGCCTTTTTGCTATTTGTGCCTCGTTTTGTTGACGAAGAAGTAGAGCCACCCGTGGAAAACGCATTCATTATACAGTTCTTGATCAGTTAGAATACTAGTGAGCTCGTACCTGCCCATTTTTTCATTCAAGAAATCTTTTGTGTTGTTAATGAACACCTGTTATTACTTTCATTAGTTTATGGCCCCATTGTTATCGCGTCGTAAATCAAACGTGACAACATGTGTTCGGCTTCAATAGCTTGCCGTCCATGCATCGTGTATGCTTTTGTAAAACCCCCTTTGGTGTCTCGTTTGAATCCCTTTATTTCCAATTTCGCGCGCACGCATTTGGTACCAAAAGAACGCTGTGCTGGAAACGTGCCGCGTTCGAGTTTCCGATATCGTTATCTTTAAAACAACGGAAAAACGCGAAACGTTTGTAATTGAATTTGCCGTAATTATAATAGCTGGTCCCGTCCATACCGTGTCACTTTCTTGCCTAGTCTCACAGTTTCATTAGGCTTGCCGTTTTTATTTTTTCCTGTGAAAAATTATTTCCTGTGTTTGACGCAAGTGGAAATATGTCTTACTCTATTTCCTTTCACTTTTCGTAATTGAGTTTAGGCTAGTCTTTGCTGTAAAATTACAGCTTAGATGGTTATCTTAGCATTGTATCTTAGGAAGGCTTTTCATTTAAGAAATTAGGAAAAATTTTGCTCCAGTTATCTGATCTCGAAGGCATGACAATAAAGCTCAATTCGTCTGGGATATCAATGCATCTACATTTACCGCTAATTTGCTCATTAACAGAGGAAACTTTTAAACGGAAAGGTGGACGTTTTTTTCACTTTGTTTGTCTTTGTGGTTGGGGAATTAAGAGGTTTTGAGCTTTTCTAATTAGCTCGACGCAGAGTGATTTACCTTACGTCTGCGTGTTTTCTGTCTACAGCGCATGTCTAATAAACTATTTTATTTTGTAGCACCCAAGCCTTGCTCGTCCAACCCATGTCAAAACGAAGGAACGTGTCTGAATTCACCTGATGGCGTTGGTTTCTCATGTGTGTGTTCAGACGTCTGGGAAGGAAGTCTTTGCGAAAAGAGTAAGTCGCTAACTAATTTCATTGCCCTATTTTCGATTAAGAAATTGATTAACACGGAATTAAATTCAGGAGTGGATCTTGGTCGAGTTAATCTTATAGCAAGTCTTCCCGTTTGCTTAACCCCTTAAGCCCCAGTATCCAAATACAAATTCTCCAAACTGATCTCCATACATTTCCTTAAAGAATAAGTTGAGAGAATTTGTTCAAAGATCAAAGTATTTACTCTTGGGTGATCATTTTATTGATTCTCATAACTTATCTATTTACAGCATATGGATAATTGTAAGGAGAAAATTGATCTTGGACACTATTGGGACTTAAAGGGTTAACAGACTCACGCTCCTTGGTACCCTACTTTTTCTTCTCTTATGGTAAAAACTGTTTGACTCCCAAATTCAATTTTGGTTACGGAAAATTTATCGCTTTGTTTTAGTGCGCTGTAAAAGTCTTATGGCATGGCCATGTAAACCAAACCTCTTCATGTCTACTTAAACATGGCCCTATTGGTTTTTCAGTGCTATGAAAAGCTTAGTTGGGATGTTTTTTAAAATTGGGCCATTGTTGGAAGTGAAAGATTAAGGTATGGTTTACTACAGCTTGTTCCAATGCATATGGTATGAAAGCAAAACGGTTAACGTATGGTGCACGGAAATTATATCAGGAGCCATTTAATAGAATGTGTTCCAATGCTTATGTGACGATAATTTTCAGGTAAGGACGACTGTGCATCCAACCCTTGTCATAATGGAGGTACGTGCATAGACGGAAATGGCTGGTTTCTTTGCTCTTGTGCACCCGGTTTCGCAGGACCAGTTTGTAAAATCAACATCAACGAATGCAACTCGTCCCCGTGCAGTGATGGCGCTACTTGTAAAGACAAAATCGATGGCTTTGAATGCATTTGCCCTCCGGGAAAGTTTGGAGCAATATGTGAAGGTAAGTGTTCGGTTTGTTCTTTTTTGAGGCCTCTCTCTGAGTCACTTCAGGGACGTTATGCCATCTACCACTTTAGAATCGAGAAGAAAACAGGATCTAGTCAACAAAGACTTCTGGGACTGTTATTAGAGCCAGAGAGAAAATTAGCCATTAGCTGACATGTGTGCCCCCAAAAGCGATCCCAGAAACAACTGCGGGACACATTTTGGCACCAGTCCATTTCTTGTTTATTAAGTGGCAAATGTGATTTTGGTTGTATGTTTTTGTGTATTGCTTTACTGAAGCATGCCATTCTAGAGCTTTAACATTAAAAAAAAACTTTTGTTGTAGATGATGAGAATGACACGAGAGACTGCAAACTCAAGGACGGTACGATTCAGCCTCATAACTCTACAGTACAAGAGGACTGCAATAGTTGCCTGTGCCTTGGTGGCGAGCGTCGTTGCACTAGAATCGATTGTGGAGCGAGCAACTGTATGGACATCGGTGATGCTGGGAAATGCCCTTCAGGAGGAACGTGTTTACCAAAGGAAAAAGCAGGATGCCTCAACCCCCCTTGCAAACAGTGGGCAGAGTGCAGTGGGGACGGAACTACTTCTAAACAAAGCGGCTCCGAAATCAGTGGAGAGGTTTGCCTTCCAAACAGTACTGAGTTGAATGCAGACTGTTCTAAGATCCATATCGTGTTCAAGATGGAAAAACTTCCCAAGGTAACGGAATTAGTTTTCATCAGGTTTGGGCGCGTTAGTTTATCCATCAAAAGTGTTATTTTGGCGAGTCATCAACGCAAGTGCTATAATTGTTTTTGTTTTTGCCATCTTAGGGAACTCTTGTGGAGGAACTCTGTCACCAGTTACGGTACCTGCCGTTGTTGAAGAAATGGGCTACAAAAGCAAACATTCGGTTACTATGTGAAGGAAAGGGCGAGGATGATTCCACTTCTACTGTCGTCGTGTCGGTGGTAGGTTTTCTTGTAAATAGCTTTTTTCCCTGTCTGCCCAATGATCCTGTTTTTCGTTCGTATTGGTCCTGTTGACGGACTGCCTGCGGACCCTTCAATGTAGTTCTTGTTCGTAACAGAGCGCGGAGCCATTTTCGTCCCCATAGCCTCTCGGCGTTACCCCCCCGGTGGGGGGTACCGCGGGCGCATCGAGACATCCACGGCTGGAGACTGAGTCTAGTTGCGACCGTGACCAAAACAAACGACGAGCCCAGAAAAGGAGAATGTCGTGGACCTGAAAGGCTTAGAAAGAGATCCACGGTCACGCGCGAAGTATAAGTCAGTCTAAGTGCCTTGAAGTTACGTTATACGAGTTCTTACTTATCTATTTTTCGCTTTTCCTCTTCGTTAGGCCAGTACTCCACGCACAGAAGTGGCTGAAAAAGCGGCAGTGGACATTGCAAGATTCATACGAGCAGTACCTTCCAAAAAACAAGAGGAAATCAACATTACTCTTTACAATGTACTCATTGCCGTTAAAGAGGTGACGGTGGAGCGATCAGTGACTCTGTCTTTTCACGAGGAACAAGGTGTGTTGAGCATGTCAACATGGTAGTTTAGATCTTAAGTAAGGTAGTGTGGCTATAAACCCATCATGTAGCCAGCCTAGCAGTAAGAAAGGCTGCAAGAAAGATCAGGGGGTGGGGGACGGGGACACGCAATGCCGCGTAAGGGTGGGAGCATTGCGAGTTTCCTGTTCGAGTGGCTGCGAAGGAGACTGGGTAGATCAGAAAATGAAATTTGGTTTTAAGGTTAAGTGCTACGTTTGGGAAAGCCAACACAGAGCCTGTTATAAGCTCCCTAATTTACCGAACAATCATGTACAATATCAAAGTGTAAAGTGTAGGTAGAGAGCTTTAGCTTTGATGACGAGTCCGAGTCCGAGATTTAACTTGATTTTTTTGCGCGTGTTGTCATAAAAACAAACCCCCGGAAAGCTTGATTTCACTTTTTTCACCAAAAAAGTTAGTACGGTTTTTTATAGAGAAGGAGGTTAACCCTTTAAGCCCCAGTGTCCACATACAAATTCTCCAAACTGATCTCCATACATTTCCTTAAAGAATTAGTTGAGAGAATTTGTTCAAAGATCAAAGTATTTTCTCTTGGGTGATCATTTTATTGATTCTCGTAACTTATCTCTTTACAGTGTTTATGGATAATTGTAAGGAGAATATTGATCTTGGACACTATTGGGACTTAAAGGGTTAAGCCCTCTCCTGATACCAGAATGATAAAACTTCTTACATTTGACAACTTGTTCCCGCCACTACGACATTCGCGCTAAAACTCGTTGTAGAATGACGACGGCTACCACGTTTTCCCGCCAAAATGACGCTGGTTCACGCGCAAGCACTACTTAGTATTGAGAAAATCTTTTTAATACTCGCAGTTTTCCTCGTCTCATAATCTAAAGCTCTATTATGGCAGTATCATGGCTGTTACATTAAACAGTGAGCTAACTTAACGCGCAACAGGAGTTTTAAGTTGTTTTTGGTTCTTTCAACAGCTGCTCCAGACTATCTCATACCATTAATTGCATCGCTTGTCGTGTTGGCGGCCATTCTTCTTTTAATACTTTGCATCAGAGGAAAGTGGAGAGAAAGAAGACGCGCAAACAGAGAAACCCGCCTAGCTGCAAGAACAACTTTGAAAAAGAAAAGAAACACAACGCAGGAAAAGCCACTGACCACTGCCAGAACTTATTATAATCAGACTTCGACGGATTCGACAGCGTCATCTTCAACGACGACGTCAACGCATTCAACAGAGCTAAGAAACTTTGAGTACAACCGGGCAAGTTTGCTCGACTCAACACCTTCGGTGTGTTCTACGCCGCAAGTGCTTTCCCCACCCCTCTCCCCAAAGGAGGAGGGTGCAAAAGACGAATGGCGAAGATTTCGGGTACAACGAAACAGCACACAGATAGAAATAATTGTATAGAATAGTTATCCGTGATCAATTATTATAGCCCTCAGTAATTCATAGAGAAATGAATGAAATATTCGCTATTGTTAATTTATTAATACCACAAAAGTGTAGCTTTTTAAAGCAATTTTCTATTACTCGAATAGTTAGAATATGGCGGCTGAAATAATTTATTTATAGAGAGAAAAAAATGTTTTAAGGCATCAAGATACCGTGGTGCTGGTTTTGTTCAGAGGCCAAGTTGTAAATAATTTCACAAAGGTATTTAAATGGTTTTTAAAGCTGTATATATGTAAGTAATCTATTTAATTTAATATTTAAATGGACCTGTAGTTCAACTTGAACAAAGGTGAGTCTCAACACATTCTCGTGTGACTAAGAAAAAAAAACTTTTACGTTTCAACAATTAATGTTGGTTCAAGTTTACTTTAAGTAATAGTTAAAACTAAGTTTTGAAAAATGCATTTTGTAGTCAAATAGTTTTGTAAAAATAACTTAAAATAGTCTTTAGATTCTCAGTCTTTATCACATTTATGGTCAGCAGGCGAGATGAAAATGTTGAATTATTTTATATAGAACGAGGCAGGCTGCAGGCCACATCGACTCAAGTTTTCTAAGTAAATGTAAATTTCGTAAAGGTTTGACATAGAAGCTCTAGAATATTTTTGTAAGTTTCTCTGTTAGGATCGTCATGGTCCTTGTTCTAAAATCGCCGAGTTTGTAAGCCAACATTTTGATTTTGTTTATTTTATGATTTATACGAATGCTTTAATATTGGTCTGCTATGCCTCGTACTTCTTTAGAATAACCCTTAAAGGCCCAAACACAGCACTATGATTATTTGCCTTTCTCTTTATAGAAACGCTGTAACAAAATATTTTACCAGAAGGAGATTCGCGATCTAAATTTTAGGGCTTTAAGGGTTCGTAGTTACTGCTTATCTTCTTATGGATATGAAGCAAGCTGTAGAACATGCATTTTACTTTATACTCTCCAGTGTTACCCAAAAACTATTCAATGCATGTACAGAAAAATATAACGTTTAAATGTTCAGAACGTTTACAAGTCATTATTCGAGTAATCGCTTGATTTTACGAAACCGTTAAGAGATCAAAATTTAATCTTTCCTTTTCGTAAGCGCAGTTATTTCGTTCGATTCTGTTGTGGAATTATATCCAAAAAAACCTGTACCAAGTATTAAACTGTTTGCAAGCCTTTTAATTCTGGCTGCTACTAGCAAAGCTTGCTATAATGCAAAATTTGAATAATTCTTGAACTTTTATTGTATAAGAACTGATTTTTGTCAGGTTCTGAAGTAATTATTGTGAGACGCCGCCATTAATTGATATTCGCTCGTTGTAAGCGAGAGGTTAATTTATCAGGACTGGCAGAGTTGTTAAGTTCCTGTTCATGGCTTAAAATAAACGCACTTACGACCATCACTTTCGTGTTTCTACTTTAGTTTTTAGATCATTTGTTATGTTCTGAGTTTGTCGTCAAAAACCCTCAGCTTCTCCCCCAAAACTTGAGGTATACCAGAACGAAATATCTTGTCAGAAGATCAAAATGCCTTTTTGTCTAAGTGGACGGTAGTATGTCGCAGAAAAAAAAAAACACCCAGAATTACTAAATCCCTAGGGGGAGGAGCGTTGCGTGAAGACACTTAAAACGGCTGTGCAGCAGACCAGTTTTTTCCAACCACCTTAGCCTAGCCTCTTCCAGGCTCCAAGATAGAGGAGAAAGCGCAGATGGAGAGAGACGGGTACCTCATTCTGGTACACCAGCTCTTGGAGCGCTTTAGCCTGAATTTCATCCGATTACTTCGAGTCATTATTACTCCCTCAGAGAGCAGAAAACGACTCGAAACAATCGCATGAAATTCAGACCAGGAGCGCTTACCATTTGTACGGAAATTTCGGCGAAAAATTTCCGTCAAATGGTACTGGTATTTTTTTTTTGGCACCGAAAACAGGAACGGGATTGATCATTGACCATTTACAGAATAGAGCGGTTTTCGTATGACCTTGAAAAAAGGTTTCGGTAAGTGTTCGTTCTTTGTTTCATCAGCCAATGGATGAAAAGATCAAAACATGGCCTCTTCGTTTTCCCGCCAAAGAAACCCTAATATGGAGAAGGCATTGTTCGATTGGCCAATCGTGTTGCAGTATGACGTCAAAGAAATTTCTAGAAAGTTCTTCGGGCATGAAGTTTGTTTACCCGCGCGTTCGCTTAGCCAACCAAAACCCAGGTGCGTTTGTATCCGTTTCATACACCAATCAAATCGCTCTATTTCCGTTCGTTTGTTGTTTCTGTTTTGTTCGCGCGTTTTCATTTCAAGGTCATACGAAAATCGCTCTATCGGTAAATTTTTCGCTTTCTCTCGACTTGAAGCCTGGCACTGGTAATCCAAACAAATGGTACAGAAAATTTCGGTCTTTTCGGTAAAAACTGGTAAAAGGTGATAGCTCGAAAGGTATTACTTTTTTCCTGAAACTTTCCAGCGGGATGAACCGTTTCATTTACATTCTTCCCGAAATTTCGTGGTTTTTCATACAAATACTAAGCGTTCTTGGTATGACCTATGATTGGTCAATTCTGACAGTTTAACGTCAACCACGTCAATAGGACAACTGCACGATGACGATATTTGACTACAACTACCAGAATTCATTTCGTTTTTGCTGTTATTTAAATTTGCCAATTCCGCTGAGGATAAAAGAACAATAGCCTTATTTACACAAGAAAACAACACACTCAAGGATTCTGGTAGCTGTGGTAAAATGACGTCATCGTGCAATTGTCCTATAGGTCCAACGACACGACGATAACGAGAAACAATAGTTTTAATTAGCAAAACAACAACGTTGCACGTGCATCAATCCATTTTTGTGCATTTCTTTGCCGTTTTTGCACGACTACGACTTGATAATATGCCCAATTTCGCATTTTATGGAGAACATAAACAAGCAAAGACGAAGTTTTGTTTCTCTATGTAGTCCCTTGAAATTCACCTTTTGGAAGGTTCGCCTACAACTGACAGAGTAAGTGGATACTAATAATCAAGATAAAGACCAAACGAACGCAAATTCACTCATTTTTAAGGGACGTTCCCGTTTCCGTCTCAAATCCCTAATCACATGGCTTCGTGCACACACAGACATGGAAAGAAAACACAGCGAACGCGTGAAAGCCACCTACACGGCTTATTTTGACATTTTAACATTCGTCATTTTGACGCGAGAAGCGGTTTGTTTGGAAATGAGCGGGGTAGTGAACGGACATAAGTATTTGTAAAGATTCTTGTAGGCTCTCCTCTTCTCTCTTCCCGCCATTTTTTGCTCGCTCACATGCACTGCTCTCTTCGTACGCTCAGGGGTTCTTACGTTCGGGGGTTCTTGCGTTCATTGTTCTTACGTTCGGGGGTTCTTAAGTTGATGGGTTTTTACGTTCATGTCTTCTTCCCGGCGCTCAAGAGTTCTTACGTTCACGTCTTCTTACCTTCTGGGGTCGTTCGTACTGCAGTTTTTATATTCAGGGCTTCATACATCCAGGGTCCTTACGCCCAAGGGTTTTTACGTCCAGGGGTTCTTACATCCAGGGGTTCTTATGTTCATGTCTTCTTACATCCAGGGGTTCTTACATGCATTTCTTACGTTCATGCGCTCTTACGTTCATGGCTTCTTACGTTCAGGGATTCTTACATCCAGTTGTTCTTACGTCCTGAGGTTTTTACGTTCGGGGGTTTTCACGACGAGGGCGTCTTACCGTCAGGGGTTCTTACGTCCGGGGTTCTTTGCGTTCATGGGTTCTTAAGCCCCGTGGAAACGGACGCAACATTGTTGGCAAACAACTCCCAACTTTGTTGGATGTTACATGTAGCGTCCGTTTGCACACCCTGTTGCATGTTGTTGGATGTTGTTGCACAAAGTTTGAAACCGGTCAAACTTTTCAGCCAACAACTTCCAACGTTTCTTTTGTTCCGTGATCGCCGAAACGTAGCGCAACAATGTTGGATCCGTTTGCACAGCTCTTCTTAACAGCTCTTCCAACATTGTTGGGGCCACGCACGCTCATTACGTATGGATTACAAAGACTTATGGGTTGTATTCTTCCCACGATGCACTTCAGGTCCCAAACTTGTCGGGAGTTGTTGCATCCGTTTGCACACCACTGCCAATAAGCGCGCAACAACTCCCAACATTGCTGGCGCAACAATGTTGGGAGTTCTTGCGCCCGTTTGCACGCAGCCTTGCCTTAAGGGGCTCTACGTTCATGGATTCTTACATCCAGGGGTTCTTAGGGGATGTTTACATGAGAAAACTCGCACCGGCGCGAGTTTCATACCGACATGACTTTTTGATTTCGTATCGCGTTTACCTGATGACTGGGTTATTTCACATCTCGTTATTTGAAGGTACACTTCATGTTGATAAAATGCACGTATGATTCAAAATCGCGAACATTACGCATGCGCTACCCGTTCCAGTCTACCGGCAGACCGATTTCACACCGAAACGGACGGTCATTTCGTGTTTACATGATACCGTAGCGAGATTTCGTACCGGAGTGAAATTCTCGCCCTGGTACAAGAACCGGGGTAAACTCGCGCCGGGGTGACTCGCGCCAGCATGAAATTTGTGGTGGTGTCATGTAAACAAATATAGAGCTATGAGAGGGAACCGGAGTGAACTCGCTCCGGGGCGAAAGTCGCTCCGGTGTCATTTTAACACCCCCTTACATAGGTGTTGAGTCATCTTTATATATTTGGGACATTAATTAAAACAAAACTGAATGCAAGCAGGCTGGCAATATGGCAAAGGGCTGATTTATTTAGGGCCAATATATATAGTTGTTTGCCGAGCTACTGATGATGATCAGAAGGATTGAAGTAACTAAGTAACTGTTTAGCGAGCGGGGAGGGTAACCATAGAAGCATCATTTGTTTCCTTCACCAAATTCAGCACTGTACTGAAGCACAAGCCTGACAAGCTACCAACTCCGCGGTAAAAACGTCAGGTATATCAAAAAACTTGAGATATGCCGAAAACTTGATGTATATCGGTCATGCAGCCAAGAACCAAATTCTTGTTAGAAGATCAAAATACCTTGAGAAAAATGTATTACCAGTCTGACATAGCTAACAGTCGCATACATAAAGTGTTCCCACATGAAGTCACGTCCGTCTTCCGTCTTCTTGGTGTCCCAAAAATATATGAAGCGGCGGCCATGTTGGAGTCCCCAACCAATCTTCCTAGTGAAAAAATGTTTCTTTTGGTTTAATAAATTTGCCTAGATACTGGCCTCGTGAGTGAAAAGGCTCTTTACATGGCAGAGGAAGAGGATTTCTTCTCGCCAGGCACGGAGATGATCGGCGAGCGGAGATGAGGGCGAGTACGAAAGGATCCTTCATACCCCTTCCGCTCTTCTCTTTTCACCCGTAAACGATTCAACATTTACCTCCCAACCATTTTTCGACCTATTACGCAGGTTGAATATCCTCTTTTACTCTCCTCCGCCACGCCCATGTACCTTTGTTATAACAGTGCAGTAATGATAGAATTTTCCCGAATTTCCCCAAGTTTTCGTTTTTACCAAAGTATGTTAGAATCCGCGCATCGGTTGTTAAATGGCCCCTGATCATTATTTCTCTCCCTCAATCAGGTAAATTGATGTGTTTAAGCGGTTTAGCATAAGTACAACAAGTAGTACCGTAAAACTTGAAATGAACTCAATAACTATGTATGATGTATATCGCCTTTGTATGATGAACAAAACTATTCACGGACTCTTTGATTTGAATGTACGTAATTGTTTGCAATTCTCCACGGAAACAAGAACGTTGAACAGTCATGCGTATAAATTCCAGACGCGTCGTGCCCTTTAGCTCTAAGAATGCCCTTAAATTCTCCTTTTTCCCGAGGACTTCTAGGGAGTCGAATCAACTCCCAGCAGAGGTAGGATTGTCTCTATCGCTAGCTGTGTTCAAGGAAAAAGCGACTACTTTATGAACTACAATCCAAAGTAGCCTAGTCAATAATATAAATTTTTTTAATATGTATTTTATTTAACAGCTAATGTGATGCCTCTCCGATCGTACTAACTTAGTAAAGGTAAAGGTAACTATTTTAGCACGTTAAATAACGATTTCCTTAGTCTGTCAGCAGATATAGTTGGTTTGTGTTTAAGTTACAGCTGTCTTCTTACTTTCAACCCGTCCTTAGACAAACATACATTCTAATGCATAACTAGTTGCGTTCGAGGTACGAGTTTGCAACCCCGAATTTGTGTTGGGCGTTCTTGCATTATCGGGTGTCCTGTGCAATTAATAAGGGAGGTTTTTTCGAGATTGTATCTTCGTCGTCGTCGTAGTGGACACACAATTGCCTCGCTTTGAGGCGCTTGCTTACGTTTTGCTAATCTCGTACCCAGATCTCACTCTCTGGGTACGAGATTAACGTTTTGCCTCACTTTGACGCGCTAACTCACTTGGTGATTGGTGTGTCCTCGGCGTTCATCTTTCAAACGCTTGTTGAGGTCTGCTATTCTGTCTTCAGTACTGATCGTTCATCTTTTAAAAGTGTGCTGAATTTTCGTAAAGCGTACATATTTAAGAGTTTGCTGAAGGTCTACTATCGAATCTTCCAAAGCGTTCGTCTTTCAAAAGTGTGCTGAAAGTTTACACCCTGAGTAAAATTTTACTTTGGATTAAGCCTTCATATTTTCCTTTGGAAAATGCGTGCTACTCCTGGTGCATGCATCAAACCGGGTTGTTTAGCTCGGCGTTCGTTGTGCCACAAAGTAAATCTACCGAGTTGTGAAGCTCAGCGTCCGTTGTGCCACAGAGTAAATCTACCGAGTTGTGTTGCTCGGCCAGCCCGCATATCCATTTCTGGGTATAGGTATCGTGTGTTGTGATTGGTTGAGATCAAAACCAAAACAAAGCAAATTTGGCCGAGAGCTACTGGAGGGGCGTCGATAAATCCCGGAACACGGAACATTCCGGAACACACCGGAACATCCCGGATTCGAACATGAAAAAATAAAATAATTTTCAAGAAAAGAATAAATAAATAAAATAAAATAATAAAAAAATAATTTTTGTAAAACTAAATAATAACAACAACAACAATAACAAAAAAAAAAAACGAAAAATAAAGAAATGAAGAAAAAGAAACTGGTATCATCTCCAAGTATGAGAAAACAATATTTTGCCGCAATTAATTTGTTGGGTGATTGAAGGTCCATGCAAATGATAGTAATGAGTGAAGGCTTGGTTCTAAATTCAAACTATATTAAAATGGGTCGCGAGAAGGGGGGAGGGGGTTTTCAAGCTTTCCTTCACAAGCCACCTCTTGTAATTGTTTGCCATGAGTTAATCATTTGGCGTTTATCCATTTACGACTCTGCGATGGTCTAAAATGTCAGAGCAGTATTTCATATCAAGCCAAGTCGGTAAGTAACTCGTGTCAAGCCAACATATAGTCTCCTTATATATATATAACGTCCGACATTTGCTTACTTGAGGTGCTTTGCTTTCTTGAGGTTGACATGAATTACTTACAGACTAGACTCTGTGAACTTAAGAAGAGCTTAGGAGCTCCTGTCTTTGGATTTTAGTGGACAATAGTCACATTCGCAGTAGTTTCTATACTGTTTACTGTTCACTAAAATCCAGGGAACGTGACAAAATTCAAAGAAACAAACACACGTTAGCAAATCATTCGAATTAGCAGATAAATATGAATACATTGCAAAAGTTATCTCTCAAATAACTTCGCTCTCACCAGTTTTGTCGTCAGAGGATACCCAAATCACTTTGACAGCGGTGATCGCCAGTTCTCAACTTGCGACTCGGAAGACGGCTAAAATTCAGGCTAACTGATAACAGTTAGAAACTACCACTGCGCTACCAGTGCCACCGCAACTATTTACTATTTACGGCGAATATGAGCCCCAAAGCTCTTCTTATTTACGGTCGCAAAGTCGTAAATGGATAACCGTTAAGCCACATGGCAAACAATTACAAGAGGTTGCTGTGTGAGGAAAGCTTGAAACTCCACCCCCTTTTCGCGAGACAAAATATTGTATTCTCATACTCGGAGATAATACCAGTTTCTTTTTCTTTAAGACAAAAAAGCAAGGCTGATTTTACAGTCGGGAATATATTATCTTTTAACCAGTATTTTGGAAGGCACGGCCTTCCTTCTTCAGGGTCTTACATATACTGAGACGTTACAATTTGAAAACAAGAAATAGCGTGCAAGATGATACTATGATAGCAACTGAAATTTGAAAACAAAAACCGTTGAAGTGGTGATTGAAAGAAATTTGAAATAGAAAAATAAATGATAACAAAGAGAAGAAATAAAGACGGTATTACATTTCATCTTTCTTATTAATACCTAACGGTTCAAGAGTTTTAACTCTCTCGATGAGGTATGCCTCTCTAGCTTTTCGTACACTGTCTCTATTAGATTTGGTAAGCTCTAGTGGGATGAGTGTGATGTCGTTAGCAGAGTGATCATTGGTAAGAAAGTGTTCTGAGACTGTGGTGGGTTTAGAGATATTAGATGGGTTATCAACTGGTCTGCGGTGTTCGTTGAAGCGGTTTTTGAGTCGTGGTTTGGTTTCACCTATGTATTGTTTGGAGCAGTGGTTGCATTGTATCATGTAAATGACGTTTTTAGAGTTACAGTTGATTAGTGATAGGTCTTGTTTCGCCTGTAGCGTGGAATGTGTATGAAGTTTGTCCGTCAGATATGTACTTGCAGTGTGGAAGTGTCAGGGAGCGTGAGTGCTTCTGTCCGTGTGATATTGTTAACTCGTATTTCGGCGTTGAAGGAAATATCGGTTATAACCACGTTTGTGAAGATAGTCAATAAGTTCATTGGAGCGTAGTGTGAATGTCTCGTTGGTGGAACAAATGCGGCGGAGTCTAAGAGCTAGACTAAAAGGAATAGCACGTTTGGTGTGTATGGGATGACATGACGAATGTAGTAAGTATTGATGTTTGTCTGTAGGTTTGGTGTAAAGGTCAGTGACGATTTTGCCATTGCGAAGGGAGACGTTGACGTCGAGAAAGGGTAAGTGAATGTGTTAAGGTCCTGTACTGATCGTGTCCATATCATGAAAATGTCGTCTATGTAACGCCACCATATGAAGGGTTGGAAAGGGGCACGTAATAAGGTGTCTGTCTCGAATTTAGCGAGGAAAAGGTTGGCGTATGAAGGAGCCATCCTTGTCCCCATAGCGGTACCATGTGTCTGTAAGTAATGTTTGTCGTTGAAAGAGAAGTTGTTCATAGTGAGAATCATGCGTATGAGGTCACAAAGTGTTTCAGTGCCGATGGGTGAAGCGTTGCGGTTGCGTGTATTAAGAAAAGGTTGTGACTAGAATGGATACCTCAAAATCAGGTTGGACACCTTATGTTTATTACACAACGCTATACTCTACTCCACGCTATGCGAATTTAAAAAGTGGGGAAATCAGAGTAAAAGACAATTGTGCAAGGAAAAGAGTTGGATACGGGGTTTAGCACCGAAGTACAGAGATTAGGGTTAAGCGCTGTTTTAAAAACGGTTAGCTTTTAATAATGTAATGATCAACGCCATGTAAAGTACGTTAAAATTAACCGGTCTCGGCGGTTAGCCCTTGATGGTGTTGTGGATACGGATGTGGATTATATATCAAATTACACGGGTTTAAGTCCTACGAACTACCTACTGTTTTCTTCTGTTTTCTTTCTTTTCTTATATACTACTTTAAGTTATAAGACTCCATCATGTATGTTGAGCGAAGATGACAATCTGACTTTGGGGTATCCATTCTAGTCACAACCATTAAGAAAATGACGACAGGCATCTATACCCTCGTTATGAGGAATGTTAGTGTAGAGGGATGACACGTCTAGGGTGACAAGAAAGGCGTTTTCGGGTAGCTGCCCAAGATACTCCAGTTTGTTAAGAAAGTGTGTAGTGTCTTTTATGAATGAATGTGTAGTGTGTACTAAGGGTTTGAGATGGTGGTCTACAAATTGTGAAATACGTTCAGAAGGATGACTGTTGCTGGAAACAATGGGCCGGCCGGGGTTTCCCGTCTTATGTATTTTGGGTAAAATGTAGAAACGTCCGGGTTTGGGGTTAGACTGTATCAAGAAACGTTTAGTGTTGTCGTCAATGATTTTGTCACGAAGCATGCGTTCAACGTAGACCTGTACCCGTTTTTGGATGTCATCGGTAATGTCGTTGTCAAGCGGTCTGTAGAATTTGGTGTCATTGAGCTGTCGTAAGCATTCGTTTATATAACAGTCTCTGTCCATAACTACTGTGGACAGCGGATTTAATAACAATGTAGACATATAATTCTGCAAGCAGAATACTGCAATGCTGATCGTACTTCGTGAAAATTAACTCTGCAAGACATCAACAAGACACCGAAAGAACTCAAAACATAGCGGGTATGTAGCCATAGACAGCTGTTTCGCCTTTTTTGGGGCTCGTCAGTATGGCGTAACAACAGAGAAAACTCTGATGCAAAATATTCGCGCACTATGATTTTAAGCCCTGACCCAGAACTCTCAACACCAACAGAATCACGCCATACCACGTGCCTTCTGGGGGGCAAGAGTCCAAGTGTCAAGGTGATGTCTCGCAGAGAAAATCGAAAAAAAAAAAATTGGCCAAAACCAACCTAAGAACATGAACAAAACCATGCAAAAATTACAGCATATCGGATCTATAAAAGATCTACGGTCCAAAAATACATAAAGTACAAACATTAACCACAAGAGACTGCAATGGACCGCAAACGAATATGCCGAAGAACGTAGGATCTGTAAAGACCTGATCAGCAAAAATAAAAATGTCGTTGCGTTTGTTAAGTGATTTGAGGGCATGTCGTTCGCGTGAGGTCAAGTTGTCACGTACAGGTTCAGGTTTTATGTTACGTACGTCGTGTTCCACTGCGTCTAAGAAAGTGTCGAGTGCGATTTCGCGGTGGGGAGGAGGAGTCCAAGTACCTTTAGGACGAAATGGGTCAGGATTGGCTTGGGGTGGGTAGTCATGAAAATATTCAAGGAGACGCATGCGACGGCTAAATTCACTGAAGTCAGCTTTGACTTCAGTCCAGTTTATATGACGGGGAGTGGGGCAAAATGAGAGACCCCTAGCAAGTAACTGGGTTTCGTCGTCAGTAAGGTTGATGTCAGTTGAAGTTGCTTAAGTTGATGACTGCGTTAGTGTCTAAATGAATGTTGTGGTTGTTGTATCTCCAGTACCTGTTTCTGTTAGAACGTTTGCGTCGGCGTCTTCGGTTGCGTGTGTTGGTAGTAGAGTGATTGACACTGGTATCAGTAACATTGTCGCTATCGTGATTATGTGAAATGTTACGGTAGAATTCAACCGACAGAAAGATACCAAAGAAACACTCCTTAAAATCAACTAATTTAATAAACTATACTTCGTCTGATAACTACAACTTGGGAGCAACTCTAACGATACAACCTTACTATAAACTAGTTAGAGCGTATTATTATCCTTCAGTCACCACTGACACAAACTCACAGTACACACTGCTATCACCAAACGTCCTGGAGCCACTTGGAACGACAACTTCAAAATACTCCTCAGCAAACTTCTATAGCTCTCCCAGTATAGCTTCTCTTATCGATCTCTGCCGTAACAACAACTAAAAGCTCGCTAAGTCCTTATATACAGTCAGTTCATGTTCTAGATAGTTCTAAGAGCTTTCAAGATTACTATTCTTGTAACATTACATCATGAATTACATCATTCAGCAAATGTTCCAGACAGTTCTTTTGCGTGACAATAGAAGGTTCTAGTGCAAACATTGCGTGACTGGAAAACTCCAGAAGCTTCTATTTACATTAGCTCTCCATAACAGAAATATGTGTAGCGGCAGATGATTGTGGACGGTTAGAAGTATGAGTAACGTTAAGATTATGTTGACGTGTACGACTAGCTGAGCGAGAAACATACCTACCGTTTAAGGCTTGTTTCCTGCGACGTCGATCCTGAAGTGATGTGAATAGTTCAGCTGTACGAAAGAAATTGTTTAATATTGTTCATAGTAGAAGCAGAACCTGTCGTTTGAAGTCGAGTGAGTGTGTAGTTATAGTCAGATTTCAATAGTTTCAACTGTTTTTGACATTCGAGTTTAAGAAGTCTAATCATTTCTTGAGAAGTTCTTGAGAGAAGACTTGTCCATTGTCGGTGGAATTGTTCATTGTAGGCGGACTCAATGGTGGGTTTACATTTGATAGCGAGTCCTTTAGGAATCATGTTGTTGTTGTGGTAGTAAATGTAATTGGATTTGTGATGTTCGTAGCGGGTGAGTTTAAGGCGTTGTGCTCTGTTGAAAAGGCTGTGTTGTTCCGGGTTCGTGAAGTCCTTTAAAATATGTCAGGCGGTAGGACCGGGATTGGGATGAATATCCATGCTTTGGGCGATGACAATTGATTCTGACGTGTGTAGGTGTTCGAGCATAGAATGTTGATAATAATGGGCAGCATTGATAGAGGAAGTTTTTGGTGTATGTAGTCTTGAACTTGCCAGCCTGAGGTTGATGGTGTCACTATGGGAGCCAAGACAAGGAATTCTTGTATTTTGTGTGATGGCTGAAATGATGCACGCAATACAAAGGAGGATCGATGAGCCATGATCTGACATTGTGGTAAGGCTGAGTGGAAGAATTGCCTGTACGGTCCGCAGGTGTGACCAAGGTCAGTCTTCTAGGAGAACATACGAACGTTCCAATGCGTTGTCTCCAGGATGTGGTGTCTATTCCCATCTTCTATTTCGGGTCACTACGTTGAGTAAACGAGGATCGTGGTCGTAAATAAACAAATTCAATTTCTTAAGCAAGGACCAGCTTACAAAAATGGAGGACCGGATCCTAATAAACAATTTCTTAGGAGTTGTACAGCTGAACTATTCACATCACTTCAGCATCGACGTCGCAGGAAACAAGCCTCAAACGGTAGGTATGTTTCTCGCTCAGCTAGTCGTACACTTGCCTGCGTGCAGACGTCTCCTATTTCCTTTGTTGCACCAATCAGAAGCCAGAACGGTGGCGACCGTTTGGAACTGGTCTGGTAAGACATTGTCCCCAGGGGCTCTTCTCGCCGTTCTTTACTTTCTTCGTGCTATATTTTTCCGCCCGTTTAGACTTTTCCTCGTTCCCACTATCTGCCCCTGGGTCTCCGAGGATGCCTCTCTCGATGAGGTATGCCTCTCTAGCTTTTCGAACACTGTCTCTATTAGACTTGGTAAGCTCTAGTGGGACGAGTGGGATGTCGTTAGCAGAGTGATCATTGGTAAGAAAGTGTTCTGAGACTGTGGCTTCAACGAACACCGCAGACCAGTTGATAACCCATCTAATATCTCTAAACCCACCACAGACTCAGAACACTTTCTTACCAGTGATCACTCTGCTAACGACATCACACTCATCCCACTAAAGCTTACCAAGTCTAATAGAGACAGTGTACGAAAAGCTAGAGAGGCATACCTCATCGAGAGAGGTAAGACTCTTGAACCTTTAGGTATAAATAAGAAAGAAATACAGTCTTTATGTCTTCTCTTTGTTATCATTTATTTTTCTATTTTTCTATTTCAAATTTCTTTCATTCAATCACTACTTCAACGGTTTTTGTTTTCAACGTTCACTTGCTATCATAGTATCATGTTGCACGCTATTTTTCATTTTCAAATTGTAACGTCTCATTATATGTAAGACCCTGAAGAAGGAAGGCCGTGCCTTCCGAAATATTGGTTAAAAGATAATATATTCCCGACTGTAAAATCAGCCTTGCTTTTTGTCTTACATCCATTTCAGAGGCGGTTTCTAGAACGGGGTATTATATTTAATAAAATGGGAAATAAAAAAAATTGTGGATCACGGCTTTATCTTCTGCTTAATGATTGTTGCTGATTATGAAGAAGCATTTATTTGATGTATAAGTCGAACAAATAAAGAAATATCTTTTTTAAAAAACAGGGCTATTTTAATTTACAAACTTTCTAGAACGGAGACCGAGTATAGAAAATTGGCCCATTTCTGGAATGGGGTATCAGTTTTAGGGCGAATTCTAGAACGGGGTATAAAAAATTGGCCAGGAGCAATTGTAGCGGAAATTTTTTTTAGAACGGGGTGCCAATTTGGAGTCCCGGGCGGCACATACCCACCCAAAAAAACACCCAAGTGCTCCCCCGGGATTGTATGCTGGAATTTGGCACGTGTTGAAAGTGTATCTTGCCGTTAACACCGCTGGCCTGACGGGCCTTGCAACGCTATAATGTCGCGATTTTCCGCAAAATTAGGGTTGAACTCGAGGTCTTGCGGACTACTTAAAATCGTTTGCCCAGAGATTTGTTTCGATTTTCTGATAGACTGGGGCCTAGTCAAGCCGTAGAAAGTCAATTCGCGAAATTCTAAGTTATAGCGCATTGTAAAAATTTGCATTATCTTATCCCTATAATTTTGAACAGTAGAAATTGTCAATAGGGCCTATTTTTAACAATACCTTTTTGGCCACAAAATTATTACAGCTTTCATAAATTTATCGTCTTATAAGAAAGAAAGGGTCATAAAAACTATTCGCGTTCTTCAAAGGCTGCCCGTTGTGGTTTGACGTACGAGTCAATGAATTGGCTTTACCGGAAGTGGATTTTGGGCTTCGAACGGGCAAAATGAGTTTTCTCGAATTTTAACAACAACACGTTATTTGGGAAAACTAACTACAGCATGCTTCATTACTCATTAAAGGTTAAAGGATGAACCAAAAATGAGCGAAATTCGAATTTTGAGCTTGTGCCACAAAAAGTCTATTTTGGTCGATATTTACAGACAGTCGCACTTAAATATTTATCAGTCCTTGACATTGCCTTATCTGACATATGGTTTGGCGGCTTGGGGTCAAGCTACCAAAACCCATTTACAAAAATTCTCGTGTTTCAAAAACGAGCCCTTCGTTTAATGTATTTTTCTGAACCTAGAGCCCATGCTGTGCCTTTATTTATTTCCTCAAAATTCTACCCTTACAAATGTTATATGCTGAAAAATATCTTCTATAATGTTTGACGTCTCCTGCATGAATGCTCCGTCTAACATCTGTGATTTCTTCACTAAAGCTAATTCAAAGCACAAGCATGAGACCAGGTTTTCTTCGTCTGGAAAGACTGAATCTAAATCAAAATTCTTTTTCCAGGTTTGGAGCTAAACTTTGAAACGCAATTCCTAACGGAATTTCGTCAACTCTTCAAAGGAGCTTTTTTAAAAAAATTCATGATATTTTTACGAGCTGGGTCTATTTCTTCCAAAAAGTTCTTATTATAGTGCAAAAAGCGGCAAATCTGGCACTTTTCAAAAAAGACTTGGAAAAAAAAATTCTAAAACAATAGCTGAAATCCCAAAGGCTTAGTATTGTTCTGTCTTTTGTTTTCTTTAAACAATGTGTGTATGGGGTTATACGGAAATTTTGCCCAACTGTTTTGATCCCCATGCATCTTAATCAGTTTAATCAGGCATTTTTTTCGTTCAGTGATCTGTCGTAATTTACTATCGAAAACTAAGTTTTTTAACCCCTGATCCCTTTGTTTTCTTAGATGTGGAACCACCGGAGCTTGCAGTTCTCTTCTTCTGAATCTGCGTCTTGTTCGCAAATTGGAAGCAAACGAATGAATTCTGTTGAAACTTTGTAAATTTCATCATTGCCCTTGACTCATCCTCTCTTCTCTTTTCTCCCAAAACAACTGTTTTGATCCCTTGCATCTCAATCAGAGGAGCGCAGTCATCGCACGGTGTCATCGTTACAATCAGGGTTGAATTCAAGATGTTCTTGGTGTTACGCATCAGTAGCGCGTTTTGCTCAGCGTGGATGATGTACGGATACTTTTTATCGATTCTATCCTCCACGGGTGGGTCTTTGTCGGCGGCTCTTGGAAACTCGCCATACAGAGATTTTGTCGGAAATCCGTTCCAACCCAATCCTACAATATCTTTATCTCTGTTTATTATCACTGCTCCGACTCCCTTTCTTGGATCATCTGTTCGCTCGGCTAGAAAGAATGCTAGTTTCATTAAGTGAATTGCTTGCTTGCCTTCCAAATCGTTTCTGGGGTCAAATGACTCGCTTTTCTTCCTCGTCAAGGCTTCAAACGAATCTCCTAACTCTGATTTGATGAGAACGTGAGCCATCCATTCTGTGATGCTTTCAAAATCTTTGTACACCTGAGCTCTCATGTTGTTATCGAAGGCAGGCCATGGAAGTTTCCTTTGAGCGACTTCAATCCATTTATCCTTCCAGTATTTGTTCATGAGATGTTTTTGTGTGGCCTTTCTAGCCTTCCTCGGCGTCTTTCTTTTACTTTCAGCAACATCGGTAACGTCTTGGTCTGCTCTTGGAACGAACACGGACTGGCCAATAGAACTTACTTTGAAAAGCTCATCGACACGCGACTTTTCGTCGTCAAAATCGGTATTGTCACGATGCCGCAAATAATCATACTCAGGCTCAATCGGTAAGTAGAAGACCCTCTTCACTTTAGACTGCACCAGTAGCTTCGTGCACAGAGAGCATGGTTTTCTTGACACGAAAACTTTGCAATCTTTAAGGGTATCTTGGTGTGCCATTAACAGTCGTGCCACACCGTGCACGCCATTACGAGAACAATCCACAGCATAAATCATGTCATTAGGCAACACAAGAACAGCTCCAACTCTTTCAAATTCACCAATATCCAATCGTTCGACCGGAAACTCTTCCATGTGCTTGGCAATAACCATATGCAGGTTCTCCTTGCTTATTCTAGAGTCACGGTCAGCGTATGCCATTGTGCCTGGCTCTATCTAGTCTTGCGAAGAAAGAAGAAGCGGAAGTGTCATTTGTTTCAACCGGTTGGCGTCACCGCCAGTTGGCGTCTCTCCCCAGTCTCACTCTCCGTTTTCAGCCTCGTTCCAGACCTTTCGTTTGACTGCTTACTTGAATACACAAAAATACGGACTGTTTTGCAGTCTAAGAAGTTATGCCACTTTCGTTACTCGATGGATCCCTGTCACCTGCAAATCACTTGCGACCCCACAAGCCTTAATATCTTCGGGAAAAGTGCACGCTACAATCCCGAAAGGCATTGTGGGTGGTTTTGAGTTCACTGTTCTTCAGAGAAATTTGAAAGAATTGGCACGAAAGGCCATGAAAATGTGTTTGCGAGTGCTAACGGAAGCAACAAAAGTAGGTTCGACAGCTACAGTCGCCAGAAACAGTGCATCGATCATATCCCATATTACCTTTCGGGATTGTCGCGTGCACATTATTTCCGATAACCTTTCTCGAAATAGCTGTGTATGTCAGAGGCTTCGTTGGAGCCGGCCCACGCACTCACGAAATTCAAGGGCCTTGTTTTGGGGAAAATTACATCATTGCCAAATGGCCGAAACGTGATCAACTTTGTGCGTCATTTCAGTCATCGTCTAATATAAACCGCATGCTCATCACGAGACTTATTTGAATACAATGAAAGTCGTCACGATTCTTATCCCAAGTTTCCACGGTCTCCGCTAGGAACGCCTGGGACCATGACCGACGATTTGGGGGGAAGACACACGAAAAAAAAAGAATTAATAACGCTTGCATTTTCATTTTTTTTCTGAGTCTCGCTCAGCTAAGCAAGCTCGACTCATAACATGAAGCAAACAATTCAAACTAAAGAACTACTAAATCGATTTGTCTGATTTATTTTACTTTCACGCATGAGAGAGTAGAGTTGATGAAGACCTTTATGTAAATTAAGGCTTGAAACTAAGGCTAGAAAAACCACTGCAAAAACCGTGAACGATCAATGTAGCTCAACGTTGGGTCAAACAAGATTATGATCAGTCGAAAAAGATAAAAAAAATTAAAGTCAAAAAGACTGCTGCAAAGACTGATCAAACAACGTGAAAAAGACTGAGGTGTACAATATTTCGACAGGCCAATACCAGTCTTCATAAGGTTTATTAAGAAAAAATAAACGAACATACAGGATATATACTGCTGTAAAATACTGGTATTGGCCAGTCGAAATATTTTATCACTCAGCCTTTTTCATGGTGTTTGATCTGTCTTTGCGGTAGTCTTTTTGACTTTAATTCTCCCTTTATTTACCGAAATGTTTGGTTCAAGAGGGTTCTTCTTTGTGATAGGTCGTTGAAAAAGCTTGTGTGAAGCGGCAATTAGATGGCCTGCGGGTACTCCGCCTCTAAGTTCGACCCCTTATATCCTTTTATATACCAATTTTGATAGAAAATGTATAGTACCGCAAATGATCCCGAGATCGCAAGTGATCCCCAAAGTCGACCGCAAATGATCCCGAGGGAAAAATAGGAATGGCTTGGACTCAAGTTAGCGGATCGTCGTGTCGATCATTACAAAAAGTCAGATTAAACACTAAATTTTACTTCTCAAATAAATACATGAATAAAGACTAAATGAAAAAAATCATTCAAGTGTATAAACGAAGTCGGTAGGCAACACACGACTTTTACCTTGTGCAAAAATGCTGCTTGTTCCAATGAAATTTTTCTCTGGCGGGTAGATTATACCTCTGAAGGAAAACGTTTTGGCTTATGAGCAAATGTGATTTTTGGCGCTTATTTCATACTGAGAGGTCATGACACGCATTTTCTGCGGTTATTGTTGTTTCTGGTCGGCATGATTTTCCCTTCATGATGCAAGAACATTTCCTTTGACTTCTTTTGAAATGCAATTGTCTTCATTACAGCTAAATAAGGGTTTTAGGTTGTTTAATTTTCCCCACAGTGTCTCCTGGATCCGAATTGTTATAAGCGATTTTCTTTTAGTCCGTGAATGTGACGGTTCCCACGATGTTTTGTCACGCGATAACTACCGCTTACCTCACTTTTGCGTTTCTCATTAGATTCCTGGTAACATGTCTATGAGGTCTACGCAAGTTGCTATTTCTTCGGGGGGCATTTTGACGTGTGTTTATTTTAAATCATGTCTTGTATCGTAACGGGCTCCTGGGTTGCGAACAAATGTCTTGCTGTTTATCACGTAAATTAACACTTCAGAAAAAAAATCAAAATTAAATATTCTGAAAATTAATTCGGCACTTCCAAAAACATCAGTAAAGTCAAAAAAGCTCTTATTGTGTAGAGGGTGCCCGGCTTTGTTTTCCTCAGCAGACAAGTTGAGCTTCTAGGCGTTAAAATAATAGTTTTTTCTGCATAACGTCCTGCCTGTCTTAAATTTTCAGCGACGAAACATTCTTGAAAGAAAATTGAAGCAAACAAAAGAAGAAGTATACGGGTGATACCATATCCTTTTCAGATTTATTCCATTTTTTTTTTTCGCCTTGTATAAATTGAACTGAGATGTAGCGTTCCCCTTCCCTTTTTCTTTAGAATGCGAGAGAAAAAGGTTCCTTTTTATAATCAGTCCCAAAAAGTTCATTCCTTTCCTCCAGTTTTCACGGGATCATTTGCGGTCAACTTTAGGGGTCTCTTGCGGTCGAGGATCATTTGCGATCCATTTTGGGGATACCGAGTGTAGAGCTTTGCATCCCCTTTAACCGCTGTAAATGTACTGTCTAGTAATGATATAGGTTTCAAAAACCCCCACAAACAGAACGTTTTCTCGACATTTCACAGCCATAAAGTTTTTTTTTTTACAGAACGAATGGACAGATTTCCCTACCTGCCTGAAAAAGGTACTCCTTTCGGACGGAACCTCCCAGTATTAGTCTGAAATATCATCCGTCTCTTTACCCTAATAGACCATACTTGGCTGCGAGACTTGGGGGAATAAAACAAAAGAAATCATCTTGACTTTCAGAGATGAATAATACATTTCCTTTGTTTATTCCCCCAAAACCTCGCAGCCAAATATGAATTTAAATATATTGAAAATGGTCTATTTAAGACCAGATAGGGTAGTTCGTTCCCCGAGAGCTGTATTTCTTCCAGTTGAGTACAAAATATCGATGCTCAGACTACCACACGATCAGAGGGTGGTCTGTGGCCAAAACAGAGCAAACACTGAACAGCTAGTGCCGTGCACACCATCAGTCTCAATTAGTTTCCCGTCAAATTACTAAAGTCCATAGTCCATGGATTCCGGAATCAGGGAAATTTTTTATTGTAGAATTCGGGTAGCAAATTTTTATTGTGGAATCCGGAATCTTGGGCTTTGGAATCCCGAACGCAGCTTAAGGAATCCGGAATCCCACTAAGGACTGCAAACAGGAATCCAAGTATCACAGACAAAGAAAGCGGAATCCGGAATCCACGACGTAAAATCCAGAATCCAAGATTTTCTTGGACTCCCTTACATGGGCCGAAACAAAACTTGTTTTTTGTTACCAAAAGTTACTTCTGGGCTTAACCTGCGTGGCAGACGTTATTAACACGGGCTAGTACCCCGGGGGGGTATTCCCGCGAATTTTGGATAGGGGTGTGCCGCGAAGGTTCGTGAACCCCATTTAAGGACTAAGAAAGCAAATACTGATACCCTCTTTAAGGTGGTACTATACAAAAAAATGCGAGTTTTTGGAGAAATTGTCCGAAATTTTTTTTTGCTCGTTTTCACATATTCAATTATTTATTTTTCATCCAGCATAATTTTTTTGTCAGTATTTAATTGGCATACAGAAAAAAAATGTAATTTCCTAAATACTGTTGCTTGGTTGTCATGGTAACGGGTTTGTTTACGCGTCGTTTTGGAGCCGAAAAATGCTTGTTTCGTGGGCCAAAATTGGGCCAAAAACGAGTTTCTTGACCGAGGATCATCTATTGGAAGACTGGTACCCAACAGTCTCGATTTCATGTGCATTCGGTGAACAATCAGCCATTTTGCAATTGTCAAGTTGTATCTTCGCAAGTGAACACTAGTTTCACCTACAAAATGCCGAAATTTTCATCTCAAAGACGCAAGAAAAGAAAATTTTCTGGAAATCGGTTTACTAGTAGGCAGGGAGTGAATGAAGAAGAGTTAGTGCCGGTAGAAAGCACTTCAAGTGGATCGGCAGTGAGTTCTTCGCATGGTCAAGAGGAAGCGAAGGAATGTTCAGTCTCGTATCAAAAGCTCGTGACAAATGCCGAAGACGAGAAGCCTAAACCAAAGGTACATGATAAACATTCAGAGGAAGATAGTCCCACTATCACCGGATTTAGATTTTTCGATATGGAGGTGCTGTCATCTGTTTTTGAGCAGCTACGGTGTGGCGATTGTGGCAGTTTCAGCCTTGTGTTGATGGAAGATAGCACAAAGCGGAAGGGATGTGCCTCGACTTTGCGCTTGTTGTGTGAACACTGTGGCTGGAAATTTTCTTTTTGTACTTCAAGAAAGCAAGGAAAGAGCTATGAAGTAAATCGGCGTCTTGTGTATGGCATGAGAACTATTTTCAAAGGTTATGCTGGAGCAAGAAAATTCTGTGCTATAATGAACATGCCTTCACCTCCAACTGAGAAAGCTTTCATTTTCAACTCACGAGTCATCGGCCGACACGTCAAAATAATAGCAGAAGAGAGTATGAAGAAAGCTGGTCAAGATGTTTATGCTCTCAAAAGCCAAGGAACTTCATCTGCAACTGGACCAGCTAATTGTGGCATTTCATGTGATGGCACATGGCAAAAGAGAGGTTATTCCTCACGTAATGGCTGTGTCACTGTAATATCCATGGACACAGGAAGGGTGCTTGATGTAGAAGCCCTTAGTCAAGGATGCAAACAGTGTGAGCGCCATGAACACTTGGATAAAGCTTCCGTCGAATACCAGACTTGGAGAGCTGAGCATACCAAGTGCAAAGCAAACTTCCGGGGATCAGCACCAGCCATGGAGCCGGAGGGAGCAGATCGCATATTTCAGAGGTCTGTTGAAAAACACAACCTCAGATACACTGAATTTTATGGTGATGGTGACAGTAAGAGTTTCACAAGGGTGAAAGAAGTTTATGAAGGTGATGGAATAGAAATGGAAAAGAAGGAATGCATTGGTCATGTCCAGAAGAGAGTGGGAACTGCACTTCGTAAATTAAAGCGAGAGAACCCAGGCTTAGGAGGCAAGGGTAAACTGACTGATAGTCAAATAGACAAACTTCAAAACTACTATGGCATAGCCATGAGATCAAATGTGGGAAATCTTGCTGGCATGAAGAAAGCAATTCATGCTAGCCTAATGCATTGTGCATCCACTGAGCAACGCCCCCTTCATGACCACTGCCCAACGGGCAGTGCAAGTTGGTGCCGTTATCAACAAGATAAGGCAAATCAGACCAAGCTATACAAACATGGACCTGGCTTACCTCTTGAGGTAATTGCAAAGTTAAAGCCAGAATATGTTAGACTCAGCAATGACATTTTACTGGAAAAATGCTTACATGGTAAGACGCAAAATCAGAATGAATCGTTAAATGGAATGATCTGGCAGAGAGTCCCAAAAGAAGTTTATGTTGGAAGGGAAACACTAGAACTGGGACTGTATGATGCAGTTGCTCATTTTAATATTGGAACAGTTACTGTCATAAGAATTTTGCAAGCCTTAAACATTCCCCCTGGAAAATATACAGAAGAGGGTTGTAAGCTTCTTGATCAGCTACGCGTGGATGGTGCAGAATATAAAAGCAAGGCAAGCACCAAAAAGAGAAGAAAAGTCATAAGATGACTAAAAAAAAGAAAAGAGGACAAAAGCAAACAAAGAGAGGGTGTGAACTATGCCTCAGGACAGTTCTAGAGAGTTGTCTATGTGGAAACTCTGTTACAGTCATTGCAAATTCTATTTCTCAAACTTTAAACCATTTTTTCTCATAATTTTATATTCGCGGAACTATGAACACTCTAGCAACCATAACTTTTCATGGTTTTATCCAATTCTTCTCATTTTTGGAGTGAGAATTCTTTGTATGTTTTTACATGCAATGAACTACAATCATTTATCTTGGTGTAATCTTTGTTGTCTGAGGGCCCAAACTGGATCCTTAATTCAGTTTATTTTGAATGTCAATATGTTTATTGCAATAATTTTGTATCTATTAGCCTGATAAGAATGCTTTTAGTTCATTGCATAAAAAAGAATATGTAGATGAAATTCCAAAAGTTTCAGCAGTTTTCCTTGTAAAGTCTTGGAGATAGAAGTGTTTTTGTACCGGTTGTCCAAGGGGGTTTATTTTTAGCATTATTGGTTGCCATGATCACTAAACAAGACAAAAAGTATAAAAATGTACTCATCTCATGCTATAGTTTAAGAATACCTGGGAATACTTTTGCAAAAGAACATATCAAAAAATAGTGATTTTTGAGGAATGTACCACCTTAAGGCCCAAAGCCGAAAAATGACACCCTATTCAGGAGAAAAACAAAATTAAAATAGCATGAAAAGGAAAACTTTATTTCTTCTCTGTAACATTGGATGTATAGCATCAAGCATAAATTACTAGAATAAGCCCAGTTTAATAATATGCAATCATAACCGGCGTGCGTTTTCACACTCCAGTGTTAGATAATACAATTAAGCTACCCTATCTAAGGACCACACCAGGGACACAGAAACAAAAGGGTCAACCAAGAGACCCTATTTAAGGACCGAGAACCTCAAAAACCATACCCTATTCCACGGCACGTACCTATATAGCCCATATATGGGAGTATCCCCCCCCCCCCCCCCCCACCCCGCGGGCTAGTACTCATGCAGGCGCTCCTTCTGTGGCGCAGGCCATTCTTGGTCTTATGCTGTATGTTGTTGTTGCTTTTTTATCATGAGATATTCCAAACAAAAAACTACCGGTCTGACAGATATACTTTTACAGGGTCCAAGGGCCCGTTTCTCGAAAGTCCTGATAATTAACGAGCCCGTAAAGCTGTCGTTTCTTACATGCAAGATCGGAGGTTTCAATAGTTTTGCATCAAACATGATAAAAACTATCAGTTAATTAATGAAACAAAATGGAGTACTTTGCTAGCCAGGACCCAGGCTCTGTTTTTTGTATTTCGATTTGAATATCTGATTTCGGGCCCGAAAAGTTACCGGGACGTTCGGCCCCTGGGCCCCTGATCTCTCCGACCGCCAGATCAAATCCGCTGGCAAAGTGTGCCACTGAATTTTGGAAATTTTAAAAATATACAAGGTGTTAGTTTTCAACCCTCAGATTTCTGGCTTTCCTTAATAGTTCCTTGAAAACCAGAGATTAAAACCGATCCACGGTTTAAAAGTTTATTCAATCTGTTCAGATACATCTTGCAGATCCTGAGCCGCTGGGTCATGGGTTCGATTCCTCTTTCGACCCCTTCCAAATGTAAGGAGACTGGGAACGAATCTATAGTGCGCTTGTGAGCATTTGTCTGGAAATCCTTCGAATGTGTCCATATTTAAAGCATTGATTTGTTGCTTTGATGGAAAAACGAAAAGCAAAAGTTAGTAATTAGTCTACTAGAGGCTTCTATTTTTATCTTTCGGAGGCAGGTAAGTTATAATATTTCGCCATGTGAGCTTGCAGAACGGTGGCCGTGCAAAGCGTCACTTTCGAATGTCATGAGTCCATCACTTCGTTGGTTAGACAAAGTTGTACTTTGTTCTGCAAACCCATGAGTGTGTAATTTATTATTTTATTAGAGATTTTACCTCCTTTATCGTTTACTTTGCCTGTTAAGACGAAATACAGGTCTACCCGTTTGCGTCTATTTTTGTAAATATAGGGTAACTGTGTTATTCTTTGTTGTCTAGCTATCAATTTTTGTGCCCGAGGGGGGAGGGGAGACCACAGGATAGGGTGGGGACTTTGATCAAAAACAAAAATGAGGATCAAACTTCCCAATTCTTGGGATAAGATTTCAATTCAAAGTTCCCAGTCCTTGGGATAAGATTTCAAGTCAAAGTTCCCAATCCTTGGGATAAGATTTCAATTCAAAGTTCCCAATCCTTGGGATAAGATTTCAATTCAAAGTTCCCCACCAGAGCGTAGCCTGCGAAAACAGCCATTTCTCCTCACTTCTCGTCACTGCGAATGTTTCACAAGGAAAAACGTGTGAGACTCAGTGACAGAAATTCTATACTGATAGTGTAAATCAGTGTTTGCATAGTGGATCTAGTAGTCATGGGGTTCCAAATGCAAATTTGTTCAATTTTACGTTTCTCCTGGTCAATTTTGGTAAAGTTGTTGCATTCATCTGTGAACGGGCTCCAGCAAAACTCAAATGATTCTTTTAGAGAAGAAAATATTCCACAAATGTTGACTGTTTTGTTATAGATTCGTCACATTTACATTACCTTTGTAGTCTTTTGCCTTTTGTCTGTCATTCCTAAACAATAGCTAAAACAATGTAACTACTCCATCACCTAATTAGCGCTTATAACCGGATTATGGACAAATTTTGTGTCATCAGTATGGAATTTCTTTTGCTGAGTGGCATAATTTATGTTCCTACTCGTGAAACGTCCCCAATGGCGAGGAGCGAGGAAAAATGGCTGTTTTCGCAGGCTAACCAGAGCTGGAATTTTAATCCAACTGTGTTAAAGAATATGTGCTTGCATTTGACAAGTCTTATTCTTACCTAGTGCTGCTTTGGCCCATGGTAGTGGCCACCACTGATCTCTTTGAATAAATTTAATTTAGTAATTAAACCATGAAAACAAGTTTCAATTGATTTTGTTTTTTTAATAACTTGAACTCAGGTGATGAATTCACAAACCTGAAAATATTACTACTCTTGACTATTCTAGAGCCATGTACAAGTGTCCGGTTTTTCAAAGAATCTAAAATTTCGCTTCAATTGCGACAATGTGAAAGTTGATCTTGGTTCTTGTCTTCAAGTTATTGTTCCTCTTGCTGCAGATTGATGTGAAAGTATTTGTTTAAAAATTACATCAATAAAAAGGACTGATGGTTGGTAAAGGAACAAATATTTAAGAAGATTAATAATCTCACCATCTGTTTTTCCATTTTCTTGCACCTGGAAAGGACAATTGTTACTCAGTAACAATTCCGTCGAAAGGCCCCTTGACACCTTATGAAGTTTACACAATGTAGTATTCCTTATCACTTTGGTCTCAAGCACTGATGATGGTGATTTGGGTTAGGCAATACTGATTAGGGTTTAGCGCTGATAAATAGTGATTAGGGTTAAGCACTGACAAGAAATGGTTAGCTTCTATTTAGAGTTAGGGTTAATTGCTGCTATATATCTGTAAATCAAACCAATCGTCACCAGGTAATCCTCAGTAGCATAGTGGTGTAGGTGATGGACTGCAGACACTATGCGCCAGGTTTGATTCTTACTCAGGCTCTTATGATTTTTTTTTGCCTTAAAAATTAAAGGGACTTAAACTTTTACAAACATTAATTTTGTTGAGCAGAAATGTCAAGAAACTTAGAAATTCCATCTAAGTTTAGTGTGGAAGTGTGGAGGCAGTAAAGAATACTGGGTTGTGTGAACTTATTGAGAGTGTCAACTGGAAAGCACAAAGTCATTCTAAATTCTGGGAATATCTGGGTATTTTCAAGATGGCGGAACACTCGTATCCAAGCTCCCCAGATTCAAAATCCAGATGGCTTCCGTCATCAAGTATCTTTCAAACTTCCCTACTAAGGCACCAGCAGTTTCAAGCTTCATTCAAACTTTCTGACCCAGGAGTCGACAACTTTTAGCACTGCTCAAACTTCGTGATCCTGGGACCAACACTTATGTTCAAATTTTGCTAAAATTCCCCACATGGGGCAGACATGCACGATCAAAGTACCCACCTCATCCAGCGCCCCCCTCCTCCCTTTTGCATAATTATAACATGGATAGCTGTAATATTGTAACTTATGGCTGATGAAAATGTATTCTTCTAACATAGCTGCCTTTGGTGAATTTAGTCAGTAATGTGCTTGAGTTTGTTTTTGGCAATGCCACTGATCATGAGAGTGAAGTAATTAATTTAAAAGGTTTTCGAGAACAGACTTTCACAACATCTTTTATGTTTCAGACTGAGGGCTGCTTGTTTCATTCATGTTCACTTGGGGTGGGTGGTGAGAGTGGATCTTTAAACTTAGTAATAACACTTTACTCCCATTCTTTTGCATTTACGGAAGAGACAAAATGGTATGGTTATGGCATATGTAATGTCACATATCGAAAAGAAGTCAGTTAAGTCTGGAAAAGCACAAGCTTGTAGACCTTCCATCTCTCACGGTTTGACCATGACACTCAAGGTTTGGGCAGCCAACTCACGCCTCATGGTCTCATGATTTAGCCTCCAAATCTCTGAGTGAAACAGAAATCTTAAAATTGCCAGATAATTCAGGTGGGAAGCCACATTATATCCAAGAAAATCACCTTCATAATGGATTATTTGTATCAATTCAATTTTTGGGTGAAACTTACAAGTGACCACCATTGTTTTTCTTTGTTCTAAGATTTGGTGGTCTCTCACAGTACAGGAGTCAATTTTACACAAATTGCATTTTCTCACAGGTTCATGGTATCAAGCTGTGATGGAGTTATCGTCATGGTTTCATCTGGTTATTTTCCTTCTCACAGGACTTGTATCTTGTGAATATATCATTCAGACTTTTGATGGAGAAATTGGAGCAGGAAATTTCACATATTTTACACTAAAGAAAGAAGGCGACATAACATTGATTCTTGAAAGCCTGGAGGGAGATGCTGATATCTATGTGTCTCAAAACAATCCTAAACCAGACTATGATAATTATGACCTCAAGTCAGCAACTTGTGGTGACGATATTGTGACAATTCCAAGTTATTACAAGAGACCAATTGCAATATCAGTTTTTGGTCATGTGTATGCACCTCTATCAAAGTACACAATGAAAGTTTTAATGGATTACTCTACAGAAGACAGTGCAGGGGCGTCTTATGAAAATGAGGAGTCGCAGGAGTCCCTTATTTGGACATTATTTGTCAACATTTTGAAGATTATCTTGGAGATCCTGCTGTAACCACAATCATTATTATTTTGGTTGCTTGTTTGTATGATTTTACAAAGGTCTATTTCCTGATGTGAATCTTACTATTCACAGGAAATTTATCAGAATGCAGAAAGAACACATGTGATGCAATCAAAGTCCAAATAATAAGGAATTACCTAGTAAAAAAATATTTCTTCAAACATCAACAAAAAGGTTAAATCAATGGAAGCTACTAAAAAAAAATCCCAAAAAAGGTGTGATTTGCCTTGATTTATATACAACCAATTTCATATAATGCCAATGTCTAATTTATCTGTGGGAAAAAACCTTTTGCAGAGAGTCATGGACTCAGGTAAAGACGTTAGCAAGGGATCTTTCCAGACTTCCACATACAGACTCATTGAGGATCATAATTATTAATGATAGATAATAATTATTTAAAACCTTTCAATCAAATGTAATTAGAAATGCTTCCAGCCTACACAGTTGGGAAAAGGCTTGCTTTGAAATGTTATACCAGAATACGTGCCATCCATGGTAGACTCCAGTCTGGTTCTCATATGGCACTAAACCACCTGAAACATAGCCACTGGTACTTAGTGCTTGGAATTCTATTCTGACTGAAAATGGGAACACATGCTGCTGTTAACAGAAGCCATCCCAGAAGCATGCAATAAAACCTCATTCTTTGCCTCAGTTTTAGTAAAAAATATAGTAATATGAAAAAGGTTCTCGATATAACAAAGCCTTCTTCCAAAAAACTTATTTTGCCGGTCTCTTGGCACTTTGGTATGTCGAGGTTTCACCATATGTTTTCACCATACGTGCAAAAGTGAGCACATGAGTGGTTCTTCTGGTGCAGTATCTATTGGCTGATGCTAAAAGTATGTCAGTGACATTGAAGTTGAGCACCATGGGGGTCAACTTCGATGTCACTAAGATAAAATGTCAAAGACTCAGTAACTTCTCACTGCAACTTCCGAAACTTAATGCCAAATAATGGTATTATTATAAATTAATTTAAAGTGCTGGTTCGGACTGGGGTGTAAAATAAAAACTAGGGGTTCTTTAGTTCCTGGTACTTCGAAACTGAGAATGTTCACCAAAAACTCATACAACAACAGCATGAATGTTGCAATTTTGAATCACTACTCTCCAACATTTTAGAGCCATGGTTTTGTGTCATAAATGTTACTGTAGAGGGGGCAAAGGATTTTAATGTTTGTCAGAGTGTTTGCCTATTTTTTTGGTCAGTGTGAGTAGTTCACATGTAAGACATGATATAAATGACTGTTTTCCATCTAAATAGCTGCTTTTGAGCCCTCTTCACTTCCTAAACACCTGATTTTGATAGAAATAGCTGTTTTCCATCTGAAATAGCTGATTTCGAGCCCTCTGCCCTTACTAAACACCTGACTTTGATAGAAACAGCTGTTTTCCATCTAAATAGCTGACTTTGATGCCTCTACATGTGCTAAACACCTGAAAACAGCCAACATTTCTGTGCTTGTTCCATGGAACAAGCGCAGAAATTCCATACTTGTTACGTGTTACTACCCAGATCTGAGTCACTAGTGAGTATGTTTGCTTGAAGCAAATTTTCAACCAGTCAGAAGCAATACCTACAATCATGGACAAAAGTGTTGGGACAGTTATACAGTTTGAACGCTTTTTAATACACGTGAAATTGTAGCCGCTTGCTACCAACACTCCACGTCCCTACCCTGTCCCCCCGCCCTAAACATTGTCCTGGGTGGGGGGGAGGGGACATGCATTTCTAACATGACAGCACTGCTTTTAGCGACAATACTTGTGAAACGCATATAATCACCGTCATGCTCTTACTGTCCCAAGGACTTTTGTCCATGATTGTAGATCTAAGTAGAGGTGCATCATTGATACTGAATTTCTGCGCTCGTTCCTCAGACATCATTTTGCCGATAAACCAGCGGTGGCGTCACTAAATGTTGGCTGTTTTCTCTGCCATTTTGCAAAGGTACAAAGTGCCAACATAGCACAAAGTTTTGCAACATTTATTTTCCAACTTTAACTTTTTAAAGCATATTATTTTGAAAATCTATATCATAGAGACCATCATGTTTTTGTCTCAGGTATGCAAATGTCCTTTTTGTATGCGGTCCTCCAATAAATTCAGCCCAGTAGGTACAAAGTGCCAACATAGCACAACCACACACTGGCAGGTTTACTAAACTGGGTAATAAATTCAGTTCATGTTGTAGATTTGGCATTAAATTGCCTCATGACATATTTAATGAGAGAACACGATTGCCATTTATTGGCAGTGGAAGTAATTTCCTGATATCTGGAACAACAAAAGGCTCTATACATAGTTTTGCAACATTTATTTAATTCCAACTTTGGCTTTATAAAGCATATTATTTTGAAACTCTATGTCATAGAGACCATAATGTTTTTGTCTCAGGTATGCAAATGTTATTTTTGTATGCTCTCCTCCAATAAATTCAACCCAGTACACTATCCAGCCAGTCCTCAAGGTCATCATCAGCACTGTTTGCAGGTTGATTACCACTGTTTATAACTCCCGAAGGAAGGGCTTCTTGAGAGTGGATTTCCTAAAAAATTATATAAAAGCCTGTTTTCAATATCAACCCTTGGATTTGCACTGAAGGTATATTATTATAATATTAGATCCTATTAAATAATAATAATAATAACAATGTTATACAGGAAGCTCACTTCATAAAGAGTGATATTCAGTGAGCCCCTGTAAAACAATAGAAAAATAAAATGATCTTAGATAAATAAATGTGTAATAGTAATAAGAAGTAAAAAGTTAAGAACTAAAAACCTAAATTTTAAATTATCCTCTTGAGTCTTCTTCCCAAAGGGGATTGAATTGTTCACACAAGGGTAAAACGTTTTGTGGATCTTAGATCTGAAATTGCAGTTCACCATTAATTTGTAGTTAATCAGTAAAATAATGTTGTCTTCAGCTATGCTTTTTCTTTGGGATGGCATCAGCCAATTAAGGAGATAGGGTGGGGTGGGGAGAGCATGGGATGGGAGGGGGCTGCCAGGGGTAAAGCACTATGGACTTAAAAGCAAAGTACATATCCAAGAGAACCAATCTTTGAGGCATCAGTATAGCACCTTTTTGACCTTCTTGTGGTTACCATGGTGACCACTTCAGCACATTATTACCTTTAAGTGGAATTACCAGAGATGGGTTGAGGAGGGGAGCAGATGGGAGGGGGCAGGGGTGCAGATTGATGGACTTGGGAGGTAAAGTACACATTCAAGACTACCAAATCTCTGAATCATCATTACATCACCTATTTGACCTCATCTTTCTTCTTTTATAAGCAAAGTCTTATTTCAAAGTTAATTGGAATTACCAAAGAGATGGAAAAGTTTTCTACAAACAAGAACATTTTTTTGGAAAAAAATTATATTGACTCAGAGTTGATTGTATTACAAAAATAATTCTTCTATGAGAGATTCCCAGCAGAAAGGTGGTCTGAAAATTGCCACTGTTTGAAACTGACCTGGAAAACTATTACTAGAGAGTGGCAAAATACTTCTACAGGGGATGCATGGTACCAAACTAAACATTTACCAGAGGTAAGTAGTACAGTAAATTTTAGTTTCCTCTTTAGCTACCGGTATCTTTACATTATTTTACAACACAAACAATGTGTTCAGTTTCACTTGTTATAGAGCGATTTTCGTATGACCTTGAAAAATGATTTCGGTAAGTGTTCGTTCTTTGTTTGATCAGCCAATGGATGAAGAGATCAAAACATGGCCTCTTTGTTTTCCTGCCAAAGAAACCCTAATATGGAGAAGGCATTGTTCGATTGGCCAATCATGTTGTAGTATGACGTCAAAGCGAAGTATCGGTTGATTTCTAGAAAGTTCTCGGGCATGAAGTTTTTTCACCTGAGTGTTCGCTTAACCCATGAAAAGCCAGACGCATTTGTCTGTCTGTTCGATAAACCAATAAAATCGCTCTATTTCCGTTCGTTTGTCGTTTCTGTTTTGTTCGCACGCTTTCATTTCAAGGTCATATGAAAATCGCTCTAATTCCCTCCATTCAACTCACCTCCTTGTTTTGCAGTACTGCAGATGAAGCACTGTTTTTGTTCCTGCCTGGTGTCCCAAGAGACAGCAGGAATTCAAGTTCATCATCTTCCTCATTTTCAGCTGGTTTCTCCAACATTTTTCCATTCGTAATATTTGTAGTAGTAGCATTTGCAGTTCTTAAAACATCTTTCAAAGAACTTTGTAATTCCTCTGCATTCTGAAGCCTAGAAGGCTCACTGTCACGTGATGATTGTTTAACAGATCTTAGCATGTCTTTATCAAATGAGCTTGTGACATGTTTTTGGATACTACTTGAGTTCTCCAGGGTCTTCATTTCAAAATTCTGCTGACTATTTTTGGTGCTGTTCAGTACAGTTGATGTATCACTGGGAATGGAGGTTGGTTCTGTTGCTGATGTTGTTTTAGTATTTCTTGTATCTGTAGAAACATGTGAGGGAATAGACTGATCCTTTTTCCACATCTCTGCATTTGTCTCAAACTCTTTAACAAGGTCAGGCTGGGAAAAAACCAAACATTTCAGTTTAATATCACTAAATTGTTCAGAAGATTTCACTCAAGATGCTGTGATGCTTTTAACAGGTTGTGATAAGCTTTAAAATAAGTTTAAGATCACATATCTTTGATGAAGATTTCTCTTAAGTCCCCAGGAGGTAGGTCAAGTATCAGCCATGTAATTAATGTAACTGACAGAAGTTGTTTATACAATCAACTTGCACTACTAAAACAACAAATACAGAAGATTAAGGGGCACATATACTCACATGCACATAGTCAGGGGAGATATCAAGACGTCTGTGCAGAGGAATAGATTTTAAGGCGACTGCTAAGGCTCCAAAATCAACTTCTAGGGTTGAGCTAGTGACCTGGAAGGAAAGTTTAATACCTCTTAATGTTAAAAACCAAAAACAAAAAACCTTTGTAGAAATACAGCAGTACAAGTGTAAACACAAATTCATGACACATGGGATCAAAGTAAAATATTGAGAGCTGTTACAGCAACATACAGCTAACTAAGAAATGGCCAGGTTTGTAATTTATTTAGTTATATCTATATTTGAAGATTTAGTGTAATAAGCAACTTGGCTACTTACAATTATCATTATACCTGGTCTTAAGGGCTTTAAAAGACTTAAGGTCAACAGGACACTAAGTTCCCTACAACATTATTCCATCCTTCAACTCATGACATAGGGTTCCTGGCAAGGTTATATCGTAGATCTGACTCTGGCTGTGCATATATTAGCCCCAGCCCAATCAGGAAGGTGCTCATGTTATGCCTAGTTTGGTTTTGTTACAGACAAATTTTTTTAGAAAGAATCAGATGTTTCATTCTCCAGACCTGCCAACCCCTGATAAAGGAAAATCTGGATACCCATGAAAAAATATCTGGAGATTCTACAAAAAATAGTGAGATTCTACTTTTTTCTCGATTAAGATTAAACAAACCCTGTTTCCATTGGGGGCAATTGAATTGCTTTCCCGTGCTGTGCGTGAACTTGCAAAGACTACAGGGATACTTGGCATGGGATCGAGGTTCGGTTAATGGTTAACATAGCCGCTAAAATAAAATTACTAGCGGAGGCCTAGGAACAAGGCAAAAATCGGCAGAAACGCGGTAAACACAAGTACAAATGTAACAGTGTAGAGTTCTGCTTTATTCACTTATCACTTTATCAGTTTATGTCACTAGCTTTCCATAGATTTTTCATTTTTTTATTTTACAGCTAATATTTCATTTCAGAATGATTTTCCCCAAAAAATCGTGAGATTGAGGAGTCTTGTTGTGAGGCTGTGAGAAAAGACAAAAAACCGCGAGACTCATGACAGAACTGTGAGAGTTGGCAGGTCTGCATTCTCTAACTTACATCTATTGTGCTTGCATCACTTTCTTGATCCCATTCTCTTTCTGATTGGAAGCGAAACTGTGATGCTGGGTTTTCTAAAGAACAATGTCACAGTGTCAGTCAAAGGTCTAGTACAACAAAAGGCTTGGTGCAAGTTTTGTAGGACAAAATTAAATATAACCTGGTTACCTTTCTAACATTAGTTAATTCTAAATTTTCTACATCTCCTAGCCTTATTATTCACAAATAATTAAGCCCAGGTCCAGGGCTAGGTTTAAATTTCATTTTCCTTTGTTTCAAACCTCATATCATACATTACCAAATCCAATAACAAATGAAAATAAAAATAAAGTAAATCAAGGAATCAATAACATGGAATAACAACAGATAAAAGGTCAAATTAACACTTGCATTTTACCTCACTCCTTCACAGCAAGAAGTAGATGTAAAACAAAGGAATTTTTTGTTGTGTTTAATATGAAGGTTCAAGCACACAATATTTTTGTTTAAATCTGCATCGTCAACATCATAACACTCAAATCATTAAGAACTTTCAACTTGCACATTGCTCAGTTTAGATGCAAATCATATTTGTGGGCCAGGCAATGATGATAAAATTTAACGTATACAAACCTACTGACTTTACTATGGTTCATCTATAAAGAGATGATGATATACTATGTACTAAAACAACAGCATCTTTACCTGATTTTTCAAGAAGAACACTAAAATCTTCTCCTCTTTTTTCAATGTTTTCAACATTGTCTTCTTCATCACTGCTTTCTATAAAGGGTGAAATGTAGAGATTAGTTCTATGAAAGCCAAACAATGTAAGGAGGCCTATATACCATATCAGGTTAATAATTTGCCATCCTAGGTCACGTCACCAACCTCTAGGTCAGGTCATTCACTAACCTGGTCAACCATACTGACCAAGTCAAAAGACCTAATGGGGGCTAATGGTCACGTGAGCTACAATTTTTTTCTGAGTCCTTACAGTTAAGTGATTTTGGTACTTACTACAGACACCTCATTATTACAGACAGTTTGCTTTGTCCCTGGGAAAAGAAAGTGCTCACATTATCTCTACATTCAACCTACTTAACATGGACACACAGTCAATACTCTGACACTTTCTATGGCCCCCTTAGTGTCCATTGGGTTTGACAGCACATGTGAGAACTTCAGTCATTCGGCATCTGTTATACTCTCTCAAAAGTCCTTTGCTTCCCATCTCTGGCTCCATGGTAGCCCTGAGCCAACAATGTCACATTACAAGAAACAGAACAAAAAAAAACATCTGGCCCACGTTGTTCAAACGTCGGAGAGCCCTATCCACTGGATAAATCACTATCCAGTGAATAAAGTATTAAGGAAACCAAATGCATCATGCACCTATTGAATAACTTGGACCTGAGCTTAAAAAGTCTGAGATCCACTTGAAGCTAATTCCACCAATCTGAATCTGATTATTAAACTCACCAAGTTCAAGTTCTTCATATCGCTCCCAATTACTTGCAACTTTTCTCCGCGAAAATTGTGCCTGGTCTTCCTAAAACCATGCCATAATTTCAGATAATTTTAAGATACAAACTTTATTCAAAAGTTAATTTTTGTAAATTCCATTCAAAAGTCTCAGAACAAAAAAATGGTTTGTGTCCCTAAATATACTTCTAGATAGATCTGTATAGATCTTGTAGAACCTATAGATGCTGTAAACCTTGTAGATCCTTTAGATCTTGTAGATCTCTTAGATCCTGCAGATCAACAAGCATTTTATATGTTTACCTCTTCATTTTCCACTACAACCTCTCTTGTCTGAGTTTCAGAATTAGTGTCTTCTTTATTTGCTTCATTTCTTTCTTTAGAGGCTTTTTTCTTGTTGCAAATGCCGTGTTTTTTCTTGTATTCAGCTCTGTGCTTCTTCTTGTGTTCATCTGGCCTCATGGTGAAATGAGCATTTAGTTTCAACTGAACAGCGGATTCACGCTTCACGCAAGCGCTGTTTCATAAACAAAGATGGTGGACGAAAGAGTCATACTAGGAGGGATTATATAATCTTTGATCTTCTTTGTCTTTCTAAATTGTGGATTTGTTCTCATTTGAAATGGTACGTAGTCGCCTTCAGAAGCAAGTCCTTTCATTGTATCGAACTTTTCTACGTGCGAGCGAGGACAAACCTGGATTCAAAGACCATATCAGATACGAGTTTCGAAAAAACTCTGTGATACCCAAGACGGATGGACTTCGAATCGAGTACTTGCTACGAAGGGCACAGAACCAGCTAAAGCAACTACAGAAAATGGAATGCCAATCAATGGGATTTTTCACGCGACAAAATGATAAACAAGGCTAAACATCGACAGCTGTCCCCCTTGCAAGCTTTCTGGCATTGCTTGATTTCCAAGGAACTGAAAGGAAAGATGCTCCACAAAGGAGTCCTGCGTTATCTTGTGAGAGGAACCAACTACTTAATAGAACCAAGAAGGGAAGGATGGCCAATTGCTAAAGTGAAACAAACTGAGGATCTTAATTTTTCATAGTGAGTAAGAAAAGAAGTCAGGTTTCCCTGCTGGGTGGGGTTTCCTTGTGAAAAAGGCTGCCTTTGGGTTATCTTGTAAGGGATGTAAACCACGGATTTTTGTATACTTGGGTGCTCAGAATGGAACACGATTATTTTTACCCATACACACTTATGTAGCTCTGTGTGCTGAAGAAATAACCAAGATTTATAACAATGTCCTTTTTACAAATCAGCAAAGCAAATAATTAAACGTCATTATGACAACATTTTTTATTGAAATTAAAATCACTGTAGCTCTTATTTGGATGACTTTGGAATGTTTTTTTTAGAAGTCAAATGATGCGTGAACAATGTCAGGGGGCCTATAACCTGGAGTGAGCAACTCCCATACCAAGCATATGTCACGATGTTTTCATGGACTAGGCTATTATTAGATACATTTTAGAGCACTTTTTACTGTCAAAGTAAAAACTCAACTCCATCTATGAGCCCATTTGAAACATAAGATAGTTGTACTGATCAAATCTAAACACTAATAGTCGTAACATTTGCGCTGCCTGGGTAACATGTTTTTCTATATTTAGATCAATTTTTATTGATACGGGCACAATGGAAGAAGTGTATATCCAACCAGAGCTGAAAAAAAAAAACACTCACAAAAGATGGATGAAATAACATCTCTCAAGAAAATGGTTTTGAAAGTAATATGGTTGATGCAAAACACAAAATTTTCCCATCACTAATGTGGAATTGCTGCATGCACAAATTTAAAAAAATTCTATTCACAAAACAGTAGAGGATATGTGCAATACACTGCAATTATTGGTCTTAACTAAGACTAAAAATATCCTTATTAAAACGTTACAAAATCTAAAGATTGTAAAGAGGTTATATATGGCACGGGGGGGGGGGGGGGGGGGGGGAGTGTTCTTGCAGTAAGAGCCTATACGGGAAGGCTCCCCCAGAGAGGGGTACATGTTTTGGGATTCAGATGTACTGAAGGGTAGGGGTTTCACTTATTGAAGCTAAAACACTAATGGTGGTAACGAGTGTTGTCCTCTTATGTGAATCTGTCATTTCAGTTTGTAAAAAGCCCCAGAATTATGGCCTCCCCGCAGACGTCCTGTGGGGTTTGTTCGTCAGGCATTCATTTCTCTTCAATTGTAGCCTCCCTGCAGACATCCTGTGGGGTTTGTTCGTCATGCGTTCATTTCTCCCCAAGTGTAGCCTCCCTGCAGATGTCCTGTGGAGTTTGTTCATCATGCATTCATTTCTCCGTGGGGAGAAGTGAATGCGTGACGAACAAACCCCACAGGACATCTGCGGGGAGGCTACAGAATTAGGACTAACAGATACATGTTACGGCCATGAAAAGTCTTGAAAACGTACTGGTTTGTGGCTTATTCATATGTAAAGACAGTGTTTATGGCAGTTAAAAGGGATGAAGTGCTCTATAAAACTAGGTTATGAAAGGGGTACCATTTGTCAGTAGAGGGTATTCAGAAAGGGTATCTTCTCTGTCAAAAATGGTATGTTAAAGGGGCTGTGTCACGGCAGTCCGCTTCATTTTGTTTGATTTTGCCAATTACTTGCCCTCAATCACTATGGAACTTAAAGTAAGCATAGAAATTACATTTAAATGACAAAATCAGAGATCCGAGACAAACAAATATGTCTCCTGAACATTATTTTTGAAGTTGCAAGCAGCAGGGATCAACTTTGAAAAACTGTTCGGCTGAACAGTTTTAAAAAACCCTAATTTCAATCCGTTTCAGTCTTCTTCAGTTTTGCCCATCCATGGCATTTGTTGTTTCTGTTATGTTATTTTAACCTTCCTTTTAAGTTTTAAGCGGTTATTTTAACGTTTCTCTTAATTTAACGGGCATTTTTTAATTTCCTAATTTGGCTAAATTTTGTGACACAACTCCTTTAAAGAATAAGGGGTTGGACCTCAGGTCACCTCAGGGCGGAGTCTCCCCGGATAAAACTTTGTTGAGTTCCCTCCACACAGGCAGGTTGGTCAGTACCAAAACGTTTTCGAGATATCACTCAGGTGGAAGCAATGGTTCACCCTGTTTTTGTTGTTGAGAAGATTTTGACTTTTTCGCAAAGCCCCGAATAACTTGATATAAAATCATCAACAGGCGAACAAGCTGTGAGGCCAATGACAGCAAAATGAAGATGACAAAAAGAACTGGGATAAAGCCCAGCAACACTGCTTCTGCCAAAAGAAAGCCGCGGACATATTTGTGTTCAAGGCCATGGGCCTCGATCCCTGCGGAGTAATAGGATGCCACCCCAACATTTAGTATTGCTATGACGACCAACGTTGCCAAGGAAACGGTTTCAGCTAAGTTGGCGTGGAACTTGACGAAGGGATTCTGGGAAAGATGATGTAAAAGAAACGCAAGGCATAAGACTGCTAGACAGACGGAGCGTAGGAAGGCATGAGCCACGAACGAGGCGATCAGAATCAAGATAAATCGACGTCCAATAAGGATGCTCTCCCAGTAGACTTTAGATGGTGCTTGGTCAGTTTGATTCTGATTGCAAAATGGCTGGCTTAATACTTCAAGAACTGACTCTTCTATGTCGCACGGAAATGGTTTCTTGACCTCCTCAACGTCATCGGAAGATGACATTGACGTCATCGCTTGGGATGTGGGTGGTCGTGCTACAGTCGCCTTTATGTAAACGGCAAAGGCATAGAGCAGAAACGGAAGAGGAAACACACAGCCCAGTAAAAACAACCTTCCTGACATTTGCTGACGATGTAGGCGTAAGGAGCCAAGAAGCAAAGTGAATATAAAAGGAAATAAGTAGAGAACGATTGCTGCTATAGACGCCTTCTGCCACCACTGCAAACACGTGATTTCCGCGTTGTAATACCACCGAGGCACGTGCTGTATCTGGACACAATCCAGAAGTCTCATTGCCGTGCCTGTCGCTGCGGAGTATCCTAGCAACACGGTCTCCAAGACCGCTCCCAGGTATGGGCCACTCGAAGGTAAGGCAGGAGAACGCTTGCGCAGCTTGTTAAGACCGCTGTGTACAAGGTAGATGAGCAGGATTGACAAGAAGACAGCGACTACAGTGACAACTTGAAACAGTGTTTTGGAAAGCGGAGTAAGACCAGGAAAAGGGCAGATATCCCATTTGTTGTGTGGATACACTTTGAAGTCAAAGAGGCTGATTATTGGCAACACAACAGTATCTTTTAGTAATTCCCTTACACCCTGGGATGAAGTGGTCAAAAGACCAGCAATCTGATAAAAATAAAAGAGGATTTTTAAGAAGCCATCCGAGGAGAAAGATAAACTTTCACCGGATTTGCTGTCATTTTCCAGTTTGTCAACACGATGGGAATCCTTTTTTCGTTGGCTCGGAAAAAACCATATCAGATGTGTCGCTATTTTTTGAAACAGTGGAGGTTTCTTGATAAGGTACCACCCAAACAATGTTGTGCAGCTGAAAATAACAACCAAATACCACCAATGAGTGCATTTCTCAACTGGAACACAGTTAGGGCTGAACAAACCTTCAGTTAAATTATTTTTACAGTTACCACAAAGAATCCCGATTCGGTTGCCTTGGCAACCAGAGCGCCAATAGCTTGCATTATGATAAAGGCATTTTTGATGAGGTGCACAGCAGTAACCATGGGGACAAAGCGTGAAGTGTACTCTATCCCCAATAGGATAACCCCAGAAGTTTGGTCTCGCCGCAAGAGCTGCAGTGCAGTTTCCACCATTGGGACACGAATAGCACTTCACAAGATGCTCCATATGTAAACCTTTGCTTGTCCCTCTTCGGATGCTGTAAGTACCTATTGGACAGGGCTGGGTGCTCATGGAAAAAGACGTGATTAAAATATCCTGCAGCGAATTTCCAAAGTGTAAACTTTCCCAATGCGTGAAGTTATGGAGGTTCAGCTTGCTTCCAAACGGAGATTGAACAGTCACGGAATGGTCCATGAAAACCTTGCCAGCTCCTTTGACAAAGACAAGAGCTTCGCCGTCGTAGTTGACAGGGTCAGAAATAAACGAGGTCTCTCGCACGGACATGTTACCAAAGCTGGTCACTGTTAAAAATCCGTTGTATGGCTGTTCTCTGTGTATGTTAAACACTTGCGACTCCTTTGACTGATAAAAAATGGTTTTGTAGATTTGTAATCTGCTTGAGCTTAGTTCTACTCGCATATGGGATCCATCGGTACTTCCAAAGTTGTCTATAAAGGAGCTGTTTTCAATTTGGATCACCTCTGGGTCTAGTATTGTTAATGTGCTCTCCGCGACGCCTGAGTTTCCTCGAAACAGGGTGTTGTTAATAAAAACAGTCGTGCCCACATTGACCACGCTCATGTTCTTGAATGGGTAAGGGCTAACAGATATCTTTACAACCCCCGATTTGCAAAAGTTTTCTTCAAATTTACTGGACTGAAAATGCAACGAATTTCGATTATGAGGTAAAGAAATATGGAATACGGAGCTTTTTGCTTTGCAGTCGTTTCTCAGTATGGAAACGTTACTGAATTTGAAACTCGCGTCACGGCTGAGTTCATTCAGTCTTAGCAGAGACAATTTAAAGTTTTCATTGTCGCTTATCAAAGAATTCTCTACATATACATCACATGTATCATCCACAGCTCCGAGAAATACTCCGCCTCCCGAGTTATTATGAATAGTGCAAGATGACATGGTCAAATAACTTTGATAAAGAAAAATATCATACGTGTCGATACCATAGACATAATATGCTGTGTTGTCAAGGAACGAGCAACTTTTCATTGTCACTCTTGGTGGAGATGAATACAAAGGGTCGCTGATAGTGAGTTGAAACGTCCCTGAATTGGTCGTACCAGAATTCCCAACAAAGCTACAATTCAGGAATAGCGCGTCTTGGTAAATCGTGCCTATATTAGCCCTCAAAGCTCCAGCATTCTTTTCCTCTGCTTTATTGTTGGTAAAAGTGTTGTTTGTAAATGTAAGATTCAACATTTTTAATACATAAAATGCCACTGCACCGCCTCCCCCGGAATCTCTATTGTGGATCGGATAGCTCTTCCGCTTGTTGTATAATCTGTAATAAAGTGTATTTCTATCAAAGTTTGAATTGCGAATATTAATAATGGCCTTCCCTTGCCAGTTGGGATAATTATTACCCACAGTCAGCGCCCCTCCAGACCCCCAACCTTCGTTTCGAACAAAGTTGCAGTTCTCAATATCCAATGTGAGCAACCAAAGGTCACTGAACGCACATGCGCCACCGTTGTTTGCCACGTTTGAGTTGAAGCTTGAACTCGACATGAAGACGAGGGCCTCCTGTGTGAATCCGCTGACCAGCACTGCTCCTCCATCGCATGGTTTGTGAAAATCTTGTATCTCGTTATCAGTAAAGTTTCCCTTCGTAATCTTTAGTTTCACTGAGTCGCCATCACGAATGCTAACAGCTCTGCCCATATTTTGTCTAAATTGCATCGCCGAAAACTCTACAACTGAAGTACCATTAATGTCGACAACACTTTCGTATGCTTTGTTGTTTTCGATTTTGCCTTTATCCATTTTGATGTTTGAAATTCCGTTGATTCCAGATGCAACTTTCATGCAGGCTTTTCCAGAACAGCTGTTATGTGACAGGGTGACGTTTGTAGCGTTGACACTTATTTGAGCACCCGAGCTTTTTGGTAATATAATAATCAGCGCTCTCTCAGAATCGCCCTCGCGTATCTCACTGTTATTGAAAGACGAATTGTCAATAATTAATTTTATTGAATCGCCGCGGATCCTCAGACTAGTGCCACTGTTGTTGTAGAAAGAACATCCAAATAATTCAATTTTTCCTGTCGATCCTTGCGGAAAATCGAGAGACAAAACATCAATTGAACTGTTGACAAAATTGACCTCGGTCAACTTTAGTGAACAATCTGAAAGGTACAGTGAAGTGTTCGTGAAGGTAATTCTCTCCAGCGAGACACTGGAAAAAGAGTTATTCCTGTCGTTGCATGAAAATAGAAAACTGCTGACTTTACAAGAGACAAAGGCTTGAGTTCTGTAACTGCGAATCGAAACCGCCGCCAAAAGTAATTCTGGGTTGAATTCGCAAGGATACGGGTCACGTGACGAGCCCCAGCCGTCTATGTTAATGACGTCACGGCCGTGCGCCCGCGCAGTAGCTTGATATATTTTCTTGCATGGGTGAGCCTCTTCACTCCCGCAGTTGGCTAAATCTGCCCCGCTGGTTCTTGATACATACCATTGCTTTGAAGATGCAGTTTCTATATAGTGTGCAATGAAAACGAATTGTTAAGCCCCGCACTCAGCTAAATCCAGCGCACCGTCGCTAGGAAGTGCAATTTTTTTTAAGATTTCTACCTTTAAAGATTCTTATTCTCTCAAAGCGTCTGCTTCGCGGTTTCCGTGCGTTTTAAAAACTGTTTAGATTCTCCTGTTTTATGATCCTCTGTTCCTCGTCCCTTCTTCCGGGTTTCCAGTTCTATATTTCTCCATTTTTTTTTTTCAAATATAGCAACCACGTAATGAATATCGAGTCACGCGATATTGATGTCAAAGAGCATTGATAAATAAATTATCTCCTTTCTGTAAGTTTCAATGCAAGGCTTGTTTGAGAAATATGTGCATTACCACCTCGAAGATTTTCAATCAATTTTTCAAACTCGCTAATTGAAAATATAACATTGTCGTCGCATTTGAGATCATTTGAGAACAAAATTCTGTATAAAGGTGAACCCGCTGCCCTTAATAGAAGTTAAATATAATCTGGGAAAACCTTTAATGATTTTAATACCCACATTTGCTATTATTCAGAAACAATCCGTCAAATCTGTACGCAGTTAAATGCATCCCTTGAAACAATTAATGAGTCGTCACATTCTCATAAAATCATGACCCCTTATGAGACCTAAATTTTCGTGCATAAAGCTAAGTTTTCACCTGTAATCAAAATAAAAAATGAGACCACTCACCAAACCACAGCCACCAGGATAGCAGACACCACCAAATGAAACCAAAACCCATTCCGTACGAATAAATCTGTGTTGATTTCTTTCGAGTCAGTTTTCCACAAGATATTTAGCTGTGGCTTTTGCTCACACCGGAACTCTCAACTCCTGTCATACTCAGTGATCTTTTCTCTGTTTCTGTCTTTCTGAGAAATATACTGGGTGGGTGGCTTGCGTCACACATTGTGTTTACTGTAGTGTCACGTCTGTCACTGTAGGCTACGTGCAGGCTTTGCAAACTTACCCCGGGGCTTTTCCCTCCCGTTTTCTAACGGGAAGGTTAGGCAAATTTGTTGAAATGTTTTTGTCTTACCATTTTTACCATATTTTGTTTACTTCTTCAACATTTTGTCTTCAGTATCAGTTTGAAAGCCTTGCAGAATAAAAGGCGTGAGATATTAAGCGACGTAGCTAGGGAAAGAGAAAGAAGAAAAAATGAAAATGGGAGCTAAAACAGATATGAACAACCAATAAATATACCGCCATGGTAAACCAAGCAACACGGCTGATAGGACTTTGCAACATAACACCGGTCCGCCATTGCTGAGAATTATTTTTTTGCTCTGGTGTGTGACTGCGTGTGTCGCAATACAATAATGTTGTTCAGATTGGACGGCATGAAGCGTTCGCGGGAATTTAAGCGTCTAAAAGTTAAAAGATACGGACGAAGTTTGTCTCCTGGGGTTTATATGGAGATTAAGGCTCAGGGTCATAAGCTCCAACACCGATGCTCCGCTCCTCCTCAGATCGAGGCTCCCGCTGGGTATTCCAATAAAAATAGCAATAATCTTTTCCTTCCCATAGTCCCCAACGCGCTTTCTTTTTTTCCCCTCTCCCCAGTCTCCCTAGGACACAAAGGGACTTCTGCACAGCTCGAGGAAGGAGACACTGATAAACCCAATCTTCATTCAATCTTCATTATAAACTTTCAAGTTCATTTTCTTCTAATAATTTCATATAATCATACTAATCTGCGCATTCTTCATAGTATTTAAAATTTGTTTAGAGTATTTTTGGATTTTTTTGCGGAGTCGTAACTGTTTCAGTTTAATTATTATTTTCTTCAAATTCAAGTTTATATTTTTGTATTGCATTTAAGGATAAAAGCAACGCTATTAAAACATCACCTTTCGGCGACGACGTGTCACCATTTTCAGATGCAAATGAAAGAGACTATGAAACGATGTATATAGGAAACGAAGGTGTGCCGAAACACAACTTTAAATTTGAAGAACAAGAGAATGAAATAATTTAGTGAAAAGTTTTGCTGGAACGGAGTCGGTTTGAGTGTTAATGCATGGTCTCTTTTCCTAAATTAACAACACCTTATAAATTGGGCGAGGCACTCCACTCCATTCCAACAAAGCGTTTCACTTAATTATTTCATTCTTTTGTCCTTGAAATTTAATGTTGTGTCTCACACCTTCGATTCGCTTCCTAAATATATCTTTTCATAGTCTCTCTCATTTGCATTTGATAATGTCACATGTCGTCGCCTAAACGTCATGTTTCAATAGCGTTGTTTTTTATCCTTAAATGCTTTACAAAATCTTTATTTTCTACATCAAATTGATTAACATTCACTATTGATTAAAATGCAAGATGCATATTGCATATACAGTGATTTTAACTGACCCGTGAAATAAGTAGTAGAATACTACGCACTATTATGCACTAATTCCATTGTCTTGTTTTGTTTATCTGTTGCTATAATTCACTAGTTGTCAATATCTGTTTCATGGGTCAGGTAAAATCACTTTATTACATTATAGCAGGTGTTATTATCTGATCGCTCACAAACTTGGATCTTTTTATGAAATTTTTCACAAACTCGCCTCTTTTCACAAAAATCTCGTGTTATCTCAACTTTTCATGTAATAATCGGATTGGTTAAAAATGGGGGAAAAACTTCCCTTCCAAGACGTTCTGTAAATCATTAAATATTCAACAAACGTCAAAAGATAAAAATTTATACATAGTAGTTGGAAAATGTTCTTTTCGGTATTGTCTACATAATACTATTTTTCGTAATTTTCCTGTTTTTCCCTCCGAGGTCCGGAAGGGACCGAGGTTATACATTTTTTAATTAAGTCATAATTCACATCTTATTAAAAAGTTACGGAAAATAGTGTTTTATAGATAATACAGAAAGAACATTTTCCTAACTACTGAAAAAGTTGACCTAAAAATCTAACAATACTTACAAGAAAAAACGATCCCGAGTATAAAATAATGACTCGATGCAAAGGTTATCGTATTGTCGGGGATTTCTTACGACCCCGTACGCTGGTACACTTAACCGTGAATCAAGGGGACTGTATGCTTTTCGAATACAACGGTTTACTACAATCTTGATTCAACAATCTCTTACAATCATGTTCAACGATCAGAGCCTGGCGAACTCATCCCCAATCCTACGTTTACACAAGTTTTTCTACTACACGAGACAATAATTTTCCAGTATTCACTTGTACAGCAATTTTTCGAGCTCACAATATTGTAATGCACCTAAATTAAGCTATTATTGCGAAATAACACGTGCTTTGTCCTTTATATATATTTTGAGCGATCATTTTGAGCAAAAAGCGGCCAAATCGCCGGCGCAGATCAACTCCTGTGGCGGACGCAAGTGGCGTATTTTCGAATACAGTTCGAGGTGCTCTAGCTATCGCTGAAGTGGAGCTGGTGGACAAAGGTATTGATAAAAAGAAAGTACGAGATGCCTTGGGAGAATTTAGGTCTCTGCTACGGCCAATTTCGCTCCGTCATTTCGAGAGACCCGGTGGAATCAGACACACGGTCGGAGATTTCGCTGAGAACTCTGGTCACAAATTGTAAGATATCGAGACTATTCTTGTTCGTTACAAAGTTCATGTTGTGATGTAGTCATTAGTTTCCAACTAATGTTCATAAGGTAATCAAATGACGCTTATCGGATTTCTTTTCCGACACGTATGACTACCGCGTTTATAGAGTGTTTTCACTCACGTGGTCAGCGTCTATGTAAATTTATTGGAACAAAAGAAAGCGTTTGCATAAGAAAGGAGTTCCACTCCCGACCTAATGCTCAAATTACTGTCTCCCATAACATCTTGATCTCGTTCCAAAGATGTCGGCAAAGTCCTTCTTAATCAGCAGCTGTATTTGCTTCATAGTCGTACCCTTTATTACTGTAATCGTATATTCAGTTTTTCCGCGCCCTGATATAGGCAACTCTTATGCCGGCACATCGGCAGTTTTTGACAATGGAGAATTTGCCTTGAGTCTCCGGTCAAAGCACGGGGATTGGGGATTCGTGCGTTATTCCTCTAATAACTCTTATCCAGACGAACGTACAGCTGAACTTAAGTACCCCAGTGTCGTGTCCTTTATTCAGGCATCAACAACAGGTAATTCACTGAAATGTTTCGCTATGTATTTGAACCTCACTGACGCATGTCAAACGCTGGACGATGTAAGCAAAGTTAAGACTCAAGTTCCCAAAATAGCTCTTGTCACGCTTGTGAATGAATCTACATGCACGTTACAAGAACTTGCCGGAAATGTACAGAAGGCAGGATATTCTGTGCTGATATATTTTGCCGCATCTTATGCCATGGCGATAGGGAAGAACAGTAAGAACAAAGTGTTAATTCCAGTGGCAATTGAGAACATGCACTATCCGTTTTTTTGGGATGGTTCACCACTTTGGGAAGCAGATCTAACTTTTGTTGACCTTTCCATCGATACATATGAACTGATGGAAATGGCATCTTACCTAAAGAGACTTCATTTTTGGTTTCTTATTGGCCCTTTGATTACACTCGAGTGGATGAGACGTACAAGGAAATTTTGTTGGATGTCTGACATTGAAGATGATCAACGAGAAGTGGAAGAGCGAACAACTGAAAACGAAAGAAATGTTGTTGAAATTGAAATTCGAACCATGGAGGAAGGTGAAAATGGAACTGAGGAGTCACTTCAACCTTTACCCTCAAATTACCAAGGCGGTTCAGTTAGCCAAAGAAGCTGCGAGGAACAACCGTTACTTGTTGAATATACAAGACAACCCCGACGCAGTGGAAGGGTGAAAAGTTTGAAAAAGTTCATTTACAAAGGGTTATTGTGTTTTTCTTACATAATACTTATCATTGCAGCTCTTCCGATTGGAATATCTAGTGGAGGTTTGTCTTTTTTTAGATTTGATCAGGGAGCAAACTTTTTCTATACCATGGATTTAGGGTTCATAGCAGAATCCTTCCTCAGCCGCTTCCTCTTCCCTTTACGAAATACTAGCCCTTTTTTTGTGTTTTCTCTAATTGTTTTGCTGTGGTCGCATATTCAGATATTTTGTTTCTTACTATACAGTCGGTTGGCTTGTACTACCACTTGGGTTGTTCCTATCAATTTTTTAAAACTTATTCGTAGCGACTGGTTTGCTTCAAATATTTCTTTGCTGGTTTTAGCTGTAGTGCTGCCTTTATGTACCCCAACATATAACTTTGACCTTGGCTTTTTCATATCTTACGACGTCATTTGCACCATGTGCAATCTGATTTTCATAATCATTTTAAACAAGCATAAGTTTGTCACGCGTTATGTTCTCTACATTAGCGTATGCATGATTTTTGCGTATCTGGAAAGCAGCATCGTTGCCGTGGTTTATTTTGTTCTCAATTCTCAAGGATCCTTAAACAACTTAAAACTAACTGCCCTTCGCACTTTAGCGATCGGACTTACTTTGAAAGTCAGTTTCAGTTCTTCAATGCACATCATACGGAAACTCAATAAGCCGGCGGAATCGCTGTTTGAGGGACTTTCGGAGACATAAACCAACCTTCCCAAGTTTTACTGATTGAGTTCTTAGTGTCTTAGGAGTCTACAGTTTTACTGAACTGATTCAGACTAAAACAACGGTATGTGAAGTGATCATAGCGCTTAGTATAAACATCATGATAAAGTTACATCAGAGGAGCCAAACAAAGTTAGGATGCCATAGAAGTAAATTTTGCTCCGACTTGTGTACAGCGATCAAATGTGGGGCTTATTGGGCGGTTATAATTTCTAAATTTCAAATAGGCCCGATGGAATGGCCTATATTTCACCTTATATTAGTCCGTCATTAATCTTCGGCCATCTTAAAAGCGGATCTGCCATTGACTATTGATTGGAAAAGAGTTTACTTGCTATCTTTCCCAGCGTATAGCGCCGTTAGAATCCAAACTTAGAGAATTTCGGTTCAAACTGTTTAACTGTATTGTATTTTAATTCGGCGAAGGAGAAACGTTTTCGTTTTGACAGGGTTGAATCGGATAAATGTGCTTTCTGCCAAACTGAGGTTGAACCATTGAGCATTTACTCTTTCCTGCAAACTATCCTCTGATTTTTGAAAACATGCCTTTTCCCTGTTGCAAGATAATAACGTAATTGTTGAGAACTTAAAAGAAGACGATTTAATTTTTTCTTTTACATAAACATAACATAACATAAACTTTATTTATACTCGAATTTTAGAGTAGCTAACTAGCTAATATCTTCGAGCTAACACTACATGAAAATAATATAGAAATACATATATAAATTCGTTTCATTAAATGCATTCATCTAAGTAATAATAATACAATGATATTAATAATATGTACATAAAAGAAAAGGAAAGAAAATATTATTTAATAATTTACAATTTTATGTTTAAGTATGTCAAGAAAAAGAATCTACATGAAGGTAACATCCTGTATTTTGGTCTTAAAGTCTGCAAAAAAACTGGTACGAAAAAAGTCCGGCAGTGCATTCCACTGCTTAGCTGAAAAGTAAGAAAAGGAGTTAAGACCAAAGGTAGTTGTTTTAGGTTTACTTAGTGAAAGAATGTAGTTGCCACGAAGATCATAAGTCAGTAGCATTTTACTACTTGTCAATCGCATTTTACTACTTGTGAAGCATTAACATATTTATTAACAAAAATATCAAAAGAATATGCCCTCCCTTCAGTGTTTCATTTCCAAGACTAGGCGTATTTACCAACATTGAACTTTATATGGCCAGGAAAAGAGGCTCATCTATTAAACATCTTAGTACGTGGGAAAAGTTAATAAATGTCATGTGATCCTCTTAACAATTGAATATTGCATGTTATGTAAATGTAAAGATGTTGTATTTTCTATCGACTTAGATGATGGTTTGCTTGTTTGTGCAGTTTAGGTTTAGGTGGTAGGTGTGACTGTGTCATTATTTCATTATTTACTATTTTTATTTCTTTTATTAATAAAGGAAAAATCTTTATGATTAACATATGACCAATTTACATTCCACTATCATAGACTAAAATTTTGATGGAATAAAATTATTAAAAAGATCCTATATGCGGTTTAGTAAGCTTCGTATCTTCGATGCATGATCGGTAGCCTGGGACCAGATTCCGCAGTGGGAAAAAAGGCAAAAAAAAACAATGAAAACAAAATAGAAAAAATATTGCCTTTTTACACCAATGGGGAGCCTGGTCCCGAGCTACGTGATCGGCGACACTTGGCCTATTTTTCCCGCGTCGCGATGTCTAAGGTAATTAAATATTCAAAAAAACTATACATACGGCATCTCTTGTAGCAATTATTTAAAAATCATCACATTCTCATAAAGTCACGTCCTGTTATGTGACCTGAATCAAGTCTTGGGCACTAAAAAAACAACAGCCACCAAGTTGAGCCAAGTTAACAGACCACCGAATGAGTAAAAAACCCATTCGGCACGAATATACATCTGAGAGATTTCTAAGTTCTTTGCACATCGGAACTCTTAACTCCTGTCGTTATTGACGGACCTTTTCTGTTTCTAAGAAATTCAATGCGTGGGCGGCTGACCTCCGTGACACACAGTGTTTTGGAGTTACACGTCTGGAGGTTCTTTCCGTGGAAGATGTCGGGAAAGTGCTTCGTAATCAGCAGTTGTATTTGTTTCATAGTCATATCCGCTATTTTATCAGTTTTTTGTCTTCCATGGTTTATAGGTTTAAGAGGCAAGCCGTATGACTCGTCGAAGACATTGACACCAGGTGTCGCGTTTCTGTGGATTGAGCTGGAGCAGGTGGAAATGTATTTATCTTCCACTTTTTCAAACGAACTTAAATCACCAACTTTTGAGTCCTTCATTCGTGAAACGACAAAAGGCAATTCATTGAAAGGTCTCGCTGTGTATTTGAACCTCACCGACGCATGTCAAGCATTGGATGAGGTAAGCAAAATAAGGACTCCGAAAGTTCCCAAACTTGCACTTGAATGAATCTACTTGTACCTTACAAGAGCTTGCTGGAAATGTACAGAATACAGGTTATTCTGTGTTGATATATTTTGGATCCGATGCCATAGCGACAGTGAAGAACAGTAAGAACAAAGCGTTAATTCCAGTGGCAAGCGCGAGCAAGGAGCATCAAATCCCGGGGCTTTCCGATGCAGATGGGACTTATGTTGACATTGCAGTTAAGCCTTTTGATACAGAAGAACTGATGAAAATGGAATCGTACTTAAAGAGGCTATATTTCAGGTTTCTTATTGGACCTTTAATTACACTCGAGTGGATTGGACGTACAAGGAAATTTTGTTGGATGACTGACGGTCCAAATGATCAAGTTAGTGAAGAGCGAGCTACTAAAAACGCCGAAAGAAATGCTGTTGAAAATGAAATTCGAATCACGAAGGAAGGTGAAAATGGAACTGAGGAGTCACATCAACTATCGCCCCTAAATAACCAAGGCTCTTCTGTTATCCAAAGAAGCTGCGAGGAACAACCGTTATTTGTTGAATATACAAAACAACCCCGACGCATTGGAAGGGTGAAGAGTTTGAAAGAGTTCTGTTACAAAGGGGTATTGTGTTTTTCTTACGTAACACTTATCATTGCAGCTCTTCCAATGGGCATGTCTAGTGGAGGCTTGTCCTTTTTTCGATTCGATCACAGAGAAACCTCTTTGGAGGGTCGTTTTCTACTAGCACAATACCGTTCCCGCATTCAACAACCTAGACTACGAGTACCCAATTTTTCCTCAGGGATAGTAGAGCGAGCGAAACACGAGCGTGCGTGAAAATCACCCCACGCGAGAAATGGCTACACGCGGCGAGTCGGCGTGTCGCGTGTCGCCTGTTCTCGCGTGGGGTGATTTTCACGCACGTTCGTGTTTCGCTCGCTCTACTATCCCTGAGGAAAAATGAGGGACTACTCGTAGTCTATCAACAACCGAGCTATAGCTATACCTTGCAGCTTTTTAACGCGTTTGTTGTGGTCAACTTTTCAGATACTTTGTTCTTTGCTGTACAGTCGGGTTGCTTGCAGTTCCTCTCGGGTTATTCCTATCAACTATTTAAAACTTATTAGAAGCGACTGGCTTGCTTCAACCAATTCTTTGCTGGTTCTAGCTATAGTTGTGCCCTTATGTACTTCAACATACACTTTTGGTTTTTACTCAACCTTCAACTCCGTTTGCACATTGTGTAATCTGCTTTTTATACAGTTTATAATCAAGCACACGTTGGTCACACGTTAAGTCAGTACGTTTAATAACATAGCGCTCTATTTTCGATAATCATCAATGTAATTATAGTAAAACAGAATATTCGCATAAACAAACTTGACTAGATATATCTCTAAAAACAAAGGTGTAAATCAGCCTACTCGGCACTACAGACATTATACATTGTAGAGATTTACAATTTCGTTGACGGCAAACGGCGCCAGATTCAAGTTCACGGCTTCTCAAGTTATGAAACGGTGCGAAATAATTCCTATGGATGAACAACACATGAAACTACTTTACTTTTATGTAGCCATAATAACAATAACGGCGGCAAGTAAAGGAAAAACTTGGTCATATGATTCTACATGATTCTAAATTTCTCTGTTGTGTCTGAAATATCATCTCAGCATCGTCCCAGGCCGCTTTTAGTTGCTACATTTGAAGGGAAAAGCCGGCCCTGGGGACCATGGCAACGAGAGGTTGAAGGTCTGATATCCCACCCACTCCGGAAACTTGAATTAGACCGTGGGTTAACTGACCCTCGAGACAATCCTCCTCTTCTTTTCGTTCTGCACGGGTTTTATTAACACAATGATGTCGGGAAAGTGCTTCTGCCTTTGCTTCGTGGTTATATCCGTTATCTTGTCATTTGTCACTGGGTGGTTATATCTTTCATTCCAACGTCTCAATTTCCAAACGGAACCGAAATTGTTTTTGAGTCAACTTTACTATGATCCCAGTGTAAATGAGTTTAATTTATCTGATGATGCGTCTGCGTTCAACTACGACCGTCACGTGAAATTACCTACTATCGAGTCTTTTACTCAAGCATCAACAACAGGCAATTCACTGAAGGGTCTCGCTGTATATTTGAATCTCACAAATGCATGTCAAACATTGGATGATGTCAGCAAAGTAATGACTCAAGTTCCCAAAATCGCTCTAGTCACCCTAGTGCATAAAGATCAAACGACATGTACCTTACAAGACCTTGCAGAAAATGTACAGAATGCAGGTTACTCTGTGTTGATACATTTTGGTGCCACATCGACAGCGAGAGTAAATAACAGTAACAACAAAGCGTTATTAATGATTCCAGTGGCGAAAGCGCATATAAACGACGATCAGCGTAAAGAAGGAGTTGGCCTAATCCTTTCAGAGGCAGATCGGACCTATGTTGACATTGTGTGTCCGGACTCTCGTCGACCGCCGCTAACAGATGAACTGAGTAAAATGAACTCTTACTTAAAGAGACTATATTTCTGGTTTCTCATTGGACCTTTAATTACACTCGAGTGGATGAGACGTACAAGGAGATTTTTTTGGGTGACTGACAGTCAAGATTATCAACGAGAAGCGGAAGACCGAACGACTGAAAACGTAAGTAATATCAGTGAAAATGAAATTCGAACCATGGAAGAGGGTGAAAACGAAACTGGGGAGCTATTGGCCTCAAATTACCAAGCATCCAGAGAAAGCAACCCAGGACGGGAATGCTCGAGCCAGAGAAGCGTGGAACAACCGTTACTTGAATCAGATGAATATACGAGACAACCACGACTCAATGAAAGTGTGAGAATTAGTTTCAAAAAATTATTTTACAGTGGAGTAATGTGTTTTTCTTACATAATACTTTTCATTGCAGCCCTTCCGATTGCTATATCTAGTGGAGGCCTGTCGTTTTTTAGATTTGACAACAGAGCATACTCTAGTTATTATCTTGGTATCCTTGCAAAATCCTTTCTTTCTGATGTAGAAAAAGGCCCCCCAATTAGCTTTTTTAATATCGGGTTGCTTCTAACTGTTTTATTGTGGTCACCGTTTCAGATATTTTGTTTTTTACTATACAGTCGGTTGGCCTGTACTACCACTTGGGTTGTTCCTATCAATTTTTTAAAACTTATTCGTAGCGACTGGTTTGCTTCAAGCATTTCTTTGCTGGTTTTAGCAGTAGTAGTACCTTTTTGTACCTCAACATACAATTTTGGCTTTTTCGCACCTTACAACACCGTTTGCACAGTGTGCAATATGCTTTTCATAATCATTTTAAACAAGCACAAGTTTGTCACGCGCTACGTTTTCTACATTAGCGTGTGCATGATTTTTGCGTATCTGGAAAGTAGCATCGTTGCTGTGTTTTATTTCATCCTCAATTCTGAAGGATCCTTAAGCAATTTAAAACTAACTGCCCTTCGCACTGTGGCGATTGGACTCACTCTAAAATTGAGTTTCAGTTCTTCCATGCACATTATAAGGAAACTTAAAAAGCCGGTAGAATCACTGTTTGAGGGACTTTCGGAGACGTAAATAACGGTTTACCATGTTATTCTGATTGAGTTTTCCAAGTCTACAATTTTACTGAAGACTGCATGGCATGAAGCTGCATGATTATAAGTTAGATAAAAAGAGGTGATGAAAGTTAAGATAGAAGTTACTTTTGCTCGTCAAACGCGCGGCCCATTGGCCGCGGTTGTCATTTCTAAATTCAATTTTTTCGAGAGCCAATTTAAACCACATTTTAGAAATCCTTTCTTAGATATAACTTTTTTTCCAACACAGAGCTTTACAACAGGCCTTTCTAGCTGTATGTATGTTTTGTTTTCCCATTTCAGACCAAGTGATAGGCTCGATTAATTTCCGCCGCTCTCTCATGTCCAGTCTTGTTCCTCCCCGAGAGTATTTTCGAGGAGGAGTGCAAGTGTAACCACGTGATGTTACCCACAGAGCTGTTTCTTTCAAATAAATGTTCACGTTCTCCATAATGCAAGAAATTAGAGATTAAAAGATAATAAACTTCTGGAACATAATATCCAACAAGCGTGAGTTGATAACTAGTATTTTTTTTTCTCCTGCTTTAAAACAATAAGTAACATTTTAAGGAAGACGTTGATTCAATTGATTATCAGTCAGGGGCAACCAACGACCGAATGAATGTTTCCAAAAACGTCAGAAGTGTCTTAAATGGTTTTTTCGATGCTTGAGAAGCCTGATAGGTTAAATTGGAGCTGACCTAAAAACAATATTTATCTATTTGGATGGGGAACTTTGGTGATCTCGAAAGTTTGAGGTGGCTTTTTCGTCTCATCCGAAATTGTTACCTACCCTTACCGTATTTTTATTAGAAAATTCTAAGGAACGTTTTATCGTCATACCATGTAGCTTTCAGGAGACTTTTATAAGATAAGGTAAGTTGGTGAAAAAACTCCGAATATCTTATATTGAACGTTTAACCAGAAATTGTGAGCCTTTCTTGCGCTTTAGATATCTCTTGGTAATATTTGCTTCTTTGATCATTTTATAGAAAAAACGTCGTTGGGTGCCTTGTATTGTACAATTATTGATCACAACAAGTGTAGTTATTTTTAACGTTATAAGAGGTAGCTAATCAATTTTATGTGACCCGTGCAGTGCGATGTGATTCAGGGAAGGGGCGCGGGGAACACAGCCCCTATATCATTCTGTGATAAAAAAAAAAAAAGGTCCGCAGGGCCGAGAAATATACTTTTGAGACTATCCCCCCAACCGGAAGGTTTTCAAAACTTTGTGATCATCAGGTCTTGAACAAGTCTAGCAGCACCCGTTATAGCTTGAGTAGTTTTTTTTACTTTTTCAGTTACAGATTTCACCTCCGTATATTAGAGGCTACCCGAGGAGGCATCGCAGAAGTCTCCGCGTGTGTACATATATATAGGAAACTGAAAAAAAAGTAAGAAACGGTGGTGTAGGCACCGAATTATTCGATTTTTGCGGAGTAATCTCATTAACGCGAGGATGAAGACATTAACGCCGATGACGTCTTTATCTCATGAATAAAGTGCGGGGGATTCTTAAGGTCATGTGCTATTTTTAGGTTGTTTAACCAATCTGACAGGTTTTCTAGTTACTTTTAGTTCGGTAAATGTCTTGGTTTTGGATTGGTTGATTAGAAAATAAGAAACGTTATCATTGGTAAATTCTTGGTGTCTGAGAAATAAAGTCAAACTCTAAGCGGTAACGTAATTACGCACGTTCTATTTTCTGCCGCTGTCATTATCCCGGGGGGCAAATCGTGCAATTTAACGAGGACGAAGTCAAACTAGCTCTTTTTAGCACGAAAAACAATGTTTTACTTACCCATCCCTTCTGCTCCTCCACAGTTAACGTATTTCAACCTCACTAGGAAGTACATGAACATGAATCGGAAAACCATTAGGTTTATTTTGTCTGCCTGTTTCGGCCGAGCACCGCAGATATAATATAACATTACGTTATACAACATTTCTTTAAATACGCGCTTATGTAAGCACAGTTTATGAAAGGACAAATATCAAATTGCCTAAAGAACATCATGTGGCCTAAAGAGGGAAACAAAACATACAAACCGAAAAAGTGTCTGTTTTCCATGATTTTGACTGACCATTTCTGACTCTCAGTGCTCCCCCGGAAAGCCTGTTACAGGCTCCGAAATAGTAGGGTCCGTGAAATTGAGAAAGTGCGAACTCTATGTGAGAGCCTGGAACAGGCTAAGCTCTCTCGGCTCTTACTCGTCCCCGTTCGCCTCTATTTGGATCGCACACGCGACCGAAGGGAGCGCGAGTGGTGATGGGAAGGAGGAAACGAAAGGGCACATGACGGCAAGGTACTTCTTGGTCAAATAAGCCCAATGAAATGGCCTATTTTCCAAGTTTAAAATTTCACCTTAGTCTGCCATTAATCTTCCGCCACCTTGAAAGCGGATCTACCATTGACTATTGATTGGAACTGAGAGTTACTTTAATTTCATCTTTCCCAGCGTATAATGCCGTTAGAATCCAAACTTGGGGAATTTCAGTTCAAACTGTTTAACTGTATTGTATTTTAATTCGAACGAGAAACGTTTTCGTTTTGACAGGGTTGAATCGGATAAATGTGCTTTCTGCCAAACTGAGGTTGAACCATTGAGCATTTACTCTTTTCCTGCAAAATATCCTCTGATTTTTGAAAACATGCCTTTTCCCTGTCGCAAGATAATAACGTAATTGTTGAGAACTTAAAAGAAGACGATATAATTTTTTCTTTTAATTAATCGCATTTTACTACCCGTGAATTATTAATATATTTATTAGCAAAAATGTCCAAAGGGTATGCCCTCCCTTCAGTGATTCATTTCCAGGACAAGGCGTATTTACCAGCATTGAACTTTATGTTGCCAGGAAAAGAGGCTCATCTATTAAACATCTTAGTAAGTGGGAAAAGTTAATAAATGTCATGTGATCTTCTTAACAATTGAATATTGCATGTAAATGTAAAGGTTTAGGTGGTTGGTGCAACTGTGTCATTATTTCATTATTTACTATTTTTATTTCTTTTATTAATAAAGGAAAAATCTTTATGATTAACATATGACCAATTTACATTCCACTATCATAGACTAAAATTCTGATGAAATTAATTTATTAAAAAGATCCTAAATGCAGCTTAGTAAGCTTCGTATCTTCGATACGTGATCGGTAGCCTGGGACCAGATTCCGCAGTCGGGAAAAAGGCAAAAAAAATGAAAACAAAATAGTAAACATATCGGCTAGCGCCGAAGCGGGTCCAGCGGTGATTTTTTTTCGCCGATTTCGATGGTCCTGAGCTACGTGATCGGTGACACTTTGAAAATGTAAGTTGCTTAACGCATATCTTGCTTTAAACAACCAGTCACTTGCAGTGGCCTATTTTTCCCTCGTCGCGATCTCTAAGGTAATTAAATATTCAAAAAAACTAAACACTAATACGGTATCTCTTGTAGCAATTATTTAAAAATCATCACATTCTCATAAAGTCACGTCCTGTTATATGACCTGAATCAAGTCTTGTGCACTTAGCCAAGTTTTCACCGATAACCAAGATAAAAGTTAAAAACACTAACAAAACAACTCAAGTTAACAGACCACCGAATGAGTAAAAAAACCATTCGGCACGAATATACATCTGAGATATTTCTGAGATAATTTCTTGTAAGTTCTTTGCACACATCGGAACTCTTATCTCCAGTCGTTATTGATGACCTTTTCTGTTTCTAAGAAATTCAGTGCGTGGGCGGGTGACCTGCGTGACACACGTGCACAGTATACACTGTTTTGGAGTGACACGTCTGGAAGCTCTTTCCGTGGAAGGTGTCGGGAAACTGCTTCGTAATCAGCAGTTGTATTTGTTTCATAGTCATATCCGCTATTCTATCAGTTTTTTGTCTTCCATGGTTTATAGGTTTAAGAGGCAAGCCGTATGACTCGTCGAAGACATTGACACCAGGTGTCGCGTTTGTGTGGATTGAGCTGGAGCAGGTGGAAATATATTTATCTTCCACTTTTTCAAACGAACTTAAATCACCAACCGTCGAGTCCTTCATTCGTGAAACGACAAAAGGCAATTCATTGAAAGGTCTCGCTGTGTATTTGAACCTCACCGACGCATGTCAAGCGTTGGATGAGGTAAGCAAAATAAGGACTCCGAAAGTTCCCAAACTTACACTTGTCACCCTCGTGAATGAATCTACTTGTACCTTACAAGAGCTTGCTGGAAATGTACAGAATGCAGGGTACTCTGTACTGATATATTTTGGATCTGATGCCATAGCGACAGTGGCTGTAACAGTAAGAACAAAGTGTTAATTCCAGTGGCAAGCGCGAGCAAGGAGCATCAAATCCCGGGACTTTCCGATGCAGATGGGACTTATGTTGGCATTACAGTTAAGCCATTTGATACAGACGAGCTGATGAAAATGGAATCTTACTTAAAGAGACTATATTTGTGGTTTCTTATTGGACTTTTAATTACAGTCGAGTGGATTAATATTAGACGTACAAGGAAATTTTGTTGGATGACTGACGGTCCGGGTGATCAACAAGTCGGTGAAGAGCGAACAACTGAAAACGAAAGAAATACCGCTGAAAATGAAATTCTAACTATGGAAGAAGGTGAAAATGGAACTGAGGAGCCACATCAGCTATAGCCCCTAAATAGCCAAGACTCTTCTGTTATCCAAAGAAGCTGCGAGGAACAATAATTACTTGTTGAATATACAAGACAACCCCGACGCAGTGGAAGGGTGAAAAGTTTGAAAAAGTTCTTTTACAAAGGGGTATTGTGTTTTTGTTACGTAATACTTGTCATTGCAGCTCTTCCAATGGGCATGTCTAGTGGAGGCTTGTCCTTTTCTCGATTTGATCACAGAGAAACCGCTTTGGATGGTCTTTTCTACTATCACAATACCGTTCCCACATTCAACAACCGAGCTATAGCTATATTGTGCAGCTTTTAACGCGTTTGTTGGGTTGCTTGCAGTTCCTCTTGGGTTGTTCCTTTCAACTATTTATAACTTATATAGAAGCGACTGGTTTGCTTCAACCAGTTCTTTGCTGGTTCTAGCTATAGTTGTGCCCTTATGTACTTCAACGTACACTTTTGGTTTTTACGAAACTTACAACTCCGTTTGCACATTGCGTAATCTGCTTTTTATAATAATCTTAAATAAGCACGAGTTTGTCACGCGTTACGTTTTCTACATTAGCGTGTGCATGATTTTTGCGTATCTGGAAAGAAGCATCGTTGCCGTATTTACTTTGTTTTCAATTCTGAAGGATCCTTGAATAATTTAAAACTAACTGCACTTCGCACTTTGTCGATTGGACTTACTTTGAAAGTGAGTTTCAGTGCTTCCACGCACATCATACGGAAAATCTATAAGCCGGTGGAATCGCTGTTTGAGGGTCTTTCACGGAAGTAAACCAATAGAACCTTCCCAAGTTTGTCTGATTAAGTTCTCCGATCCGAGTCTACGGTTTTGCTGAAAACTGAAACGACGGTTTCTTAAGTGATCATAGTGCTTGGCACCTTTACAAGTTGGATCAAAAGAGCAGAAGAAAGTTAGGATAGAAGTTGCTTTGCTCGTCAAACACGCGGCCTCTTAGGCGGTTCTAATTTCTAAATTTAATTCGATTTTCAATCGAGAGCCAATTAAAGCATGTATTAGAAATCCTTTCTTAGATATAACTGAGGAGCTCAGCTTTTTCCTAACAAGTAGCCTTACAATAGACCTTTCTAGCTCATTTGTTTTGTTTTCCCATTTCAGGCCACGTGATAGGTTTGATCATGTTCCTTCCCAAGAGTCCTTTCGGGGAGGAGCGCAGACTCATTTCCAACCTCAGTCCTCCCCAGGGTCGCCATATAAGGAAAACGATATAATGCTGGGAACAAAGTGGACTCATTTCCTGAAAAATGTAAGGCCTAACCAGCTGATATTTATACCCCAGAGAGCTGTTTCTTTCAAATCGACTTTCACGTTCCCTATAATGCAAGAATTAGAAATCAAAAGACAAATTTTTTTTTTGTCTCTTCCGAAATTGTTAGCTATCCTGATGCGGGACCTAGAGTAGCCGTGCTTTCATTAGAAAATTCTAGGGGACGTTTTGTCTTCATACCGCGTAATTTTCAGGAGACGTTTTTTTTTTTAACAAGAATTAAACTGAAAAACACAACCTCCGAAAATCGTAGGTTACTACTGAAAAAATTCGGGCGATAATTGCTCCCTCGAACAGTTATTTTACAGAAATACGTCGTTGGGTGCCCCTGTATGATACTGATGACAACAAGTGTAGTTATTTTTAACGTTATAGGAGGTAGCTAATCAAATTTATGTGACCCGTGCAGTGCAGTGTGATTCCGGGCAGGGGCGTGGGGAACACAGACCCTATGTTATTCTGTGATAAAAGAAGGCTCGTAGGGTCGAGAAAAATACTTTTGAGACTATCCCCCTTATTAAAAAGTTTTCAAAACTTTGCGATCTTCAGGTCCTGAACAAGAAGACTAGCAATACCTTTTAGTTTTTGAGTTGTTGTAGTTTTGAGGTACAGATTTCACCTCCGTAGAGGATACCCGAGGAGGCATCAAAGAAGTCCTGGTGTGTATATATTATATATATAAAATTGAAAAAAAGGAAGAAAATAATTGTTTGTAATACTCCTAATTGGATGATGGGTAGTGGGCATGTTTATGTTTAATATCGGCTAAGTTTAATGATTTTTTTGCCCAAATTGGTTATTAAACAGAAACAGTCCGTTAAATATGTGTGTGTTACTTGCATCTCTTGTAGCAATTATTAAATTGCAACATTCTTATAAAATCATGACCTCTTATGAGACCTGAATTTTCGTGCAGTAAGCCAAGTCTTCACCTATAATCTTAAAAAAATAGAAAAACTCACTAAAACACAGCCACCAAGTTGACAGACACCACCGCTCAATTTTTTTTTTTAGTGAGTGTATTTATTGCGAGTCAGTTTTCGACAAGAAATAAAGCTGTGGCCTTTGTGCAAACCGGACAGACCGGAAAACTCAGTCCTGTCGTACTGCCGGTGACCTTTTCTCTGTTTCTGAGAAATAAATTCAATTTTTTAAGCAAGGACCAGCTTACAAAAAAGAAGGACCGGATCCTAATAAAGGATCTAATCAGCAATAAGTGAAAATATAAGACAAAAAAGCAAGGCTGATTTTACAGTCGGGAATATATTATCTTTTGACCAATATTTCGGAAGGCACGGCCTTCCTTCTTCAGGGTCATAACTGGGTGGATAGCCTTCGTCACACACGGTTTATTACACAGTTTTTGAGTGACACGTCTGGATTAACCGCGCCCAAGCTATGGGCAGGAGGCTGGGGAAAAGCATTACTTGCAACCTTGCTTGTAACTAAGGTCTATGCCAGGGCTTTTCGCCTTTTTTTAGGGAAACGCCCTGTTCTTGGTTTGCAACCACGTGACTAGGAAGCCATGTTAGGACTCAATGCAATATAATGTTTTCTCCCATGTCTCTGCGGCGTAAAATTACACTTTACTCGCTTAGCTATCGCATTACCGGACATGACTCGATCCATGGAAAAAAAAGCAATTCCGGTGTCATGTGAATAGCCCGCTTTCAAAGATGTCGAAAAAGTGCTTCGTAATCAAGAGCTGCCTGTACCTCGTGGTCATATCCTTAATGCTAGCGTATTTTATTTTAGGGTTAAACTCGGCCTGGTCCACCATGTATTACGACAATTTGCCGATATTGAAGGTGTGGAGAACAAAGGAAATGCATTTGTTAACAAGAAACGAATTTAACTCACCTTCTGTCGAATCCTTTATTCGGGCATCAGCAACATACAATTCACTGAAAGGTCTCGCTGTGTATTTGGACCTCACAAACGCGTGTCAAACACTGGATGATGTAAGCAAAGCAAAGAATCAAGTTCACAAAATCGCTCTTGTCACACTCATGCACAACGATCAAACTACATGTACTTTGCAAGACCTTGCCAAAAATGTACAAAATGCAGGTTACTCTCTGTTAATATATTTTTGTGCTACACCGCACAATCCCTCGGAGAAGTAAGTTTTGCTGATTGGAGTTTCTCTGATCAGAGAGTCTTAAGCCTCACTGAGAACTGTGGCAAACGGTTTGTGAATTAATAATGATACTTCAAGTTGGATAAGCCGAAGTAAACGGCTAGGATTGGAAAGATGCTCACTCGATCGACTCACATCCAAAACCTGTGAGTAAACTACTTACTTTGAGCAAAACAATGGGCTTTTGAAAAAAAACCTTTCTGGCTTGCTTTATTCTTTAAAAACAAAACCGAAAGAGTTGCGCGACTTAGCTTCCGCCTTCATCATGTCACGAGTTCATAGAAATGCCACAACAACTCTAACTCCAATAATCCGGCAAACGCAAAGGTGAATACTGAAAAGTTGAATACCAGTAACATATGGCGGAGCAAGTTCATTTAAAGCTTTAAAATTCATTGGTAAAATTTTGATTGATTAAACAGGAGTTGGCAGGAGCGATTTGCTCCAGTTAGCCGTCAAATTATATAATGTATGTAACCAGTACAGTACCTGATCTAGGTAACGGTGTAACGGTACAGCCAATGAACACAGCCCTGATTAATTTTCTACCAAAAGACCCAATCAAAATTTGTGAATAAGAGTGCCTCCTACTTCCTCCAGGTCTAGATCCAGCAGGACTACAGATTAATCTAGCAGCACGATTTATTACTCGCTACAATCTTTGAAGTGAGATCTTGGTTACTGCGTGAAGTAGTAGAAACCAATGTATCAGTGTATTTAATAAGTAGCAGTATTTTTTCGTGCAACGTTTAGATGTGGGAATGTGGCGCAAAGTCAGACAGCGGGAAAAAATAAAATGCGAGAGGGGGAGAGGGAGAGGGGAGAAGGAACCATCCTTTGTTTTCACTCCCCACCCCACCCTAGGCCTCCCTGTTTTTCCTGCTCGCGTCGATTTGTGCCCTCCACACAATCTGAACGCCTGGAATACGCTACTGATAAAGAAACGTGAGTCAAAGTATTCGTAGCACAAGACAAACATTGCTTGTGGTTGTATGTATTGTCCATTTTATTATACTGTTATATAAAATTTCGAGATAAAAGAAGCTCCAAGTCGAATGACTCAGAGTGATATTTGATTCTAGTAATTTCATTTTTGTTTTTATGATCTAATGATGTAACAGTCTTGATTAATTCTTCTTTACATTTTTCCTTTAATGATAAGGGTTCAACAGATTTGTTATTTTCACTGATTTAAGAATTTTTTAAATAAAATTGTACGTAAAATGGACATGATCCTTGTTCTATTATTTCACCATCATCACGATAAATAATTAAATTTTCTCGTATTAGCGACTGGTTTGCTTCAAATATTTCTTTGCTGGTTTTAGCTGTAGTAGTGCCTTTATGTACCTCAACATACAATTTTGCCTTTTTCGTATCCTACAACGCAGTTTGCACAATGTGTAATCTGCTTTTCGTAATTGTTTAAATCAAGCACAAGTTCACGCGCTAAGCTACGCTTTCAACTTTAGTGTATGCACTGTGTATGCATGATTTTTGAAGCAGTTCGGGTATCATGTGAATAGCCCGCTTTCAAAGATGTCGAAAAAGTGCTTCGTAATCAAGAGCTGCCTCTACTTCGTGGTCATATCCTTTGTGCTACTGCTTTTTGAACTGGGCAAGACCGACATTTATTACGACTCTGAGTTCCCTATATTGAAAGTGTGGAGTGCGATAAAAAAGTCAACAAAGGAAATGGAGTTGTTCAGCCAAGAACTTGAATTTAACTCACCTTGTGTCCAGTCCTTTATTAGGGCATCAACAACAGACAATTCACTGAAAGGTCTCGCTGTGTATTTGGACCTCACAAACGCATGTCAAACACTGGATGATGTAAGCAAAGCAAAGAATCAAGTTCACAAAATCGCTCTTGTCACACTCATGCAGAACGATCAAACTACATGTACTTTACAAGACCTTGCCAAAAATGTACAAAATGCAGGTTACTCCCTGTTAATATATTTTTGTGCTACACCGCCTCGTAGGGTGAAGAACAGTGCGAACAAGGGAATGATAATAATCCCAGTGGCAACTCCGAGTTCAGGCGAATGGAATGTAAGTGAAGTAAAGGGAATCTTTTCCACTGCAGATCGAACTGATGTTGACATTGTGTGTTTGCCCTCTAGTGGTCGGCAAATAGATTATTTGGCGAACATGAAGTCTTATTTAAAAATACTATATTTCTGGTTTCTTAGGCCTTTAATTACTCTCGAGTGGATGAGACGTACAAGAAAATTTTGTTGGATGTCTGACAGTCAAGAAGAGCAATGGGTCGGTAAAGAGCGAGCAACTGAAAACGAAGGAACTGCTGCTGAAAATGAAATTCGAACCATGGAGGAAGGTGAAAATGGAACTGAAGAACCGTTGGCCTCAAATTACCAAGAATCCAGAGAAAGAAACCCAGGACGAGACGTTTTGAGCCAAAGTAGTGAGGAACAACCTTTACTTGTTGAATTTACAATACTACCACGGCACAATCGAAGTGTGGTTAGCAGTTTCAAAAAGTTCTTTTGCAAAGGGGTGATGTGTTTTCGTTACCTTATACTTTTTCTTGCGGCTCTTCCGATTTCCATATCTTGTGGAAGCTTCTCCTTCTTTAGATTTGATCACGGGTTGTCCCCTGTTATTTTTTTTATCACACGACCGTCACAACCGATAAGTGAGTGGTGAGAGACGCTTCAAACAATTTCGTCCCCTGTTTTGACTTTGTGGTCAACTTTTCAGATATTTTGTTTCTTACTGTACAGTCGGTTGGCTTGTACTGCCACTTGGGTTGTTCCTATCACCTTCTTAAAACTTATTCGCAGCGAGTGGTTTGCTTCAAACATTTCTTTGCTGGTTCTAGCTGTAGTGGTGCCATTATGTACCTCATTAGAGACCTTTAGTTTTTACGCAAGTTACAACACCGTTTGCACAGTGTGCAATATGCTTTTCATAATCATTTTAAACAAGCACAACTTTGTCACGCGCTACGCTTTCTACATTAGCGTGTGCATGATTTTTGCCTATCTGGAAAGCAGTATTGTTGCCGTGTTTTATTTTGTTCTCAATTCTGAAGGATCCTTAGACAACTTAAAACTAACTGCCCTTCGCACTTTGGCGATTGGCCTTACTTTGAAGGTGAGTTTCAGTTCTTCCATGCACATTGTATGGAAACTCAATAAGCCGACACAATCCCTGTTTGAGGGACTTTCGGAGAAGTAAGTTTTGCTGATTGGAGCTCTCTGATCAGAGAGTCTTAAGTCTCACTGAGAACTGTGGCAATCGGTTTGTGAATTAATAATGATACTTCAAGTTGGATAAGCCGAAGTAAACGGCTAGGAGAGGAAAGATGCTCATTCGATCGACTCACATCCAAAACCTGTGAGTAAACTACTTACTTTGAGCAAAACAATGGGCTTTTGAAAAATAAAACTTTCTGGCTTGCTTTATTCTTAAAAACAAAACCGAAAGAGTTGCGGGACTTAGCTTCCGCCTTCAACATGTCACGCGTTTATAGAACTGCCACAATAACTCCAACTCCAATAATCCGGCAAACGCAAAGGTGAATACTGAAAAGTTGAATACCAGTAACATATGGCGGAGCAAGTTCATTTAAAGCTTTAAAACTCGTTGGTAAAATTTTGATTGATTAAACAGGAGTTGGCAGGAGCGATGGGTTCCTATAGTTAGGTGTCAAATTATGTAATGTATGTAACCAGTACAGTGCCTGATCTAGGTAACGGTGTAACGGTACAATCAATGAACATAGCCCTGATTAATTTTCTACCAAAAGACCCATAAGGCCGACTCCCCCTAATAATCAAAATTTCTGAATAAGAGTGTCTCCTACTTCCTCCAGGTCTAGATCCAGCAGGACTACAGATTAATCTAGCAGCACCATTTATCACTTGTTGCAATCTTTGAAGTAAGATCTTAGTAATGCGTGAATTAAGTAGTAGAAACCAATGTATCAGTGTATCTAATAAGTAGCAGTATTTTTTCGTGCAACGTTTAGATGTGGGAATGTGGAGCAAAGTCAGACAGCGGGAAAAAATAAAAAGCAAGAGGGGGAGAGGGAGAGGGGAGAAGGAACCATCCTTTGTTTTCACTCCCCACCCCACCCTAGGCCTCCCTGTTTTTCCTGCTCGCGTCGATTTCTACCGTCCACACAATCTGAACGCCTGGAATACGCTACTGATAAAGAAACGTGAGTCAAAGTATTCGTAGCACAAGACAAACATTGCTTGTTGGTGTATGTATTGTCCATTTTTTTATACTGTTATATAAAATTTCGAGATAAAAAAAATGCCCCAAGTCGAATGACTCAGGGTAATATAGTAATTTGATTCTAGTAATTTCAATTTTGTTTCTAATGATGTAACAGTCTTGATATAGATTAATTCTTCTTTACATTTTTCCTTTAATTATAAGGGTTCAACAGATTTGTTGTTTTCACTGATTTAAGTATTTTTTTAAATAAAATTGTACGTAAAATGGATATGATCCTTGTTCTATTATTTCACCATCATCACGATAAATAATTAACTTTTCTCGTATTAGCGACTAGTTTGCTTCAAATATTTTTTTGCTGGTTTTAGCTGTAGTAGTGCCTTTATGTACCTCAACATACAATTTTGCCTTTTTCGTATCCTACAACGCAGTTTGCACAATGTGTAATCTGCTTTTCGTAATTGTTTAAATCAAGCTCAACTTTGTCACGCGCTAAGCTACGCTTTCAACTTTAGTGTATGCACTGTGTATGCATGATTTTTGAAGCAGTTCGGGTATCATGTGAATAGCCCGCTTTCAAAGGTGTCGAAAAAGTGCTTCGTAATCAAGAGCTGCCTCTACTTCGTGGTCATATCCTTTGTGCTACTGGTTTTTGAACTGGGCCGGCCCGAAATTTATTACAACCCTGATCATGGGTTCCCTACATTGAAGGTGTGGAGTCCGATAAAAGAGTCAACAAAGGAAATGAAGTTGCTCAGCTTAAACGGACTTAGTGGATTTAACTCACTGTCTGTCGAGTCCTTTATTAGGGCATCAACAACAGACAATTTACTGAAAGGTCTCGCTGTGTATTTGGACCTCACAAACGCATGTCAAACACTGGATGATGTAAGCAAAGCAAAGAATCAAGTTCACAAAATCGCTCTTGTCACACTCATGCAGAACGATCAAACTACATGTACTTTACAAGACCTTGCCAAAAATGTACAAAATGCAGGTTACTCTCTGTTAATATATTTTTGTGCTACATCGTCTTGTATAGTGATGAACAGTACGAACAAGGGAATGATAATGATCCCAGTGGCAACTCCACTGAAGTACGACACATTGAATGTAAGTGAGGTAAAGAGACTCTTTTACACTGCAGATCGAACTGATGTTGACATTGTGTGTTTGCCATCTAGTGATCGGCAAATAGATTATTTGACGAACATGGAGTCTTATTTAAAAATACTATATTTCTGGTTTCTTATTGGGCCTTTAATTACTCTCGAGTGGATGAGACGTACAAGAAAATTTTGTTGGATGTCTGACAGTCAAGAAGAGCAACGGGTCGGTAAAGAGCGAGCAACTGAAAGCGAAGGAAATGCTGCTGAAAATGAAATTCGAACCATGGAGGAAGGTGAAAATAGAACTGAAGAACCGTTGGCCTCAAATTACCAAGAATCCAGAGGAAGAAACCCAGGACGAGACGTTTTGAGCCAAAGTAGTGAGGAACAACCTTTACTTGTTGAATTTACAATACTACCACGGCACAATCGAAGTGTGGTTGGCAGTTTCAAAAAGTTCTTTTGCAAAGGGGTGATGCATGTGTTTTCGTTACCTTATACTTTTTCTTGCGGCTCTTCCGATTTCCATATCTTGTGGAAGCTTCTCCTTTTTTAGATTTGATCACGAGCTTTACCCTGCTATTTTTTTTTTCACACAATGGCGAAACGCACTTGAGTGGAGGGCGACGCTTACACTTTTGTTCATTGTTTTGCTTTTGTGGTCACCTTTTCAGATATTTTGTTTCTTACTGTACAGTCGGTTGGCTTGTACTGCCACTTGGGTTGTTCCTATCACCTTCTTAAAACTTATTCGTAGCGAGTGGTTTGCTTCAAACATTTCTTTGCTAGTTCTAGCTGTAGTGGTGCCATTATGTACCTCATTAGAGACCTTTAATTTTTTCGCAACTTACAATACCGTTTGCACAGTGTGCAATATGCTTTTCATAATCATTTTAAACAAGCACAACTTTGTCACGCGCTACGCTTTCTACATTAGCGTGTGCATGATTTTTGCCTATCTGGAAAGCAGTATTGTTGCCGTGTTTTATTTTGTTCTCAATTCTCAAGGATCCTTGGACAACTTAAAACTAACTGCCCTTCGCACTGTGGCGATTGGCCTTACTTTGAAGGTGAGTTTCAGTTCTTCCATGCACATTGTATGGAAACTCAATAAGCCGACACAATCCCTGTTTGAGGGACTTTCGGAGAAGTAAGTTTTGCTGATTGGAGTTCTCTGATCAGAGAGTCTTAAGTCTCACTGAGAACTGTGGCAATCGGTTCGTGAATTAATAATGTACCGTTTAGATAAGCCGAAGTAAACGGCTAGGATAGGAAAGATGCTCATTCGATCGACTCACATCCAAAACCTGTGAGTAAATTACTTACTTTGAGCAAAACAATGGGCTTTTGAAAAAAAAAACCTTTCTGGCTTGCTTTATTCTTAAAAACAAAACCGAAAGAGTTGCGGGACTTAGCTTCCGCCTTCAACATGTCACGCGTTTATAGAACTGCCACAATAACTCCAACTCCAATAATCCGGCAAACGCAAAGGTGAATACTGAAAAGTTGAATACCAGTAACATGGCGGAGCAGGTTCATTAAAGCTTTAAAACTCATTGGTAAAATTTTGATTGATTAAACAGGAGTTGGCAGGAGCGATGGGCTGCTATAGTTAGGTGCCAAATTATATAATGTATTTAACCAGTACAGTGCCGGATCTAGGTAACGGTGTAACGGTACAGTCAATGAACATAGCCCTGATTAATTTTCTACCAAAAGACCCAATCAAAATTTGTGAATAATACGAGTGCCTACTAATTCCTCCAGGTCTAGATCCAGCAGGACTACAGATTAATCTAGCAGCACAATTTATTACTCGCTGTAATCTTTGAAGTGAGATCTTAGTTAATGCGTGAAGTAGTAGAAACCAATGTATCAGTGTATCTAATAAGTAGCAGTATTTTTTCGTGCAATGTTTAGATGTGGGAATGTGGCGCAAAGTCAGACAGCGGGAAAAAATAAAAAGCGAGAGGGGGAGAGGGGGAGGGGAGAAGGAACCATCCTTCGTTTTCACTACCCACCCCACCCTAGGCCTCCCTATTTTTCCTGCTCGCGTCCATTTGTGCCGTCCACACAATCTGAACGCCTGAAATAGGCTACTGATAAAGAAACGTGAGTCAAAGTATTCGTAGCACAAGACAAGCATTGCTTGTGTTTGTATGCACTGTCCATTTTATTATACTGTTATATAGAATTTCGACATAAAAAAAGCCCCAAGTCGAATGACTCAGAGTGATATTTGATTCTAGTAATTTCATTTTTGTTTCTATGATCTAATGATGTAACAGTCTTGATTAATTCTTCTTTACATTTTTCTTTTAATGATAAGGGTTCAACAGATTTGTTGTTTTCACTGATTTAAGTATTTTTTAAGTAAAATTGTACGTAAAATGCGGGATATGATCTTGTTCTATTATTTCACCATCATCATCACGATAAATAATTAAATTTTCTCGTATTAGCGACTGGTTTGCTTCAAATATTTCTTCGCTGGTTTTAGCTGTAGTAGTGCCTTTATGTACCTCAACATACAATTTTGCCTTTTTCGTATCCTACAACGCAGTTTGCACAATGTGTAATCTGCTTTTCGTAATTGTTTAATCAAGCACAAGTTTTTCACGCACTACGTTTTTAACATTGGTGAAGCGTGATTTTGCGTATCTGGAAAGCAGCATCGTTGCCGCATGTTATTTTGCTCTCACTGCTGAAGGATCCTTAAACAATTTAAAACTAACTGCCCTTCGCATTTTGACGATTGGACGTACTTTGAAAGTGAGTTTCAGTTCTTCCATGCACATCATACTAAAACTTACTATGCCGACAGAATCACCGTTTGAGGGACTTTCAGTGAAGTAAACTGATAGAACCTTCCAAGTTTTTCTGATTGAATTCCCCGGAGTCTACGGTCTCACTGAGGACTGGGAGAAGTAAAATCTGAATAAAAATAGAAATAATTAGAAAGTAGTAAGCTCGCGGTGGACTATGAGAAGAGGGAAAACCGGAAAAGCCTCTCTTCCTCTCTTTCCCGGCCTTCCCATGTTCTTTTTTCCTCTTCCCAGCCTCCCTACTACGCAAAGAGGCCTGGCCGAAGAGAGGGGAGGGTAATCACGTAAATCAACCACAACCAGTTATAACCAATAAGTAACAGATATTTTTGATGTACAGTTTATATAAAAGTGACATAAATCAAAGTATTCGTAGTACAGGACAAACACTGCTTGTGTTTTAAAAGACCTCAGTTGTTTTGTACGTTCAACGATTGGTATTTGCAAATGCAGAACGTAGAGATTTGGCGATCTTTGCAGTCTTGGACGAGTATGTACAAGACTGTAGGTGATATCTGTTTTTTAACCAACACAATTTGCTATTAAACAGAAACAATCCGTCCAATCTGTGTGTTACTTGCATCTCTTGTAACAATTATCGAATTGTCACATTCTCATGGAGTCATATCCTCTTATGAGGCCTAAATTTTCGTACATTTAGCCACGTTTTCACCGATAGTCACTGAGATAAAGGTTGAAAGCACTCACAATACCACTACAACATTACAACCCATAAAAGTCATAAAACGGCCATAAATTGGTCCATGGACCACACAGGAGAGACGTAGCACGCATTTTAATATACGGAAGCCCCTAAGGGACATCGATGTTAATGCTTAATGGGAGTTTGTTTTTTGAAAATCGGAGTTTGTGTTTTTTGAAAATTGGAGTTTGTTTTTTTGAAAATCGGAGTTTGTTTTTCAAAAATCGGAGTTTGTTTTTTGAAAATCGGAGTTGTTTTTTGAGAGCTAGAATGCGTGTATCTTAGTGCCAACCGTTTCTCGATGGCATGGGAAAATGGAATTCATGCCATTTCTATTTTTCGTTTTTCGTTCACGCATGATATTGAAAACGGATTTGAATTCTATTTTTCGTTTTTTGTGTTCGCATCACTTTGAAAAACGGCAGTGAACTTCGTCTTTCGGTTTTGCATGGCTTGTTATTAATAATAATAATAATAATTTAACATTTATATTGCGCAAAATACATGTGAATATGATCAAAAACAGATTTGATTTACTTAGTCGTTTTTGCGTGACTTGGAAAACGTATTAATGCAGCAGTCATTTGAAAGCCCCGGACCTCCCCCACCGTGGATGAACGGGGTAATGCGGGGCCTTTCACGTCATGATCACACCGTTTTTGTTCCCTGGTAGGCGGGAACAAACAAACAAATTTTCGCTTCAAAAGGGTTCTTGGTTTTGTGATAGAGTACGCTTGAATTTCTAAGCTTTTGCGTGACGCTGCATTTACATGACGTCCTAGAGAGCTGTCATGTAGGTTAAAAAATTACTTATTTCAGGAAATTTTGCTATCTAAACAGGTCATATATTCGAAAAAGAATTACTTTAATGTTTATGAGTTTCTCGAAGAATAAATTCACGCTTTTGTAGCAAAAGTCGGTAACAGATATTTCTGTTGGTTTCCGTTCGCCATGTTGGAGCTCATCCAGGTGAGCACCAGCATGTCGTCTCCATACAAATCTCTATAAGTTTGGGTGAAACATTTCTTCGGATATCTTGTATACCAAATATTCCTCTGACCTGAATCTTGGCGAGGGTCTTTGTAGATGTACCTCCTTTCATTTCCCAGATTCTGGACTTTATCTATTGGACAGTTTTGATTTTTATTTTGATCTATTTTGAATGGCGTGACACTGAAAACCAGCAATCGCTTCACGCAGCTAAGAAATATGCTTTGCAAAGTGTGTTTTGGCGTGGCTTGCATAAGACAAGTCTTAAATACGACACAAACTGTACCATTTAAATGAGCATATAAGGAATGTCTTACCTGAGTCGCATTCTATTTAAGGCGCGGACACATTTTATGTTCCATTTTAATGATTTATGCGAGAACTTCACAAGACGCGTCATATTTTTTACTGTTTAATTGACCAAATTGTTTAAATAACTTATAAAGTAGTTGTATCGTGGAAATGACAAGAACGACAAGTACACTTTTTATGATTCAGACTTTCTACAAAAGCTCCAGAAGACTGTAAAACATCATTTGTAATCTTTTTTGTTATCTCCAATTTTGTGACTTTGAGTTGTAAAGTCCTTGAATGTTCGTCAGTTTTCCGTCTCCATCGAGGGTATGCAAGTGTTGCGATAGCTGCCCCGAAATCAACGTGTTCTGTCGTCTCACCCCTTGTTAAAAAAGGGAGTACCCTGTGTGTGGGATATATGGGTGGCGGGGGAGTTCACTTGCTTTCACGGAGGGAAGAACCCACTTGCTTTCACTTGCATATAAAAAGTGACTGCCCCGTTCATCCCCAAGGGGGGACGGGGGATCTGGGGCTTTCAAATGACTGGTGCATTAATACGTTTTCCAAAGTCACGCAAAAACGACTAAGTAAATTCAAATCTGTTTTTCAATAACAAACCATGCAAAAACGAAAGACGAAGTTCACTGCCGTTTTTCAAAGTGATGCGAACACAAAAAACGAAAAATAGAATTCAAATCCGTTTTCAAAGTGCTGAGACGAAAACGAAAAACGAAAAGCAAAATTCAAATCTGTTTTTCAATGTCACGTGAAAACGAAAAACGAAAATCAAATCCGGTTTTCAATGTCATGCGTGAACGAAAAAAAAATGGAAATGGCATGAATTCCATTTTCCCATGCCATCGAGAAACGGTTGGCACTAAGATACACGCATTCTAAATCAGTGGTCAGTTCCGGCAATTCTACTTTTTACAAAGAACGCTGATTACAAAAATGAAAAATGCCTAAAAATCAAGGTCTTTATGTGCATTTTACACTCAAAACTAAAAAAAGGACACTTTTTATAACTTTCACTCGTCGTTTTGAAAACCTGAGAAAAGTGCCTTCTTTTCTCCAAAAAAAGCAGGATATTTTTAGGATTTGTGTTCGATATAAAGTGAACCAACTTTCTTGAGTAATATTTTTATCTAACTAATCGCAAAAAAGCTGAAAGAAGAATTTTCTCCAGTTTTTTCAGCTTTTTGTCTTTTTTATACAAAGTCAAAAAAAGTCGATTTTTTTTTTGCCTTTCTTTGTTTCGACTTTTTGGTGGACAGTTGTCAAATAAAGGCGGGAATCCCAATCTTCAGTCCTCTCGACTGACAGCTGTCAAAAATGACAGGTAATTGTGAGCAATGAGTTGTGACATTAATTTACAAGTGTCCATATGCAGTTGCACACGGTCAGCACTCGTTAACATCCGTCGAAAGGCCCTTGGACACCTTATGAAGTTTACACAAGTTAGATTAAAGTACACATAGCATCAACCCCAACCCAAAAAAGGAACCTAACCAGTTTCGAAACAGTGCTTAACCCTAATCAGTAAAGGAAGTGCTTAACCCTAATCAGTAAAGGCAGTGCTTAACCCTAATCAGTAAAGGTAGTGCTTAACCCTAATCTGTAAAACGCAGTGCTTAACAGGCTAATCCAAAACGATAAGGAATACTACGTTGTGTAAACTTCATAAGGTGTCCAAGGGCCTTTCGACAGATGTTAAAAAGTGCTGACCGTTGCACACTTTGCGCTCCGGTAATGTTTCAAGATGTCGGACGTTTACGTCGAGATAAACATGAACGAGAAATAAAAAAGGGGCAAAACTTTTAAAGTCTTTAACTGTAAACAACGGTCCTCTGGCCATGATATTAAGGCTTGTCCTAAACCACGAAATCTACACATCGAGGACTTTGAGAAAACGTACTTTTAAGTATATTACATATTAAAAAATGTAGTCAACGCATGAGTGCGAACTCAGTTAGCTCGGTGTACCTTTTTCCTACCAAAGGACGGCCACACGTACAAATCTCAACTAAAATGACCGACCTTCACCACCATCAAGAAGGGTCTAGTGACGTGGTAGGAATCGCTTGTATGGTGAACGTGACGCCGTCTGGCGAAAGCAATCGGAAAAAAGTTCCAGGTGCACCGCGCTGACCGAAGAAACTTCGTCGGTCGATGAAGTATTTGCATCCAGATGAATCACTTCAAAATTCAATTTTTGTTTTAGCACCCTCTGTACTTCATCGACCGACGAAGTTTCTTCGGTCAGCGCGGTGCACCTGGAACTTTTCTCCGATTGTTTTCGCCAGACGGCGTCACGTTCACCACACAAGCGATTTCTTCCACGCCACTAGACCCTTCTTGGTGGTGGCGAAGATCGGTCATTTTAGTTGAGATTTGTTCGTGTGGCCGTCCTTAGGTAGGAACGAGATTCACGCTGTAGACTGCATTGCGGGCACTACTTAGCTAACTGAGTTCGCACTCATCCGTTGACTATATAATTACGTCTTCTCAAATTCCTCGACGTGTAGATTTCCTGGCTTAGGACGAGCCTAAATGTCATGGCCAGAGTACCGTTGATTAGAGTTAAAGACTTAAGGTTTACCCCTTTTTTATTTCTCGTCCCTGTTAATCTTGACGTAAACGTCCGACATCTAGAAACATTGCCGGAACACAAAGTGTGCAACTGCATATGAACACTTGTAAATTTTAAACGTCTCAACTAATTGCTCACAATTACCTGTCATTTTTGACAGCTGTCAGTCGAGAGGACCGAAGATTGGGATTCCCGCCTTTATTTGACAACTGTCCACCAAACAGTCGAAACAAAGAAAGGCGAAAAAAAAATCGACTTTTTTTGACTTTGTATAAAAAAGACAAAAAGCTGAAAAAACTGGAGAAAATTCTTCTTTCAGCTTTTTTGCGATTAGTGAGATAAGAATATTACTCAAGAAAGTTGGTTCACTTTATATCGAACACAAATCCTAAAAATATCCTGCTTTTTTTGAGAAAAGAAGGCACTTTTCTCAGGTTTTCAAAACGACGAGTGAAAGTTAAAAAAAGTGTCCTTTTTTTAGTTTTGAGTGTAAAATGCACATAAAGACCTTGATTTTTAGGTATTTTTTATTTTTGTAATCAGCGTTCTTTGTAAAAAGTAGAATTGCCGGAACCGACCACTGACTATTCTAGCTCTCAAAAAACAACTCCGATTTTCAAAAAACAAACTCCGATTCTTGAAAAACAAACTCCGATTTTCAAAAAAACAAACTCCGATTTTCAAAAACCAACTCCGATTTTCAAAAAAACAAACTCCGATTTTCAAAAAACAAACTCCCATTAAGCATTAACATCGATGTCCCTTAAGGGCTTCCGTATAATTAAGCTGCTTTTAACTGAAATACTTTCATTTTCGTAGGCTACAAAAACGATAGGTTTCTCCCCATACAAATCCTTATATTTCGAATGTTACGGTTACACTACAATACCCCTGCTTGTATCTCGAGGTTGGGTGACTTGTGGCCTTCTTGACAAGATCTCCGCATAGCCTCGCTTTCGCGCGAAAACAAGTACTCGCCCTAGGCCGCCCGGGAATACGAAACTTCCTTATTTGTAATCCTGATCGATCAGGAGTATCAATTGCGCACAGTACAGTACATCAAACATGAGAAAATGGGTTTTAGGTACTCTATTGTGCCTGTCTTTTTACATTTTCCTTACATCGCTAATAATGGTACTTATTATGAAGTTCGTCGAGCCCGTCAGAGCAATGGATCGCCAGTCCCCACAAGCAACACTTCATCTTCGAAGTAATGTACTGGTACCTTTCAGACTCATGAACGTCGGTTCTGACTCTCGATCGGCACCGTCACTTGAGACCGTAATTCAACTTTGTCAGGGAAGTGATGGAGTGCATTTAAGGGGACTTGCCGTGTATTCAAGTCTCACGAATGGGTGTGAACCGATCCATGATGTGCGCAGTAAAATACAAGTCCACAAAGTCGCTCTTGTCACAGTTGGGAACTTCGAACCTCCATGTACATTGCAACAGATAGCAGTAAACGCACAGAATGCAAGATACTTCGCGCTGATATTATTTGGAGAAAACGTGCAGGTTTTTGGGATCCAATTCACTCAAAAAGTAATGATCCCTGTTACGGTTGGAGAACTGAATTCCTCTTACATACAGCTAAAGAATATACTGACTGAGGCAGACCTAGCCGAGATTGTATTAAGTGTACCTTCACATGACACAGCTGACCTAAGTAAGATGCAAACGTACTTTAATCATCTCTGGTGTTGGTTATTTGTGGGCCCTGCAATTACATTGGTATGGTTAATACGAAAAAGAAAACTTCGTTGGATGTCTGAAAGGCGAGCGAATGAGAACGAGAATGATTTCGACACTGGACCTCGAACTACGGAAGAACGCCTTGAAGCTGCAGAAACTGAGGTGTTTAATCAACCCCCAGAAGAAACAAGTGAAATTCATTCACGTCACGGAGATAACGAGCAAATTATTCCTCTTGCCTATGTGCAAGCCGGCCATACAAGACAACAGCATGGCACAGGATTTGTAACCAAGATAAAAAAGTATTGTTACAGAGGCTTTGTCATCATCTTTACTAGTATTTTGTATATGATTTTGATCATTGCAGCACTTCCGCTTGGTATATCTACTCCTGATGTGGGTGGGTTCTCTTTCTTTAGATTCGATGAAGTGCAAACGTACAAATTACCTGAATTTCTATATTCAGGGGATAACTTAGCAGGCGGCGTTGAGAATGGGGTTAGGGATTTTTTTAGTCCTTCATTATTAATACCAGAAGTTGTTTGTTTTTGGTCAACTTTTCAGATATTCTGTTTTTTCCTTTACAGTAGATTCGCTTGCAGTACAACTTGGGTCGTCCCCACAAACTTTTCAAAATTGATTCGAAGCGAGTGGTTTGCGTCAAACATTTACTTGCTGGTTTTAGCTGTGGTGGTACCATATTGTTCTAATCCAGCCTCACCGAGTAGTTTCATTTATTTTGCAATATATAACACCATTTGCACAGTTAGTAATTTGCTTTTCATAATCATTGTAAACAAACACAGATTTGTCACGCGATACGTTTTCTACGTCAGCGTATGTATGATTAGTGCATATATCGAAAGCGATATCGTTGCCGTGTTTTACTACGCGCTCAATTCTCAAGGATCCATAAACAACCTGAAACTAACTGCCCTTCGCACTGTGGCGATTGGATTCACTTTGACAGTGAGTTTTAGCTCTTGCATGCACATCATACGAAAACTCATTAAGCCGACTGATTCGCTTTTTGAGGGACTTTCGGAGCGATAACCAAGGCCAATTAAGTTTGAGCATTTTATCATCATTATTTTTATAGCCTGGTCACTTTCTGTGTTCTATATCTGGCGTTGTTCAGTTCGTGGAGCTAGCAGTGAAGCTAAGCATTCACTGTTTTGAAATAGTTCTTCCAAGGAAAGTATTGCATGATTCCTCACACTGAGTACAACTTCCGGGTAGAGCTTTAACTCCAAAAGGGGTGGGTACTCGTTGGGAAATTGAATTAAGCCCTTAAAGAAGATTCAACTTACAAAAGCAGAAAAACCACCGTAAGGAACACGAAATCCGTTAATTTTAAGATCGAAAGTCCGTTTTTGGATTCGCGGAAAGGAACACACCCGTCAAAATCTGCAACTAAACGAAACGACGAACATGCCTTGTGAAGTGCCGAATCAATCTGGGGACGGGTACAGGGACACCACCCGGTATTTTCTACCAATGAGAAGACCCATAGCGCCTACCCTACCCCCATTATCACAAGGTCTAAATAAGAGTGTTTTTCCTTTCCTTCTTTTAAAAGGTCCGAGTCCGCCATTACTGTAGGTAGTCACGCAACGCAGTTATCCGTTATGTTTAAAGTACAGCTCTTTAAAAGGTCTGAATACGCCATTGCTGTAGGCTAGTCACACAACGCAGTTCATAACTATCCGTAATGTTTCAAATACAGCCCTTAGTAATTCTGTAAGTGACAGAAAAGGGGCGGATCTAGGGGGAGGGTGCAGGGGTCCGCAACCCCCTCCTCCCCACCCTAACCCCGAGATGACTTGCGGCTTTTTAATACAACTGGTATTCTGCAAAAAAAAACCTGTGGTTTATTGGTGCGGAAGTAAAACATGAGAACGAGTTGAAGAATTTATGTTAAACGCCGTAAAAACGATAGTTAAAAATGATAGTTCCTTAGTTATGCACCCATCACAAGAAAACTCTGGATTCGCCCCTGCAGAGCCAGTTTATCTAAGACTTTTATTCTCAGAGCAACGTTTCACTGATACGTTTTATTGATAAACTGTGACCGAAGTCAAAGAATTCGTAGAACAAGTGACAAACATTGCTTGTAGTGTTTTATAGACTGAGTCTTGCTTGTGGTAGTGACTTAACGGTCTTTGCAGTTTAAAGGTAGTATGCACCATAGAAGTTTAATAAAATGTAGTTTCATCCGATATTTTCCCGTCTTTAATACATGTTTGCTCTTAGTACCCAAGCATTTGAGTGGCAGGTAAACCGAGGCTGGAATTGACTTCTTTTTTAAACACCCAAGCCTTGCTTTCTGGTGGGAATTATGTCTGACAAGTGCAAATTTGTCAATAGTTCTACGAATGGGTACCTTTGCTGTCAAAAACGGTACATAAAAGGTCAAGAGAAAGAAACTGCAAAAACCGTGGACCAAGATCCTGCTGGTCGTCAACGTTGGATCACAAACGAAATCTCATTAGCTACAAATATTTGAAACAAAGAAACAAGAAGTCCAAGACTACAGCAAAGCTGAACAACGTGCATTTTAAACGTTTAAAGATATTCAGGCTAGCCAGTCCAGTCTTCTTCAGATTTACAGATCGATGTTACCATAAAATGGGAGAATTTTAATTTTCTAGTTGAGATATACTTCAAAATTTTGCCTTCACACAAAGTTCGTGGCCGCTTCTTCAAAGGAGGGCGCTTAAATGAGTTCGAAGTAGAAGCTCTTTTAAAGATGGCACTAAATGCTTACAGGCAGGAGCCGCCTCTGTTACCGGTTCTTATTTTTGCGATTTTCGTTATTCTTTTTTTCACGATTAAAAAAGAGACAACAAAACAACAAAACAACAAAACTCTGGAAACCTTTTTCCACTGAGAAATACTGGTGTGAGAAAGGAAATGCCGGTGATAACTTGGAAGATAGTAAATAGAGGGGTTCATAATTTGCTTAGCCTTTATAATCGCCACGAGCACTTCGTCGTCTAAGCTCTTTGAAACATGTAAATGTTTTTAAAAAAAGTGACTTTGTATACAACAAACATGGTTGAATGGCCGTTTCATAACTTTACTTTGTCGTTTTAACACAAAAACGGCACCCTCCCAGAAAAAAACAGTTACTTATCGGGTAGAACCGAGAGAGCGGCGGAAATTGAGCCTAGTTAAAACGAAATAATTCTTTTAATTTCATTTTGAAATATTCTGAGTGTAAACAGAACAGGAAAGCGAATATGAAAGATACTTGCCAGGTGTAACTATGCTTGCTTTTACCCTATATCTACGAGTTTTTTTTCTTTCTTCCTTTTTGTTTTTTAATTCTTCGCAGCCCAAGGAAACGGCTTTGAGAACTTTCTAACTGTGACAATCATAAACTCTTTGAGTTAAGTTACAGCGCAGGTAATAAATTATCACGCTGTCGTTAACCTATGAAACTTTCAGTACACAAAACGGTAACATTAGCTTTGAAGTTCTTCAATGATTTTTTGAGAATATCTCGTGTTTTTTAAAAACAAATGTTTGCTATTCATCAGAGAAGTAATAATCATTATCTTCCTCTGCTGAGTCGTGGTCTGAAGTGGGATGAGCTTCAAATAACTCCGAGTTTACCACGGGCAGATGGCTGCTGGAGGACGCTGGTTTCTTTGGCGTCGACGTCCTCATCTGCGACAAGAAACAAAAAGCAAAATCTCAGTCTTTTAAAACCAAGAAAAAGATCTCACTATAAAAATTAACGTTACTGAACAAATAATGTGACTCCGATCACTATCTTGACGCTGTCTTTGCTAAATCTGACCCTGAGTACTGGTGCGGTCCAGGAAATCACGCCCGCGAATTTTCGCCCTGCAGACCAGAGCTCCAACGACTCAGCTAGCCTTACCACAAGTAATCAAAGGGTAGATAACAGCGTCGCTTGTAAACTAAACATTTTCCAGTCTACCTTTGCTTTTGGCTTTGCTTGTGTCCCTCGCTTTCCTTGTTGCATTCTATAGATGTAGTGATCCATGTCCTTCCTGAAATGAGATTAACAAATTTTTAGAACCATCATGTCATGAACAGCACTCGGGAGCGCGCAAGTAATTTCGTGAGGGACATGGTTTAGATTCCTACCCTAACCTACCCGACCTGATCTTAATCTAAGTGATTGGCGTAAGATGTCTTGAACCAATTTTCAACCAATCACATGCAGGTAATACTTAAACAGTCTTGACCGTCTTACTGGTCGCATTTTCCCGCCTTTTACGCCGGCTACAGGTATTTGCATGGTTCATTGGATTGTCGATATCAAGTTATTGCGATCGGCCAAAAAAGACGTTATGGTTTTACGACAGTCAGTTGGAAATAAATGAAACATTCCTAAAAACACGCAGCATGCAGCACGCGTAGCAAATCTTTCTGCGCACGTAACAAAGAGGGGAGAAGTGCGAAGCTTTTCCTCACATCCATCTCTTCGTCGATGAAGGGTACTGTTTCCTTCTGTAGTTCCGTGACACTGGGTAACCAGCCTGGTCAGCGCCAACTTAAACTGCAGTTAAGACAACCAAACAGACAGACGAACAAACAAAAATACAAACCGGTTGACTTGCTGTAACAGACTAGGGCTGATGAACTCTGTGCTGGGGGTGGTTGTAGTCGACAACGGTCCCAACGGTCTGAATCGACTGCTAGGTGTACGGCTACTGGGAGTCTTGTAGGACATGCCGCGCTCAGATTCGCTTTCTTCTTCCTCCTCCTCTTCATCGTCATCATCACCAGCTTCATCACTGCTGTTACTGTTCAGGTTAAACGGCAGCTGAAACATTTTTAAAAATCGAGTATGATGCTTACTGATAAGTGACTGTCCTTACTAGAGGCTAATTTAATAAAACTTTTACAATTGTACATTATAAGTATAGCTATTGTTTTCATACCCTAAGGCAACAGCAACACAAAAAATTACAATTGTAAAATTATTTCCGAGTTTCAAAAAGTCTCACTTTAAAAGTGAGGCCAAGTGCAAACTCTTTGCTGTGAAAATTATTTTTATTTGTATAAGAAAAAAAATCATTTTCATATCAGCGGCTTTACACTTAACCTCGCTTTGCAAAAGAGGCTTGAAGCAACTTGAAAATGGCCTGTGGCTTACACCAGGTTGGAGTTGACCTTGTTTTGATGCAACTCTTCCTCCTCTATAATGTTAATCATTCCGTTCTTACGGTAACTAGTATTTTTAGCATAATTTTCATTAGGAAAGTAAAGAGGCTTTTATCAAAAGAGGGTCAACACCAGCCTCACGTTCACTCAAAGGCCAGGGTACTGAGCTCATGCCTGTAAAATGGTTTATTAGTGGAAGTTGAAGAATGAAAGGCTGAGAGAGAAAAAAAGAGAAAAAAAGCTGAGGAGATTTCATCTGAATAGCAGTTCAACACACCTTGAGATCTTTCTTTTTCTTGAAAGGTGTTGCATCAAAGATATCATCCTCGTAGTTCACGTCCTGTTGTTCAAGCAGCTCTCTGATCTCTCGCTTCCGCTTAATTGTCCCTACACCTCCAGAAACTGTTTTCACGTTCTGTGGAGGCGGACCTGAGAAAAAACAAAACAAAACAAATCAAAACAAAAACCTGGGCGTCAGTGGAGGTAGCAGCATTTCTTTCACTCTCAAAAGGCTGAGAAAACTCTATTTTCATCAAATTTTGAGAAACAAATAGCGCTATGTGAAAGTACTGCTTAAGAGGTTCTAATTGAATGGTCACATCGTAGGATTTCATCCAAACACTGGAAACTTGAAACCTGTTTACACAACATAATAAATAGTACTGTGTGAAAGTCACTTGATAACAACGTTTACTTGAATGGTCGCAACAAAGGATTTCAACCACACAAACAAAACGAGGGCCATTTTACACCCGTCTATCCTCCCTTGCTTAAGAGTACTAGTTTGTAAGTGCTAAAATCCACAAAAATCGTATCACCTAGCCCCTCTCGACAAATCACTTCCTCAATGGTACCTTTTAATGCAAGAGCGTTCTTTTCCTTGGCCGATGTTTTCTTGGCTAAAGTCTCCTTCTTGTTGGCGACAAGCACATGTCCTTGGTGTTTCAGCTGACACTCCTGCGCGGTTCGTGAGCCAACTTTTCTGGAAATCTTTTGCCAAAACATTGGGGTATTGCCTGGTATGGTGTACAGGGCTCTAAGGAAATAAGATATACTTCGATCAGCCATGAATTCACGATTTACTCGGGGTTGCAAGACATTGTAACGAAAAAAAGGGCCATTCTGAGACCGCACGAGGACTTCCTGAGGCTAGCGTGACTTGGTCGGTTATTTGTCCAGTTACAAAGTTTTCTCAAACAATAGACACCCCGGAAAGATTTATTTTATGTATTTTTTTTATTTACCAGAAAAGTTAAGACTGCAAATTGATAAAACTTTGATAACTTGTTTCTGCCATTGGTTCTCTAAAACCCGTAACAGAATGACGAAGACTATCACGTTTTCGCGCCAAAATGACGCTGGTTCACGCGCACAAACTACATGTACTTAGTAATCTTAGTTTTACTGAGGAATCTGAAGGTCTTAAGTGTGACGTCATCAAAATTAAATTTGTGAAATTATGGGATTTATCGGGATATTCTGAAAGAACAAATCTAAAAGGCCTACTTGCCAAAAACTAGCTTTTTAAGGCAAATTGTCCCTAGGATGTTAGACCACTTATGCTCTGACGACTGCATACAAATCTTTCTAAACATGACGGTTCATAATGTTATGAAAAAAAAAACTTTGTTCAGATTGAATGATTGCTTATATTTCTGAACTACTCTATTGTGACTTATTATTGCGAGCGCAAAGGCAGATCCTCAAATTGTATTCCACAAGGTACAACATGAGTCTACATACTTGTTGAGTCGTTCAATCTCTTCGTCCTCCCAGGGCGTTTCATCAGATAAAACATTCTGCTGCTTTTTGCCATCTTTGACATTTTTGGACACTTTAGATGATTGAGTTTTTGCTGAGCCTTTCTTTCCTGAATTCCTCTGGGTGACCGCGTTTGTTTTTGTCAGTTTTGAATGCGTCTGTGATTTCCTCGGCGGCTGGCGAGGCATTTCATCAGAGTCCTCTTCAGAAGACTGAGTAGTTGCTTCAGTGACTAGTGCTTGAACCCTTCCATGAATTGGCCTTTTTTGGGCATTTTTCTTTTTATTAGGTACCTTGGAGCCTTTTCCTGAGCGGCGACTGTTGTCAGATAGCTCTTCACAAGAAGACATCCGAGATTCACTTTCTGAAGTCTTAAGGTTGGTTGTGGCCCTCTTCATCTTTCCTCTCGTCCTAGTACCATCCTCAGAATCGGCATCAGACATTTCGACATTTTTAAAGTTATTTGATTTTTTACCGTGAGATCGCAAAATACGCTTTGGTGGCGAGGGAATCTGTGGATCAGTTGATTGTTCAACATTTCTCTCCTCAAAGTTTACGCGAGCAGTTGCAGGATATTTTCTTTTTTGGTCGTTCTGGGTATCCTCGGCCAATACTGAACCCGCTGATTTGTTTTTCTTTGAAATACTGGCCTTGTTTGGTAAGTGATTAACCGATGTTTCCGCAATCTTCCTAGGACTTCCTCTTTCCACAGACTCCGTCTTCTTTTTCTGAGTGCCTCCAAGAACTCTGCTTTGATCAGATCTTTTATCTTCATCATTCATTTCCTCCTCCTCACTTCGCACCTCCAAGTTTTGGCTTTTTCCGGGCGATTTCTTCGGTGAATAGAACAGCTTTTTCTTCAAATTTTGCACAACATCTCCCTCTGAACTACCATCACTACTACTGTTCTCCTCAAACACATAGCTTGCATTCTGTTCTCCAACACCATCTGTAAGCTTCCCATTCTTAGACGTATCTCTTACTCGTTCTGCACCAGCCTTTCTTGAATCGCTCTTGTTTTGGTCTGCAGACTTGTGTGATTTATCTGTGCCAATAGCCTTGTAAGGGCTTCTAAGCGTTTTTCTGTCCTTTCCTGAACTTTCTGCACCAGTGGGCTGTTTGGGGCTGTTAGATTTTTGCTGCGGATGCGGTGGGATGTCAGATTCTTCGGTGGAAGACTTCTTTGTGTGACTCTTTTTTACTTTTCTGTTTTCACCATCAGATAAAAAATGGCTCTGTTTGAGAGGGCTAGATTTTTCACTCTGAAAAACACAAAACCAGAACAAATACATCAAAACAAAAATACAGAGATACAAAAAACCTTAACTTGAGATAAACTGTTCCAGTAAATAGTTATTTTATTTGAACTATTCATTTTGAGGATGCCACCACATAACATTTTTGACATCTGAGGAACAAACGCAGAAATTCCATACTGCAAACATGTCACTTCCCAGATCTGGGTAGTGCTTCTGATTGATTGAAGCAATTTTCCCACACAGCATCACTTATATTGTATTAGAAGCACTACCAAGATCTTGGCAGTGACACATCATCTGCATAGAATTTCTAAGCTGGATACACAAACATCACTTCGTGAAGTAACCAGTCGTTGTTCTGGTGTCTCGAAATGTTTGCTGTTTTCTACGGCCAGTCAAAGCAAATGCCTAATAACTTCTTTCATCTTTTGACTCACGGCTTACGGCATAGACAAATGAAACAAATATTGACGGACAATACATTGGCTTCCATGATGGCTAAGGCTCATTTTGATCAAGATGGCTTGATATAAGTTGAGGGGTTCATACAAACAAAGAATGTGGCCAATATATGCTGTATAGACTTTACGCTTGGCAAAAAATTCTGTGTACATTGAATTAGGGAAACGACTCTGTCAGACCATGCTATTGACATTCCACATCTCTTAAAGCGTTGGAGGTAATCCTACCTTTAATGGCAGCTTGAAGTCTACACTGTACATAGGAGAAATAGGTGTGTGTTCTTCTCCTCCAGGGTCAATACCTTCTAAATTGTGGTGCCTATCAGTGAGAATTCTCTGCCCTCTCCACCAAGCTAAAGGTGGTTTCACCATTCGACCACTTCTTGTTGTCTGTAGCAGAATTAAATAAGTAATAAAAAATGATTCCTGGTCGAATTGGAATTTGGAAATGCTGGTTTTTGTGGAGAGGGGAAACCGGAGTACCCGGAGAAAAACTTCTTGGAGCAAAGGAGAGAACCAACAACAAACTTAACCCACATATGGTGTTGATGCCAGGATTTGAATCCAGGCCACATTGATGGGAGGCAAGCACTCTCACCACTGCGCCATCCCTTGCTCCCCAAATTGCAGTAAAAGAAAGTCACTAATGGGAATCAAACCAATGCGATGTTGTGCTATGTCCCCCATGACTTTGTTTTTTCGAGCAATTTGAGCCGGTTGTAAGATGTTTTTCAGTTGGTGAAATAAGATGGTAGCCGGCTCTTACAGATATCCCTATACATAAGTTCCTAGCAGCCCACAGCACCTGACATTTTGCCTTGTGGTGACAAGGCTGCAGAGTGTTGTTCATACCTAACGCTTACTCATGTTGTCCTAAAACGGCCTCTTGTTGGTATCTCAGCAAGGCTGTGCTCTAAGAAAAATTGAAGAGAGCCCAGTGCTCTGAACCTGTGACATTCAAGGTGCCCAGCATATGATTTCTATAAAAAGGTAAGCTTTTCTGGTCACCTGGGAGGAAAAGTTAGCACCAGGGGCGACATGCTGCTGGACAACAGCCTAGCTTAGTTCACTATCACACCTCGCCTATAATACATGTACTTTAAAGTGTCATGGAAGCTGGTGTCACATCAGAGAGTACATTGCAAATCTTATAAATTTTAATCAAATTTTTTTGTTTATCTCACATCAGTAACAACTTCATTCACCAAAGAATATTATCTTTAAAAAGGAACATCCTTGCATTACCTTTAGTTCCACTTCTTTTGGCAGTTTTCTGTTTACTGGGGTCTTCAAAGCTTAACATAAGTTGGCAAAAAATGTTAATACATGAACATTTCAAGATTCTTTGATTGATGTGCATGGAAGAATATTTACTGTAGCATGTTCTATGTTTAGCCAAAGAGACATCTGGAATGAATAACTTGAACTTTGTTAAAATGATACGTGTAGCTTGATTTTAGAGCTTATGAGTTAACTCTTGTTTTGGGTTTGAAAATTTTGAAAATTCATATTAATAAACTACCAAGAAAGATAGAGTTGGTAGGTGTCTTTCTATCTTACACAGAAACAGATAAACTTTATGTCTAATCTTCTTGGTCAAAACATCCTCAACTCCATGCAAGAGTAACAAAATTTACATAAGAAGTGTTTAAAGCTGGAAAACCCAGAGTCTATGCTTAATCAAAGGCTGTGCCTCGTGTTTTAAACTTCATAATTAAAGCATTGCTTTAATATAATAAAAAAACACACAAAAAAAATGTGAATTTTATTCTACATAATTTAAGTCTTGCTTTACCTGTATCTTTTCCTTTTATCTTAACTTTGGAATGTTTAATCATTTTTGAGGTGGGTCTTGTCTCTTTTTTAACAAGTTGGTCTGGAACAGATTTCTCATCTTCACTTTCAGAGCTGAAATGTAGGATTTCAGTCAGGATTGTAAGTTACGCTGTTTTGGTTTTGTTTGAAAACGTAGATGTGAACTTCTGTATGGGTACCTGCGGACATTGATTTCACTGCACATTTTCCATCAAATTGTTGGTGTTTAGGCAAAGTTGTGGCACATCAAGAATTCTTTTGCATGGTAATGCTACTAGTAACCACATTAAGGACAGAAAAGAAAAAATAGGAAAAACTAAAACACTGAACTTGCAGTGCACTTTTAGTGGGTTTCTTTGCTGTCATTGCATGACTAACAAACTTGATTGAAATGGCACTGCAATTGTAGCTTTAATCTCTAAGATTGTCACTCCATAAATGGTGATTGTCGTGACTTTGACTTTGTCGTAAATACCCATACAGAGACTCAGATGTCCAGTGTCACAGGTATCTTCCCAGCCCCTTTCAAAACAAATAAAAAACACTAACCTGCTTTGAGAATTGAAATGGTCACTAACAAGTGAAAGCCAGTTTGAAGGGAAGCCATGCTTGAATGATTTAACAAATTCAGAAGAAAATCCTGAAAAATAATAGAATATTAACATTTCTCTGTTAATGTTTTTCTGTATCAAAATATCATTACTTTGTTGAAGGCTTAGGTGGTTATTTATATTAACAATGTAAAATAAAAGTGATTATGTGGTTGCAAGGAGATACGAAATTTCTCTTTGAGTGTTGACTAATATCATTCACGAGTGAGAGTTGAATGGGTGAAATATTTTAATTTCAACAAGAGAAGAGAAATTTCGTATCCCCAAGTGACCATGTAATGTTCTATTATTTTACTATATAATTGTCGATGAAATACCAAACCATATCACTTCAAGAGTTTTTTGCTGTGAAAGGTGTGAATTATTATGTAGCCACAGCAAAGGTGATCTTTACACATGTAAAGAACATGTTATTTTAATGCGTGAAGATGTTATGTTTTTGCAAAAAAGCTCACCTGGTATATATCACTAGTGTTTGTACAATAAGAAGAGTATATTTATAGTAAAATACTGAGCAAAGTGTATACCTTGTTGGAGGGTGACTGTTTCATTTATAGGCCCCACAAGCGTGTACTGAGATCCACTTTTTGTCTGCAGTAGTTTAGCATTCATTCTTGATACTATAGCTGTACTATGCCATAGTTCACCTTCTGGGTCCTCACTAATCAGCAAAATATGATTTTTTTTAATACTAACATAAAAGAGCATTGCAGTTAGGTATGCAGCCAAAGTAGAACAGTTCACTTAAAACACAGATTTACATTTCTCATAATACATTATTATTTAACACCTTACAAAAACAGGCTGGTTATTAAATGGTTTTGCAATATTAGACAGGGTGACCAAACTTATTTAAAATGCACAAGGTAAAGAATAAAAATTTTGACTGATAGAAATAGAAGATAAGCATGAATCCTCTGAACTAAGGAGACAAAGGCAATGATCACGATAGCACAACAGTAACAAAATGGCAGTATTGAGTAATCATTGGAAAATGATTCAAAGCTGGCCAGGCCATAGAAAACAGAGTCTCACCTTCTCTGGCCTTCAACAATAATTCCCATGTGTGTACGGGTCTTTACTGCTTTTATCGACCAAAGTTTAAGGACATTTAGCCCGGGTAACTTAAGTTGCTAAAGAGGAAATGTAAATGTGAGTATAAGTACAAAAAAAATGAAGGCCTTACTTCTAGTAATATAAATTGATACATGTAAGGTGTCTGAGGTTATGGCACATTTAAAAAGTAACTGTTAACTGCATGTGCATATAGAACATCAATCCAGACAAGAAAACACAGCTTTCTTTCTTCCTGTTATTATTATATGTCTTGCTCCTTATGTTAGAGTCAAAAATAATGGAAAACGGAGAAATGATGTACTGTTCAAAAGTATTTACTACATATAAAGTGACTTGATTAAATAATAATTTATAATAATAATAATAATAATAATAATAGTAATTAAGATATTGAGATGACAGACAAATGGTACCAACACCAGCCAGAGACTGTGACATACAATTAAGACAACAACATCACCATCATGTGGGACATGCCAGTCAATACTGATAGAAATATAAATGCGAACAGACCAGACATCATCGATAAAGATTCAGTAAATTCCACCTGCAAACTGATTGAAATGACGTTTCCATCAGATAGCACTGAAGGTGATCAAAAAGAAAAGCACGTACAAAGACCTAGAACTAGAAATACAGAGAATGTGGCGCATGAAAACCGTAGTGATCCTTGTGGTTGTTGGTGCGCTTGGTACAGTAAAGAAGGGGATGGTAAAAAACATCAAGAAAGTATCAGAGAGAGCTACTGTGACAGAGATTTAAAAGATCTGCATGCTGGGATCTGCATGAATCCTCAGAAAGGTGCTTAGTGTATGAACAGAATCATTGACTTGAGTGACTGATGCTCCAGGTGCATGGTTTGCATCCAGCTGATGCACAAAAAGAACACCAGCAAAGATTGTGATAGAAGAGACAATAATAATAATAATAATAATAATAATAATAATAACCAAAGTTTAAGATATGAGTGTTTTAGCTCTTTGCAGTCCAACATTGTAAGCTTTTAATATCTATAGACTTTCATGTTTTTCATGTTCATGTTTTTGTTCCTATTTTTCTCTATGCTATTACTATGCTCATTTTTCAGATTAAAAGAATTATTTTAAGTGAAAAATGGTTGAGCTATGTCATTACTATTTTTTTTTTTGGAAAAATAAGCCAAAATTTGGGTCGGTTGCACGACGCTAAACAGAGAAAAAAAGGGGATGGCCTAAGAATAAAAGACACATACTGATGACCTGTGGAATCTCTTTTTATAAACTTAAGTGATTTGTCTGGTTGCTTGATAGCATTATTTAATAAACACTTGCACAATTTGAACAAGGTATATGCTGATGAGGCAAAGAAGTTTTGGAAACAAGGATTTGCCTTCTGACTAACCTGTTCTGTACTCAACTCTGTTGAGCTATTGAGGCTCTTTGCTATAGTCTCTTCTTTTGCTTTTGCATTCAAATTATTGTTTTCATCAATGTAGTCGTTGTTATCTTCACCACCAGCCTTTTTATTGTTTTCATCATTTTCAACTTGAACATCCTCAGTGACAACATCAACCTCTCCATCGCTCTCATCAAAGGAGATGTGTACCTCCTCACCACTGTTAGAAGTTTGAGCCTCAACAATGGTTGCCACACCATTGCTCTTTGCTGACTGTCTTTCAACATTCCCAGGGGGAACTGTAGTATCCCTGTTTCTAATGGTAGTAAATGTTAGTTCACTACTCCCTGCAGAATCACTTTGGGCATCATTAAATCCAGAATCCTTGCTTAAGCCTCTTTCTACATGGTGTGTCTTCATACCCTTTGTTGTAGTTGCCATAGGAGTGGTGTCCTCATCATCTTCCAGTCTGCTTATCACCATACTTACTTTCTTTTTAATTGCACTGTCAGTTACCAATAGTTTAAATGGACTGACTTCAAACTCTTTGTTGTTTCGGCTGCAGACAGGAGTTTTGGGCTTAAAATTAGCCAGAGACTGGTCAGACAAGGATGGATGAAGACTTAATATACTGGTGGAGCTTTTATTGTGAAACGATTCAGCCATTTTGACCGCACGATTAAAATTCTTTGTTGTTGCTGCCTTTTGATGCACTGGTCCTGCTGATGAATATATTTCCTGCAGAATGTACAATCACAGTTAGAGTGGTTTTACTAAACCTGCCAAACAGTACATAAATAGTTATAAGTAAACAAAAGAAAACATTGCCATTGGCAATTAGGTCAGTAATTCAATGACAGGAAAGAAGTCTATAATAAAGTGATTTATTTTCATTGTTATTGTTTTGCTCATAGACCAAATGCTTTTTTGATTTTCTTGCATCCATTGTCATCACTGTGGTTGCTCCGGCAAGGGACGATTTTTTTGAAAACCCAGCGATACATGGAAAACACATGACGAAGGCAATGTCCATAGGTACCCATACAGGGTCAAGCTCAATAGACCTACCAGTAACTCAGTTAAGAAATCTATTGTTCTTGTGTAATTTGCATTGAATCCAGTTATCACTCGGTTTTCCACCATGAAAATACACAATCACATTTGCCATTTTTTAAAATCAGTTAACTTTTGTTAAGTAATTAGAAATGACCCAGTTAAGTTCCCTAGTGGGAACGCGGCCATACCATATTTGAGAAGTATTGGTATTTTGATTTATTAGAGGGTCATGTCAAAGTCTTCCTTCAACACAACGGCTATCCATCAAATGTGGCCCGACGGAGGCCGCATTGTGGAGGTTTGACTCTATAATCGAACGCACCTGAGCCCGGGGACTCGACAGAAAAACCTCCTCAAACCGAGAACGTGCGTCCAGTACTCCGTCATTTGATGATGATGCCGCTAAAAAGTCTCTCTCCATGAACGATCGGCTCCGCTGGAAAGTGCTTCCAACACCAATCGGCTCCAGAGAAGGGTGAACAAAGCGCTGTATACTATAAATGTCTTTTGATTTAGTCCGGTTCATGGCTAAAACTGCCGAAAATGGAAGAAAAAGCCATTATTTTGCACGAAAAAGTGAACTCGCGCCAAAACTTCCCTCACAACTTTCTGAACATGCGGTTTTCTTTCCAGCGGTTTTACTTCGTAGAAGTTTATCGGTTGTGTATTCTTTGTATGTTGAACCTTCCTGGTTTGTTCCATCTTCGTCTTGAAAAATGCAGACGTCTCTGCTTGGAAAGCTTTTCGGAACTCGACATACAGAGGCTTCAGAAAATTCAGGTAATTTTGTTGTTACAGCATCAAGTCATAAATAGCCCCTGTATAGGGGCGTTTTCAGTAGACTGCCCTTCACTGCAAAGGTCTGCATAAGAACAAGAAAAAAACCGAAGGAAAAGAAGCTTTCGTCAAGCTTTAATACTTACATTTGGGGCCTATTTAATGCCCCTAATTTCTGAATCCTTAAGTTCTTAAAGTAAGACTGTTCGTTGATTCAGACATTTAAAATCTTAACTTTGAAGTTTGACAGCACTCTTCATTCCCAGCGACCGCGGAAAACGAGAAAAAGTCACCTTGGAGCAAGTTTGATGATTTACCCCTGGAAGAGAAGCGTCAGTTGTACCGATGTGGGACAAATTTCGTGACTTTGAAGGACATTCCAAGCTGGACAGAATACCGAAAGGATAATTTATATGCTATTTATCGAAGGAAAGGTAGATACTGAAAGTTATATATCCATTGTTTGGCTTCAATTCAGCTGTTGAAAAAAATGGAATATTCATAATAAGCGTTGAGTGGGCAAACGGCTTTACTACAATTAATGGTACAAAGTAGCTCAAAGCCCATGCATATTAAAGGTGGATCACAGAACAATTAAAGACTTCAACCGCTGGAGATCTGAAATCTGAGTTCTCTCTTACATTAGCCGACAAATGTATCTCCCATCACCATTAACCCCCTGACACACAAAATTCAGGGGCAAATCCAGGAAGGGGCCTGGGTCCCCCCTTATTTTTAGACCAAACTGAGGCTGGAAGGGGGGGAAAAATTTTGGGGGAGACCATCCCCCCTATCTTTCTGGATCCGGCACTGAAATTGACCCATTTCCTGACTGTAATGACGAAAAACTCTGAAAATGATGTAAATTCCATGAAGATGCTACCAGAACTCATAACATGAATATCAAAAGGTGTAACTTCCATTGTGACATTTCTTGGTTGTAAACATTGTTTTTGTTATTCAAATGTGCCACCCACAGGAACAAGAGACCCCATATTTTAAGAGCTAACAAGTTGCTGGTTGGCACGATGGTTAGAAGACCAATACAAAAGAGCTGACATAATGTGAAATATCGCTATATAAGCAAAACAGTGACAAAAATTTCTCCCTTCATTTTCTTTCAATTCAGGGAAAAAACCAGAGAAACCATCTTTTGCAGTCAATGATCTGCTCAATGAAAAAGTTTCATTATGGCAAGGAGATATAACTAGCCTTGAAATTGATGCTATAGTGAATGCAGGTAAGGTGTGTAAGTATGTTCAAAGACAATTTTGTCAGAACCAAAATTTCTTGGATGCGTGGATAAACCAAATATTCTTACTTTGTGCCCACAAGAGCTCTGCTATTATTTGTATGCATAGAAGAGTATATAACAAATCACATTATGACTGGTCCCACAGGAAATTAGTTAATTTTGTTTGAATCTCAAAGTTGAAAAACTCAGTAATAAGGTCTTTTAGTGATTTAAATACTTCATTTTTTATTTTCTTGTTTAATGTCTTAGCAAACAACTCTCTCCTGGGAGGAGGTGGAGGTAGGAGATATTATTTTTTTGATAGTTTTTAATTCTCATTTACCTGCCCTATATTCTAAGTTACCTAACACAAAGTCAACTAATGAATGTCTTTTTATTATTGGAAGGGGTTTTCTCTCCACAAAAGCGAGTCTATTAGAAGACTCATGGTTGAAAGCTCAAGTGCACGCACCTGAAGGAAAGCTCAAATAGTGAGAGCAGTTGCACCATATGTATTGCCCTCAGGCATATATGGATTTACTAGGAGAAAAGTTGAACTTGTTCTAAGAAAATGTATGAGGATCAATAAAGTCTTCCAAAAAAAATTATAAAGCACCTCTAGATTATAGACCCCTTTAGAGTTGTGGGGGCATGCAGGGTAATCAGGAAAAGATGGCGGAGAATTCAAAAGTTTGTACGGGAATTCAAAGTCAACTAATTCTTCCTAATTGAATATATTCGTCACTTTCTCTTTGCAAACTTTAACTAATGAACTTAAAAAACTATACACTAACTGTGGAGTGCACAGCAGTCCTTTGTCGATTTTTAGAAAATTTCACAACTTCCATACATTTTCTGTAATTTTTGTGATATCGGATTACAGAAAATGTATGTAAGAACTCAGGCCAAGTTTTCTTAAAGGCAACAAAGGACTGCTATGCACTCCAGATTTAGTCTGTAGTTTCTTTAAGCTCATTAGTTACATTTTTCAAAGAGAAAGTGACAAATATATTCAATTAGGGAGAATTAAATGACTTTGTATTCTCAAACAAACTTTTTTTGATTTTTCCACCATCTTGTCCTGATTGCCTAGCATGCCCTCTCAACTGTAAAGGGGTCTAAAGCTGTACATTTTGACAAAAAATAAAATCCTTTTGTATTGTGTATGAAATTTATCCAGGGCATCCATAGACTAAAAAGAACTTACTTAATAAGTAAAGGGCATATTTTGCTTTTTTTTTCAAAGACAAATGAAACTCCATAGCGTCATCCACAGGTGATTACAGTGTCCCAAGGTCACAATTCCAGAAATAATATTATGAACTAAATCGCTTGTAAAATGTTTATTAGTGCCATGCATAAGGCCTGTGAAAAACAGTTATTGATTTGAATGGCAACAACTAACGGGGTAATATTTTTCCGAGGGAGATTGATAATTACACAGCAAATACCAGTAATTTCCATGCCAGGAAAAAAAAATTTTACATTTGGTATCAAAACTTTCCATGGGTAACAAGAAGAGCCGCAGGCTTGAGCAAACATAAATTTATGATGTCTTTTTTTGTTTTATAATAGTTGATGGCTGTATCCATCGTGCAGCTGGATCAACACTACGGAAGGAGTGTGCAGCCCTTAACGGCTGCTCTACAGGAGATGCAAAGATCACATCAGGTTGTGTATTTAATCTGGAGGAGATAAAAATACAAACAAAGTTAGGCTGTTCAGCATATCATAACCACATGTACAGGCTACCGTGGAAATTACCAAAGTACACGTAATTGTTATTATGAAGGGGCAGCCATAGAGGAGCTTGTCTCCTTCACAGTTACTTGGGCTGGAGTCGCCCCCACGCATGGGGCTGACTCAATGGGGCAGCTGCGAAGAAGACGATGGCAGAGCATAACAATATTTTGGTTGTCTTTATTACAATAATGCAGTGGAATTTGGAGTATGTGTACATGTAGGCTCCTTGTAATAAAATGTAGCTTTTTCTGTGGTCCCCACAAGAATTATGGGTAATAGAAAGAAAGCTTCACAGCCCAGTGATAACACAAATGAAAAAAACAGGCCCTTTAAATGTTTGTGATAGCTGCAGCTAATAATTATTGCTCTATCAATTCTTGTAGGTCATAAGTTACCAGCCAAGTGTAAGTCACTTTTTCATGGTTCCTTTAATATTGTGAATTCAACTTTACAATTGTGAATTCACCATGATTATTATTCCAATAACTGTAATTGTCACCTATTTCAGATGTCATTCATACTGTTGGCCCAATTGGAAAACAGGAAAAACCACTGAAAAACTGTTACAAGAGATGTTTGGGGTTTGTGAAAAAACATGGCCTTCGAACTGTGGTAAGAGATTACTGGTAATAAAGGAAGTTGGAGATTTTTTATGTAGCTAAATGTAATTTAAGCAAAGTGAAGGTCAGCAGTTTTCCCAGCTATGCTGGGGGTGGCCCAGTGCCTCTAACAGGGGCACCTTATGACTTGTATATGCAGTTACTTGCTTGCAGTTCTTTGCAAAGTGTTGTAGCAATAGCTTGTTGGTTGCTTGTCATTTTGTGCTGTGTTTTTCCCCATCCCTTTTCCCTCTCTAGGTCAGTGCAAGTTAAGTGTTGGTTGGTAAATGTTCCACTGACTTGTTCAGTGTGATGGTGCCTGGTGGGGGCTGCTCGCAGGGTTGCCATGGATACCTCCTCCTTGTGCTAGAACATTGCCTGGCCCCACCAACTTTGTAGGCACCAGCGCCAAAGCGAGAATTGCTGATTTTGAGAAAAAAGAAGACTGTTTTGTAGTCTAACACATCTTAACCCATTCACTCCCACAAGATAGAGCCAAAGTCAAAATTAAGAGACTTTGCATCAGAGTAGTGTGATAAGTGAATGATCCAGGTGTATAAACTCTGTCTAAAATTTTATGCTCACCCTGAAATTTGTACTTGTAATCCAAGCTAAAAAGTCCTTAATTTTTACATTGTTTGTTTATACATAGGCGTTCTGCTGCATTTCAACCGGAATTTACGGTAAGGGATTTGAAAAGCTGGGTAAAAATGATCCACAAACTTTTGAAACTGCAATATCGTTTGGGCTTCGACCTATAAAACCAATCTCCGCCGCCTTGTTATCCTGCAAAAGCGCATTATTAGAATTATTAATAAATCACATTTCAAGGCTCATACTGATCCCATCTTTAAGGACCTCGGTATACTAAAATTTAATGATATCCATTTGCTCCAACTGGGCCAATTTATGTATTCTTGCAAAAATTCATTCTTACCCCCAAACTTTAATAACAAATTCTCTCAAAGCAATCAATTCCACTCTTACAATACAAGAAATTCCCAGGCCTACCGTCTACCGTATTGTCGTACAAACACGAAGAAGTTCTCGCCCTTTTTTCAAGGGCCTAAGTTTTTTAATTCACTAGACAACAAGGTCATCAACTCTCAATCCCTCTCCTCTTTTAAGAAAAAATTGAAGATTAATTTATTGAGTAAGTATGAAAACAGTTTATAAATCTTTCCATCTTCGACTTTTCGCCTTCCTTTCTTCTATTGATGTGAAACAGCTCTAGCTCATAGTTCGAGGAGGCCTAACCTCTCATAAGCTCCTATAGTTTCTGTTAGGTCTCCTCGCCACTTCTTTTTTTTTTTTTTTCTTCCTCTTTTCAAATATTTTTTGTAATTATTATGTGGCAAATAAAATAAATAAATAAACCTACATGACAACATGACATAAGTTATTGGTCTTGACAGGTTACCCAATCTATGATGCATCCTGTGTCGCTTTGAACACTGTCCGCAAGTGGCTGGAAGGCGTAGACAGAGATGGAAAACAAAATGCCGAACTTGTAAGGTTATTTCTGTGTTTGGGTGTTTTTTTGTTTCCTGAACCGTGACGTTTTGATCAATGTTTTAATAATCGTGCTCAGATAAGAGAACACGTTTAAGTTATGTGCTATCCCAAGTTAACGATTCACACCCAATACAGGTAGTAGATTTAAAGACCCACTAGCTTTAAAACTGGTCCGTTGAAAATCAAAGTTGGACACTTAATAAATCTTTTGAGTTCGTCTTATTTTCTGCCTGCTCATTGTAGGTGGATCGCATAATCTTCTGCGTTTTTCTTGGAGGAGATTTTGAAATTTATCAGCGCCTTTTACCGAGATTTTTCCCTACTGAAGATAAATATGACCAAGAAACCGAACAGGAACAAGAGAAGGACGTGGACGAGACGGAAAAGGACTCGGAAGAACATGAAAGAGCTGAGGACAAACCAAGAGAAGATAGAAAGGACAAACGTAGCTCAGGAGGAAATGAAAAAGACGATGTTAAAAAAGAAGAAGAAGCAAAAGAGATAGAAGTTGGAGGTGAAACAAGAGCTGGAGAGAGCTCCGAGAACGATGGAAAGGATAAGCATAGCTTATCAGGAAATGAAAAGGAGGAAATTAATAAAGGAGAAGATGCAGAAGAGATGGAAGTTGGAGGTGAAACAAGAGCTGGAGAGAGCTCCGAGAACGATGGAAAGGATAAACACATCTTATCAAGAAATGAAAGAGAGGAAATTAATAAAGGAGAAGAGGAAAGAGAGAGAGAAGTTGGAGGTGAAACAAGAGCTGGAGAGAGCTCCGAGAACGATGGAAAGGATAAGCACAGCTTATCAGGAAATGAAAAAGAGGAAATTAATAAAGGAGAAGATGCAGAAGAGATGGAAGTTGGAGGTGAAACAAGAGCTGGAGAGAGCTCCGAGAACGATGGAAAGGATAAACACATCTTATCAAGAAATGAAACAGAGGAAATTAATAAAGGAGAAGAGGAAAGAGAGAGAGAAGTTGGAGGTGAAACAAGAGCTGGAGAGAGCTCCGAGAACGATGGAAAGGATAAGCACAGCTTATCAGGAAATGAAAAAGAGGAAATTAATAAAGAAGAAGATGCAGAAGAGATGGAAGTTGGAGGTGAAACAAGAGCTGGAGAGAGCTCCGAGAACGATGGAAAGGATAAGCACAGCTTATCAGGAAATGAAAAAGAGGAAATTAATAAAGAAGAAGATGCAGAAGAGATGGAAGTTGGAGGTGAAACAAGAGCTGGAGAGAGCTCCGAGAACGATGGAAAGGATAAACACATCTTATCAAGAAATGAAACAGAGGAAATTAATAAAGGAGAAGAGGAAAGAGAGATAGAAGTTGGAGGTGAAACAAGAGCTAGAGAGAGCTCCGAGAACGATGGAAAGGATAAGCACAGCTTGTCAGGAAATGAAAAAAAGGAAATTAATAAAGGAGAAGAGGCAAGAGAAGAGGAGATAATGGGTGTGTCCTTGTGCTCTTGTTTTTACTTGTTTTATGTAGTGGAAACCTATTTAAATGCTATTCAAACTTCGTAGTTCAAAGCTAAGGTTGCCACTTGTTTAAAGGTTTATGTTTTACCATTGTGTTGCAAATTTAGTAAGTAGTCTTTTTGGAGGAAAGCATATTTTTATTATGTAACATTTTGTCTGCATCCTTCCCTTTTTGGCTTTTTCCCTTTTAACGGTAAATTAAATCCCACTTATCGACCGCTGTGGAACGGAAGGTATTCGAAATGATTTCACGCGAAAAAAGATTGGTGGGGTATAACACCGGTATTCTGTGTGGTACATGTAGGTATTTTTCACAGTCAGTAACTGTCGCAACTGTGTTGCATTCTTTCTTTAAGATGTCGAGCCGATGGATGACGAATCTATCAAGGAAGAAGTTCCCGACCAATCCAAACCTGAAAAGTTGCTGGTTTCCCAAGAGGACATCACAGAAGTCGAACCCGAGAAGGTTGTAAATCATAACGTCCCCTCTGAAGGGCAGGACACAACCAAGGAGCAAAATCTTGGTGATACCAGTCGGGAATAGGAGACCTGGCCGTATAAACTGCAAAAATCGGTTCTACGAGACAGTGAAGTTTTGAAACATTATTGGGTGACTAAGCGCGCGCGTTTTGACTGGTTTTAATATGATAGGCTCTATCCGTAAAACTACTTTGTGCGCCTGCATGCGTAGCTGGCGGTTTTCTGCTTTGTTTCTTGTTTAGTAGTTCGTAAAGTAAGAGATTTAGCTGTCCGTAATTTACCATAGAGCACCGACTTGTGTAAATGGCCGTTTTAAGCCCAAATAGCCCTTTGCGAACATTCTTGGTTTAAGTTTGCATACACAAGATCGTAAGTTGAGAATTGCGTGCCCATTTCCTTATGGAATATCTCGCGATGTTTTACTCAAGCCAATCCTCCGGAGGGGAGAAGCGCGACTTTTTTCGTAGAGAGAGACAAGTTTTGCGCTCACTTCGTCTTTAACACCTACAAAACAAACCTCAAGAGAGAAAAGGAACTTTTTTTTCTAGAAAACACGTCGTCCATTTTGCTGGGAGAGCGTTTAACCTGAAGAAACACAACCCAAAGGTTCTTCCACAGGTTTTTTGACGGAGCGAACTTTTAATTAATGTGTTCAAGGGAAAGTTAATCGAATCACCCGAATTAAAACATTTTTTAGAGAGAGGTATGATTGACCAGATCGTCAAGATGATAGATGAATCTGCCAAAATACATATCTTTTATTTATTTCACTTGAAGAGCGGACGAATGCAGTTATCTTAAATTATCTATCAATATTAGTAACATTATAAAATGTTTTGAGTTTTTGAACGTTTTATAGGAGAGAGGAAAGAATATTTGTAACCTTTGAGTTTGTTATGTTCCATAAAAGAAAGACACAGTTTGAAACACCCCTGTCGACTTTTATGATTATTCAGTGGCGGTTCCAGGGGATGTTCCGGAGGGTCCGGAACCCCCTATCAGACATGACGCTTGTTTGAGACTGAAATCCTTACATCGACAGGATCGTATATCACTTTTTAACTGGCTGATTTTTTTAATGAAACGCGCTTTGCACTTTGCCACTAAACTAAATTCCAGGGATATTCAAGAATCTAATTGTTTTTGGGTACCCTCCTATGGTCATGTAGCAGCTGCTCGGAAGAGAAGTCACCAATGGTGCGTTTCCCTGACCCCAAACAATACTAAAACAATGGGAAGAATGACATGTCATTGTTTCCAGTGACCAATTAGGAGAGACCTTACGAGCAGCTCCTACACAACTGCCTCCTATGATCTGTTCGCTTCTGCTTGCAAAGAAGTAGAGAGCTTTAAAATCGACGACGGCAACGGCAGTGAAAAGGTCAGTTTTAAAATGAATTCCTGTTTTTTCAATCTTTGTCGGGTTTACTCCAATTTGCTGAGAATGGCTAAGGAAGGCGAATTTCCCTGGAGTTGATTTCCTGAGGAGCGCACTCAACTTTAGGGAGAGAAAAGAAATTCGTCGTCGCTTATTTATTAGGCATTTTCACGTCGTAGTCGTGCAAGGACAGGAAAGAAATGTACAAAAAACCGTGGTGCACGTGCAAAGTTGTTGTTTTGCGTAATGAACCAATTGCTTTTTTGACGTCCTCGTTCCAGTCACCGTCTTCGTTGCTAAGGCTCCCTAGTATTACACGCGCCAACGGCGACCGGCGTTCACAGATTGAGGGACACGTGATCGTCTCTGCTTTTTCAACTGGTCGACACCTTTACGAGCAGAATTCAAGTACACGGTAAGGGGCCAAGGAATTACAACGTGCAACCGTGACTGGTGGGAGGGGGTGTGGGGGAGAAGTAATTTGCCACAAAAAGGTTCAAAAGTCCTTTCTGAACCAAAGTTTGGACCCCCCCCCCCCCCCCCCCAATCAAAAGTTCCTTGATCCGCCCCAGTTTTCTGTGTAGTTAGTACGCCGTTTCTCGTGGGTACATTGGTCGTCCCCCATTCCAGTGCCGCAAAAAAGCTGAGAACTTAAGGATTTTTTCAAATGCTTGGGAGCTACCAACGACTTTAGGGTTCTTACTTTAAATATGTAAGGTTGAACAGCATTGCCTATTAAAAGCTAAGCTTTTCCTTACAAACTGAGAATAAAAGCATGAAATATTAAGTTAATCCGCAGGTTTTCATCCTCATCTTCCACTCAATTTCGACCCCTCGCGCAATGTCGATATTTTTTGTGATTACTGACTTATAACCAGTACGCACTATGTCAACGTACGTCCGTGTCAGTCCGTCCGTCCGTAAGGTGCATTTTGTATTGTTCTCGTAGTCCAATCTTCGGAGTCAGGTTCGTTTCTTGCCACCGCCCAAATTCTCCTCTGAAGAATTTTTAATGATGAATGGCTTTGTTTTGAGCGCAGAGTTACCGGGTTCGGATCTGGCAATCCGTTCAGTTTTCATTGTATGTTCATGGTTACTGGAGCTGACAGACTATTCATTTCCAGTAAGTACATGTCCTCTCAGAAGGGTATTTTTTTCATTTGTGCAGTACTAGCAATACACGGCTAAATGACCCGAAATCCTGTTGAAAAGTAGCTTAAGCATTTCGCTTTAAGCAAAACGTGGATCAATGGTATTCGTTTCATAAAGAGATGAGGAAGTAGTGAAGTAAAAACCGATGAACCCTACTCTCACGATGATTTATTTTCCCGCCAACTTCGTGTTGCCCCTGGTATTGACTGAATGACGTCACTAAGCTAGAGAAACAGTCCGTCAAGACAGTTCAGTTTCTCTCGACAGACAGTCACAATTAATTTCTCCGGGAAAGAACTTTATTTTTCCAATTCCAGTTGAGAAGATGACATTGTGTTTCGTTGCTGGTCGTCCTTCGAGCCTTTAAAGCCCATCATTCTTCTCCGAAGATAGCGAATGACAAAGGCTTGAACGATCGATCCCGGCCCGTTTGTAACAAATTAAAATTAATTTAACCAAAGGTATCTGATCGTAATATAGTATTGCACAGTACAGTAATTAAGAATAATCCTGTAACAAACAGAAAAAAAAGAATAAGCACTTTTAGCAGAGCGAGGTTTTGATCCTCGGACCTCTGGGTTATGGGCCCAGCACGCTACCACTGCGCCACTCTGCTCTCGTCGCTTTCTCCGTTGTTCTTTTTGAAACTGTTCACTTTCGTGTGTATCAGCGGTTTATTTCATTCTGTTACAAGATACATTAATCGCCAAACATTTCGGAGCTTTATATCTAAATCCTCAGTTTTCAGAATTTTTTTGCCCCAATAGGCCTTGAGTAGCTTTCGGACTTCTGAAATTTCGGATAGCGCAACTTTGCTTCCTGACTTTTGGAAAAAATTTTGGCCCCAAATTTGTAATTGTTTGGCGATTATTGTTTCTAACTATGAAAAAATAATAATAAATGAGAATTACCTTCGTTACTTTTCAAACATATCAGAAAGTGAAATGGTTAGAGCGTACCAAATTATTATCATACCAGTTTTTGTGGAGGCACTGTGGTGAGTCCCTTTAAAATTGAAAAATATAACTCACGACTTCATCGTCAGCAGAGTGGCGCAGTGGTAGCGTGCTGGGCCCATAACCCAGAGGTCCGAGGATCAAAACCTCGCTCTGCTAAGAGATTTTTAGTTTTTGTTATTATCTCGAAAAATATGATAATGACTGCGACGTCAACCAACAAAATAAAGTTGAGAATAAAAAATTCTTTATAGATTTTGCCAGGGCTAAAAGCGAAGCTCTCGATATAATCGTGTAATGCTAAGCGGCGAAGGCAACGAAAACGATGAAAAAAAACAATATGCAGCACACTTTTTTGTACAAGTACGTGTAATCAATTAAACGTGTTCAAAAGAAACTTATTTTCATTAGTGGATGCCGCTTACATGTGTTAACCCAATCAGGGGCAACCAACGTCAATTTTCGAAAAATATCTGCATGTTCGGAAGACTATTTGAGATCTGGAATTTTCGGAACATTTTTCAGTCTAAAATTTCTTGCTTGCCTGCCTCTCCTAGGATTTTCGAACATCCAAAAATTGGTATAATTGCCCATTTTTTATCGGATTTTTACCCTAATAAGGTCACCTAGAATTTTCGGGGGCCTTTTTTCTGGCTGAAATGTTCTCCTCACCTTCCGCCCAATTCATCCCCTCAAGCAATGGCATATTTCCTGTGTTTACTGACTTATAATTCATAATAATAATTAATTATTTAATAACTGACTTATAGCCATGCAGTACGCACGTTAGGCCCGTATTTAAATGTTCTCAAAACATGGCCAACTGAAGAAAAGTCTTAGTAGCGCTGACAGTTTAAATAAGAAGTCCGTTAGGTCCGTCCGTCCGGGGGCATTTTGTATTGTTCTCGTAGCGCAACCTTCGGAGCCAGGTTCGTTTCCTGCCGTCGCCCATATTTTCTTCCAAGGAATTTTTAATATTGAATGGCTTTGTTTTGCAACCAGAGGTACCGGGTTTGGACCTGGCATCGCCCTTTTTTCATTATATGGCCATGGTTCAGTACTGGAGTAAACACTATTCATTGCCAGTAAGCACATATCCTCTCAGAGGACCATTTTTTCATTTGCGCAGTACTTTGAAGCAACACACGGCTAAATGATCCCACATCCTGTTGAAAAGTAGCTTAAACATTTCGTTTTAAACAAAACGTGGCCCAATTGTATTCGTTTCATAAAGAGATGAGGAAGCCGGGTGAAGTAGGAACCGATGAACCTTACTCTGATGACGATGATTTAGTTAGTTTCCCGCCAATTTCTCGTTGCCCTTGGTATTGACTGAGTGACGTCACGAGTGCTACTAAGCTAGAGAAATTGTACGTGAAGACAGTTCAATCCCTTACGACAGACAGGCACATTTAATTTCTCCGCGAAAGGACTTTATTTTTCTAATTCCAGTTCAGAGGATGACATTGTGTTTCGTTACTGGTCGTTCTTCGAGCCTTCAAAGCCCATCTGATCTTTTTTATTCTTCTCCAAAGATAGCAAATGACAAAGGCTTAAACTCAGTAGATCCCGTTCGTAACAAATTAAAATTAATTTAACCCATTCGCCCCTGAACCGCTCGTAACCGCCCGTGCAGATCCACGTCCTTTCTAACCCTCGTGACGTCATCAGTTTTAACGGTCAAGGCCAACTTTGTCCGCTAACTTGTGTAGAGTGAAGAGATCTTTCAAACCATATCAGAATGGGCACAATTCAGTCAAGGACATCGGAGAAAACGGCAAAAAACCATGCAAGGTTGACCTGTAAATCTCCATGAAAATCTTGTTCCATTACACACCTACCTTTCCTTTCACCTAATCTTAAGATCCTTAAAGCTTTCCTAAAAACTCTTCTCATCAAAATGAAGCCTACTAAATGCCCAGCAAGAGAAAAAAAAAATGAGCAAGAAAAGCGAAAAAAGAGGGGAGGAGAGAAAGGGAAAAGTAAAAGTCAAATTTTGCTTTTTGCGCATGCCCGAACTTCGCAAGCTGATATTTTGCATCTGGATCAGAAGGCCGTGAAGTGTACAACCGGTAAACGGGTTTGTGGTAAGTTTTAGCTCTTTATAGCATGACAGTGACCAGAAAACCACTCGACTAGCTTCAAAACGCGTTTTTCGGCAAAATCTCCAGGAGCGAATGAGTTAACCAAATAGCCATATAGTATTGCACAGTACAGTAGTTAAGAAGAATCTTGACGCAAAACAGAGAAAAGAGAACAGCACGTTTAGCAGAGCGAGGTTTTGATCCTCGGACCTCTGGGTTATGGGCCCAGCACGCTACCACTGCGCCACTCTGCTCTCGATGCCTTCCTTCGTCGTCTTTTTTGAAAATGTTCACTTTTCGTGTGTATCAGTGGTTTGTTTTATTCTGTTATGTGATACATTAACCGCCAAACATTTCGGAGGTTTATATCTAGACCTCAATTTTCTAATTTTTCCCCCTACCGTACCTTGAATATCTTTTGGACTTCTGAAATTTCGGATAGCGAAACTTTGCTTCCGGACTGCTGGGGAACATTCTGGCCCGAATTTGTATGGAGATAAATGTTTCTAACTATGAAAAACAAAAATGAGAAATACCTTGGTTACTTTTTAAACATATCAGAAAGTGAAATGACTAGAGCTTTCGTACCAATTATCATATCAATTTCAGAGGAGGCATTGTGGTGCGTCCCTTTGAAATTGAAAAATATGACATATGATTTCATCGTCAGCAGAGTGGCGCGGTGGTAGCGTGCTGGGCCCATAACCCAGAGGTCCGAGGATCAAAACCTCGCTCTGCTAAGAGACTACTTTTTGTTATATATTTCTAAAAAAATGATAACGACTAAAACGTCGACACTGGAAAAAAATAAAGTTAAGGATAAAAACTGAATAAGATTAAAATAATTGATGAGAATCTAAAACCCACTACCTTTAAATCGTTAAAGAATGGAATTGAACTAAACAGAAGTGAAAAAGAAGCAAAAGTGAAAATCCCAATATCAATTTTCATTTAACTAAAAATTGAAACAAAACTTTTTTTTCGGAAATACAATGTACTATGCATCAAGGGCATCAAGGGTGGGTAACTTCATTACACTTTTATTTCATTCATTTTCCTAACAAACTCAACTTCCTTAATTTCTCCGGGAAAGGACTTTATTTTTCTAATTCCATGCAGTTGAGAAGATGACATTGTGTTTCGTTACTGGTCGTTCTCCGAACCTTCAAAGCCCATCTGATCTTTTTTAATTCTTTTCCAAAGATAATAATATTTATTTTATTTATTTATTTAGTCACTCACAAAACTTGCACAACAAGAACAAAAGGTGTTAATTAAATTATAAAATTAATGTGACAAGGAACCCTAACGAAGCTTGAAGCTTATATTAATAGGCTTCCTTAAACTACTAGTAAACTAAATTCATGGCTGAGTGCAGAGTGAGTAAGATCAGAAAATTAAACGACAGATCGGCTATCAGTGAGATAATTCTTTAAATTTTTTTAAAAACAGATATAGAAGGAGAGTTAATTAGTGAAACAGGCAACGAATTCCAGATTTTAGGTCCACGGTAAAGGATACTGAATTGCTTTATATTTGTTCTACAAAAATGAGGTCTATACTGAGAGGCTAGTCGAGTTTCGTATTGATGGACTTGATTACTACTTAAGAACAAGTCATGAAAGCTATTAGGCAAAAGATTATGGTGATAAGAATACATAAAGGTAGCGACAGAAAATGAATTAATACTAAATATGTCAAGGACTTTAAGCTGGCTAAATAAAGGGGCGGTATTTGCTAGATAGTGAGCTTTTGTTATGAGTCGCACTAGACGCTTTTGCAAAAGGTAAATACAGTTTAGGTTGGAACAGTAGGTGGAGGACCAGGCGACATTACAGTACGTTAAGAAAGGATATACAAGGGAGTAATACAAGGTCATCAAAGTTTGGGATGATAGGTAAAAGCGGGCTTTCGCGATAATTCCCACACTTTTCGAAATTTTGTTTTGAGACGAAATCAATATGTGGTTTCCAAGAGAGATGCTGGTCAATAAGAACACCTAAAAATTTTGTCTCCGTGACTTGCTTGATCACAGTATTTTCCAGAGTAAGAGGGACATTAACATTGACTTTCTTTTGTCTTGGATGAAAAATCATAAAATTTGTTTTAGTCAGATTTAGAGATAACTTATTCACTTTAAGCCAAATAACTATTTTTGCAAGTTCATTGTTAACAATAGAAACGAGGTGGTTGGCATCTTTATGGGAACAAAAGATACTTGTGTCATCAGCAAACAGTAAAGATTGAGTGAGACTAGAGACATTAGGAAGATCATTAATGTAAATAATAAACAAAAGAGGTCCAAGAATCGAGCCCTGTGGGACGCCACATAATATTTTCCGCGGATAAGATCGATGGGACCCAAACTGGACAAATTGAGTCCGATCGTCAAGATAGCTTTTGATCCACGCCAAAGCAGTATCCCGAATACCATAGTGTTGCAGTTTTTGACACAATATTTCATGATTAATAGTATCAAACGCCTTAGAAAGATCTAAGAAGATGCCTAAAGTTGTTTCATTTCTGTCGATAGCAGATGATATGTTATTGATCAAGTCAATTAACGCAAAAGCAGTCGAATGATTATTACGGAATCCAAATTGTTTCGAGTATAAAATATTATGCAAATTTAAGAAATTAATCACTCGGTTGTACATGACTTTTTCAAAGAGTTTAGAAAAGGCTGGAAGAATTGATATTGGCCTGTAATTACTAAAAAGTGTAGGGTCGTCTGCCTTAAAAACTGGAATCACTTTGGCTATTTTGAGAGATTCAGGAAACACACCAGTAGACAACGAAGTGTTTATAATGGTTGCAAGAGGCTGCGCAATATTTTGGAAAGACTGATGAATTATCTTCATGGATATATTATCATGTCCAGGGGCTTTGTTAGCGTTGAACGATTTAACAATATTGTTTAATTCACCGACTGTTAGTGGTTGCAATGAAATGGATTCAGAAAGAGCGCTGCTTAAGAAATCCTTGGGTGATGAATTTGTGGAAGGAATTTTGCTCGCCAAATTCGGTCCTATATTGGTGAAGTAATCACAGAATTTATTGGCAATGTCAGAAGGATTGCTAATTTCCATTTCATTTTTGGTGAAGCTAACAAATGACAAAGACTTGAACGATAGATCCCGTTCGTAACAAATTAAAATTAATTTAACCAAAGGTATCTGATCGCCATATAGTATTGCACAGTACGGTAATTAAGAAGAATCCTGACGCAAAACAGAAAAAAAAAGAACAGCACGTTTAGCAGAGCGAGGTTTTGATCCTCGGACCTCTGGGTTATGGGCCCAGCACGCTACCACTGCGCCACTCTGCTCTCGATGCCTTCCCTTGTCGTCTTTTTTGAAAATATTTACTTTTCGTGTGTATCAGTGGTTTATTTTATTCTGTTATGTGATACATCAACCTGCAAACATTGCGGAGGTTTATATCTGGACCTCAATTTTCTAAAAGTTTTTCCCCTACCGTACCTTCAATAGCGTTTTTTGAATTTCGGATAGCGAAACTTTGCTTCCGGACTGTTGGGAAAAATTTTGGCCTGAAATTTGTATGGAGATTAATGTTTCTAACTATGAAAAAAAAAAAAAATAAATAACATATCAGAAAGTGAAATGGCTAGAGCTTTCGTGCCAATTATCATATCAATTTTCCACAGTAGATCTACAAGTTATATTTCCCTCTGCATGCATAATGTTGTATATAGTTTATAAATAATACTGGAATTGTAACATAGCGTATTTTATTTTATTTTATTTTAACTTACTTTCTCGAAGATATTAGCTCTACAGCTACTCTGTAAATTTCGAGCATAAATAAAGTATATGTATGTATGTATGTAATTTCAGAGGAGGCATTGTGGTGCGTCCCTTTGAAATTGAAAAATATGACATATGATTTCATCGTCAGCAGAGTGGCGCAGTGGTAGTGTGCTGGGCCCATAACCCAGAGGTCCGAGGATCAAAACCTCGCTGTGCTAAGAGACTTTACTTTTTGTTATATATTTCTAAAAAAATGATAATGACTTAAACGTCGACACTGAAAAAAATAAAGTTAAGAATAAAAAAAACATTAAAATAATTGATGAGAATCTAAAACCCACTAAACAGAAGTGAAAAAGAAGCAAATATGAAAATCCCAATATCAATTTTCATTGAACTAAAAATTAAAACAAAACTTATTTTTCGGAAATACAATGTGTGCATCAAGGATGGGTAACTTCATTACACTTTTATTTCATTCATTTTCTTTAACAAACTCAACTTACTTAAGCTTTATTCTATGAGTCTCACGAAACATCTACAAAATTTTGTACAGCACACTTTAATAGAAATATTTCGTTATCATAAATATAATTCACGAGTTTGAACCATAATAATTATTACTGAACGTTCGTATCATATCCATATGGGATTTTTAGGATTTTTGTTAACATGAATACGTTTCGGAAAGTGTCGCTGAACTACCCATGGACGTGACATTGGTTTCTCCTGAAATGAAAGAGTCTAAAAACATCTCCCTTTAGATCCTTGTTTAATCTTCTTTCAAAATTTTGTTCAAGCGAATGTAGGAAGGATGTCGAAAGCGTCAAAAACGAACAAACCATAATAACAATTGGTTATGTGTTACGTCTATATGACATAACTGCAAAATGTCGAAAGGAAACTATACATTTCTTACTAATTACTGCATATAACTTTCTTGGCGGAGTTGGATTCCTGTCATATTGCCTTTTCCAGTAAGAGATCATGTTTTCGAGACATTTTTCAGGAATATGATTCAAGGATAAGTCTTGATGAGTACCCAACCAGAAATACCGAGGAAAAACTAATACACATTTCCTGACAGGAACAGGGAATTTGAGAGCCAACAACGCGACGGCATCGAGAACGTAAAAAATACAAGGCTTAACAAGTAAAACAACAACTTTGCACGTGCATCACACTTTTTTTTTCACACTTCTTTGCTGGTTTTGCGTGACTTTGGCGCCAAAATTCCTAATTCGCGTCTTTGGGACAAGGTAAACAAGCAATGTCGAAGTTCTATTTCTCTTTCTGAACTTGGACATGGTCCCTTTATCTTCACGAGGGTTCGTCTATACATTTGACAAGTAAGTGGGTAAAAATAACCGCTTTAAAGACTGAAAGAACGCAAATTCACGTTTTAGGTGACGTTCGCCTCGTTGGATCTTAAGCCCCGTGCATTGTTGCGTCCGTTTGCACTCAGCTAAAAGTTTGACCGTTTTCAAACTTTGTGCAACAACTCCCAACAACACACAACAACATGTAAGGAGGTGTACAAACGGACGAAACATGTAACATTCAACAATGTTCGGAGTCGTTGGCCAACAATGTTGCGGCCGTTTGCACTAGACTTTAAACTCCCTAATTACTTATTTTTGCCGACACGTGAGTCACCTCACGCCTTAAAGATACCTCGGTAGCTAAATTCCCAGTAAAACTTAGGCCTAGGCCAAACGTCGAAATTTTCATGAGACGAACAAAACTCTAAATTGGGTCGACCTAAATTAAGTTAAGATCGTCTGTTGGGTCACACGCCGAACCAATCAACTGAATCAGACCAAAAAGCAGTCAAGTTTTAACTCGATTTTAATAAATCTTCTCCCCAACGAGGCTAAATATACATTATAATACAAATTTTTAATTTGTTATTTCAGTTCGTCGCATGTGAAGATCGACGTTTGTTCCGGAGACGGTCTTCAGACGTTCTGTTCGTCAGTAGCAGATGGATAGAACGTGTTGGATGATCCATCAAACTCTTTCAAACGAACGTAACTGAGCCAGAAGACGAACTTTTCATGAACTTAACTCACTAAGTTTGGTTCGTCTCATAAAAAGTTCGACTTTTGGCCTAGGCCCCACAGAAGTTGAAACAAGGGCCCGTTATCAGGGGCACAGATTTGAGGTCCCAATGGAGTCCGCAGGTCCCGAGAGACTCTGCAAGTCCCGAGGGAGTTCTCAGGGTCCGAGGCTTCCTGGGTTCCAACGATAACCTCAATCTTTTCTAGCACCGTTAACTTCGCAAACTCTTCGTTACTGAAACACAATCTTATGAGAAACCCAAATCAAATGTTTAGCAGATGTTATCTTTGCAAGAGATTTTTCCGCCCTGTGGACGGTGATCCCCTGTTCATTTTAAGCTCATTAACATTCCTCCACAAGTCGTCCAGGTTTTTACCAATGTCTCCCAATCCAATGAGATTCTTTAAACTTTCCTTGAAGAATGCAAGATCAGAAGTGACGAGCCTGAAATACGAAACACATTTAACGTACATTTAGTGACTCAGTTCACAGCTTACGTAGAGATCCAAAAGTCATTCGCTTCAATCGAAGAGATACCCTATGCCGTTTAGTGAATTATTTATTATCTTCGATGAATATACTTACCCGTGCTGTGGGCCACCATCGTTGCAAACTCCTAGTCTGTCCAGTTTATGCGCCAGACTTGTTTTGAACGCTCTTTTGACATCTCGGAATATCGACTTGAAAACAATAATAATCAAAAATACTTTCAGGCAGTAAGAACGGTTAGTGCAATGTTAAGGAAAACATTCGATAAAAAAATCTGATTCAGCTGTAACCAATGCACTACAATGGCCCTCATACATGGTTACGCCATACGAGAAAATTTCACCACCAAGCCCCGTCCGTGAACAGAATTCTTTCCATTAGCAATCTTGTTGTAATGTGTGTTTTCACATGACGTCATGGCGGTCATATTTGTGTCCCAAAACAATGAAACGGCGGCCATGTTTGTGTCCCAAACGAGTCTTGTGGGAGTTGAACTCTTCTCTTATGTAAAGGTTTTCTTTTGTTCAATAAATATGCATAGATGCTGGCCACGAGTAAAAACACTCTATAGGTATTCTCACTCTACTCGCCAGCCTCGGGAATTTACGGAGTGAAACAATTTAAAAATGAGTTTCGAGTGAACGTAAATATGAATGAGCTATTTACAGCGCAAATCTGGTTGTCCTAACACACAATGGAGTTTTGAATGTAAATGAACATAAATGTAATGAAACTAGCCTATGTCTTGCCGCACCCTCCCCCGGCAGAGGAAAACCGGAGAGAGTTTTTTGTCGGGGGTAGGGTGCGACTACACGTAGGCTACAATGAAGCAAACGAGACCAGGCGAAACGAATGCTGGTTCTACCGTAATAACTTAACTTCAAATGACACAAATCTGGTTATCATTAATAAATAGCTGGATACTCAGGGATATGTTTAGAAACTTACCTCAACATGAGTTTCAGGTAGAACAGACGATAAAGATTCGTGAAGTTTTGTGATTTGCTTAACAGCGCTGCGCATGGCTTGAGACGGCATAGGAGCTTTAACTTCCCACTGATAAAGATGAAACGTAAATAAACACAAAAACAGTCAGAGGAGAACGAATTTACAATAAAAAATGTATGGCAAACATCAATGGCTTGCTAACTTTAGCCGAGTTCCCCTCGTTAGCCTAGGGTCTTGCCTGGTAATTGTTCTACTCGTGTTTTATGACTGTACACCAGTACCCCATTCAGCCAAATTGACATAAAGTACACGCCTCTTTAGAGGCCGTTTTGCGATTTGTGTCACGCTCTCCAAAGCACGTTTGTCGTGTCACGCTCTCCAAAGCACGTTTGGCGAAGCATAAACTCCCACTGTTTTCTGCACGACCCACGTGAAATAGGTCAGGGTTTGCCGGAATTTGCACGAAATAATCGCCAATTTAGATCAAGTTCTGAACACTTTTAAAACTTCTCGATATCGCAGTGACAAATCGCGCCAGACATGCCATACAAAAAGCTCTAAACTTCAGACTTGTGTTTTGCAATGTGAACTCTAGCACCACAAATAGAAAAAGAAAACTGTCCAAGGAGAGTCCATGCAAGATCGCGGTTCACTATATTTGATGTACCTTTGAGAAAATATTTTTAAACAGCTCCTCCATAAGATTCACAATTTTACTAAACAGTTCCTGACGGTGATTGTTATAATCCTGTAAAGTAACAAAAAAGACAAAAATTATGAGTCAACTTACGAGTCAAATCTAAAAATTTATTTCTTCAAGGACCACGGCCCACGTTTCAGGTCAACTACTTTTTCCCTTTTCCATCTACCTTAAAGGAGCTGTGTCACGAAATTCAGACAAATTAGGAACTTACAAAATGCCCGTTAAATTATGAGAAACATAAAAATAACCGCTTAAAACATTAAAGGAAGGATAAAATAACACAACAGAAACAACAGATTCCACGGATGGGCAAAAGTGAAGAAGATTAAAAAGGATTGAAATTAGGGTTTTTGAAAACTGTTCAGCCTAACAGTTTTTCAAAGTTGATCCCTGCCGCTTGCAACTTCAAAAATAATGCTCGGGAGAGGTATTTGCTTGTCTCGGATCTCTGATTTTGTCAATTACAGGTAATTTATTTGCTTGTTTCAAGTTCCATAGCGATTGAGGGCGAGTAATCGGCAAAATTAAACAAAATGAAGTGGACTACCCGTGACACAGCTCCTTTAAAATTGATTTCGACTCGTATTAATATTTAGTAACGTGTGCATATTTATGGATTTTTGCGAAAAAGGCTAAATTCGTTGCCCCAGTATACTAAGTATCACACACTCACGCAAAAAGGATTGCTTTGCTTGTATCACCTTAAGAATCTGGTCAAACTGTGATAACAGCACGTATTGTTTAGGTGGAAGTCTTTGTTCAAAATGTGCTTTGAATACAGGGATATGAATTGTGACAACCTCTAAACATCGGGCAGCAAGAGCTGTGAAATGGACAAAAAGAACATAGCAACGTCAGGGACATGCACGTAAACATAAACATCATAGAGGTTTGTGCATTTCTATGAACAAAGGCACCAACTAGAGTCTCTACAAAGGGTTACATCTTTTGATAAATAAATACCTAGATGCTTGGCGGTAATTGTCTTGAGTCCCACAAGCTGGAGGGCGCCAGCTCCCAGAACCAGCTGACATGTTCTTGAGTTGAACATCTACAAGAAATACGGGAGTAACATAAAGCGCGTATTGAGAATTTCAGATTCAACTGGTTATTGGGGTCTTAGACACCTACAAAAATAAGCGCCTATGTTTTTACAATTTTACGGCATTTCGATTGTCGTTCTAATTTTAAGTGTTTCATTTGTCTTGCCATACTGCGCAGGTGTGTGATCACTTCAAACCTCACATTTATTGTGGCTATCCATTAAGCTTTTCATTCAAAAGGGATTAATAAGAATTTCTTCCTGTTTTCACATTTTGTGATTTCTTGCAGTAGTGTGTCGTCTCTGATTCTTCCCTCTGATGCGGTCTTGAAATTATTAACAGCTTTGATTTAATAGAACAAGTGAAACAAAGAAAGAAACGCAGAAAACTGTTACCTTAAGAGTCTCAAAGAGTTTATTCATGATGTCTGTAACCAGCATTGGCGTATCGTCTACACACTGACAGTACTCCACTAACATGTTGACAAGTAACAAAACCGTCCTGCAAAACAAACAGACAAAAACGTTAGACGTGACAGGCTGAAAAAGAAAATCCATTTTTCGAATCGTTCAGCTCTGTACACTCACCCTACAACAGCAAATCTCTGTCCATTTACAACTAAATCTGGTGACGGTTTTTGTTCACCAGGCACGGTAGGACCTAAACAACATTACAAGGGTCTGAATGAGATTATGACGTGACAACAATCGGTCATTTATTCAAAGAGAACTTGATGAAGGGTCTAAGCAGTTTCCTTATAAATTCTCATAACCTTTTCTCTCGGTGATGTATTGATTTTGCTTGGAGAAAATTGATGTTGGTGAACGTTATTCATTGAAGTATTCTATCTACACCTCACACCCACCTATCGAAAACTTGGGTTCTTTTCCTCGTGGGTATATACCTAAAGGAAACAGAAACTACAATTAATGTTCCAAGAAGCAAATAGGTGAAAAACTATTCATGTATATTTCAGAGAAACGCAGGTTCCTGTACTGCTTACCATCGACTAGAGAATCCACAAGAGACTGTAATTCGGAAGGAACATCTGCTTGCTTCCATCTTTCGTTATCTAATATCAAACTGAGAGTAAAACAAAACAAAGTCAACATCCTTTCTGGCCACCATGGACTGCAAGCAGCTCACCCAAGTTCAATCTTACTCAGCCATTAGTAATGGTAACAGGACTGAGTGGAATCCAATCCAATTCGGTCTGTAATCATACGACTGATTAACAAAATCGAACGACCGCGTAGCGGGAGTCCGATTTGTTTAATCACGAGTTTAAAGACCGAATTGGACGTCACGAAGTTCTGTTACCAATTAATCATAACTTTAACAAAATTTATGATATAGAAGGCTCTTTTTAAAATCAAAACACAAGAAATTCCAAGAATTTTTTGGCTAGCAATGAAAACAAAAAAGCCGTTTAAGCGCGCGCGTGATGGCGCGTACTGTCCTATTGAACTGTCCTATTAAGGCTGAAAATCAGGGCAGTTGATAACCAATCAGATTTGAGAATTTTGTTATAGTTATGATTATCATCCTAATCATATTATTATCATTATTATCATTATCATTTTATTCATAATCGTCATCATCAACATCATCGTCATTGTGACCATCAAGTCTTACGAGGCCAGTCTCGCCTACTTTTGACTGGATGGTGAGCCAGGGTACATGTATCACATCATCCGGGCTGAGTAGACCACATCGCCCTACAAAAAAATAAACAACCCCACTTTTTACCTCAATTTATTCCTTCGTTCGTCATGGAATCTTTCCACAAATTTCTTGGCTTGCGTGAGTAGTGTGGCTCTGAGGCTATGGCTTTGTCTGCCGCATATCCTCTCACAATCCATCACAAAATCTTCCACCATTCGAGTCAACCTGACGAACTCCGAGGACGATAAGCTGTCAAGATGCCCAGCCTGCAATAAAACGTAGAACACACTGTCACGTCTGCCACCTACGAAAAGAATAGCCTGCGTAGCATGGCGGTTTTGCGGGTTGAGCGCGCAAAGTAATACGCTCGTTCGCGCGCGCTTTGCGCGCGTTTTAGCGGCTTTGCCGCTCACTAGTGCTCCTGACAAAACCACCATGCTACACAGGCCACGAAAAGAAAGGTCAGCAACTCACACCAGTGAGGCCCATGCCCGGTTTGGCACCACGTGATGTGAATTAACCAATAAGATAACTGAATAACTAAATGCTTTTCATACCACCCGGTAGTGACCACGTGACGTGTTTTATTCAATAGCACTGAAGGAAAATTAGTTGGCTACCAAACCTCAGTTGTAAGCGTTCTTACTAAGAGAACCCTTTCTGACTCGTCAATTTTTGATTTTCATTCGCGGAAGTTAGGTGCCAGCCACGAGCAGGGTTTACCTAATCCTTATTAAAGGTTGTGATACAAAACAAAAGTGCCATGTAATAACAAAACCAGAGATAAAATGCCGCCTGGTGAGCACTGTTCCCTGTTTGAGAATGAAATAGTACACTCTCATACTCAGGAGGCACACATTTCTCATCTTATTTTATTACAAAAACTTGTTTTATTTCTTATTATTTTATTCAGTTTGCGGTAAAAGAAAACACCCCTAATACAAGGAGGGTGAGATTGCATGAGACTTCCGCTATTGATTGAACAGATCTTTCTGCAAATATCTGGAATCCCCACAGATTTTGCGGGGGCTAGTGAGATCATGATCAACTTGCCGTCCTCTATGCGAAAATTTCCTGATGACGATTTTCGACTTAAATTGCCTTTTATGTTTAACAATACAACTCTGAGAAAATTAATCTACGAACAGACTGAGTTGCATTACTTGTATTCAAGTTTGAAAGAAGGCACCCTCACTAAATACTGTCGCATTTTTACGGTCTTCATCGCTGACTTGAGTTTGACACGACACTTTCACTCTCTACGGTCAAAACTTTCCCAAAACACTCACCTTTCCTCTGACATTGATGAGTTTAGCGCATCGTAACTGTGCCATTTCACACGCAGCGCACAGCAGTTCTTTACTCTCCTGAGTCAATTTACGATAATCACTTGCGGATATCAAAATATCCACGTTATTGCTGAAATGACAAGATGAATGGTCATTGTTAGCCACACCCCGCCCATAAATAGACTGGAGAAGTCGCACGTCACGTTGCCATGGTAGCAAAATTTTTGGATGACAACAAACAGAAAAATCACTTTAAAAGTAAATTCGCACTGTTTCAAACTTCATCGATCTTATTCAATTTCATTTTATTTGTCAAATGTTGGCGAAATTTTCTGGATTGAATCCGAAAGGACCGTATCTGAGTTTAGAAAAAGAAAAAGAAACTTTTTGTGTTGTGTCATCCTCGGAGACCCAAGGGCAGATAAAGGGGGCGAGGGAAAGTCTAAACGGGCGGAAAAATATATGGAACGAAGAAAAGTAAAGAACGGCGAGAAGAGCCCCTGGGGACAATGTCTTACCAGACCAGTTCCAAACGGTCGCTGCCGTTCTGGCTTCTGATTGGTGCCAGAAAACTTGTGTTCTGGCTTCTGATTGGTGCCAGAAAACTTGTGTTTTTCTGGCACCAATCAGAAGCCAGAACGGCGGCGACCGTTTGGAACTGGTCTGGTAAGACATTGTCCCCAGGGGCTCTTCTCGCCGTTCTTTACTTTTCTTCGTTCCATATATTTTTCCGCCCGTTTAGACTTTCCCTCGCCCCCACTATCTGCCCCTGGGTCTCCGAGGATGGTGTTGTGTTCACCTACTCCGTAAAGCGGGCGGGTGAAATTAGGAAGTTTCGTGTCGCAGTTGTGCAACAATAGCTAAAAAGTGTGCAAAAAAGCATGATGCAAGTGCAAAGTTGTTGTTTTAACTAATATAAATATATTGCTTTTTCGCCGTTCCCTTAGCCGTTGCCGTCATTGTTTGCTGTGATCCAAAAATTTTGCTACCATGGTAACGTGAAGTCACACTTCTCCTCCCTGATAGATGCAGGCCAAGTATGTTGTTTAATTTACAAGCAGACTAAGGAACTTGGGAAAGAAAGAAAAGTGTTGTCTCGGAACCTTGAAGAAGACTTATACTCCGCCAGACTTGCCTAGTTTCTTTGTGGGTGGACTCTGAATTAGTCGATTGAGTGATGCATGTGCGCTAGCACATGAAGGAAGAAGGAAGTTTGACTTAGTCAGGTTATTAAAAAATTGCAGCTAGGAGATGGTATTTGTGGGTATTTAGGGCTAAGTCACACTAAGGACAAGGAAAGCATACTACTGCACCTGTGATCATATTTATTTTAATCTTTTCTATATTATATTATGCATCCTATTGTTAAAATAATGCAAATGGTTTAATTGAAAACTGCTGCGCAATGAGGGATGGACACAAAAATATTGTTAATTTCCTCACCAGACTGGTTTATACGAGCTGGCTTCAGATTCAAGCATGTCCACGCTTTCTAAATCAACAGGGTCAGAGTGTGAACGCAACTTGGATCCGCCTGCTGCCATCACCAAGACACGAACCATGCTCTCATGTAACACCTGGATACAAGCCAATGGTTGATGAATCAGATATTTTTCAGCATTTTTGGAACCTACATCTGGCTATTTAAGACTTTTGTAATATACGTAAACCAATGTGCATGGTTGTGATGGTTGCCATAGAAATAGTTCAACCTCTTATACAAAACCTTGATATTAAAACTGGGGAAAAATGTGACTGGCTTTTTACATGTACATTCTTACAGTACGCTGACATAATCAAGTCAGTTTTACAGTACTATTTTCAGTCAAGTCTAAATATTAATGATTTTTTTTGGTAGATGAAGGATAACGTGAGGAAAAAGTAGATGTCTTTTTATTGGGGGTGGAAAGGTATGTAAACTTCTAAGCAAGGTGAATCTTATCTCATTCTCATTTCATCCCTAACATGTAAATCAGTGATCTATAAACTAATATAGTCAATCCCTACTTGGATACCTGCTTAGAATGGACACCTCATTATTACAAACAGTTTGCTTTGTCCCTGGAGAAGGGAGCCCTTACATCTTCTAAAAATTCAACCCGCATAATAAGGACACCACGGCTGGGTTGTTCGAAACGGGGTTAGGGTAACCCAGGGTTAGTGCGAAATTTGAACTCAGATATGAGAGCTTACAAAGCAAATTCAGTTAAATTCTCTTTGCCTACAATTTGATGATTGGATACTCTAAAAAGAATAAAGAAAAGTATCTGAGAGAGTGCTTTTGATAAAAAAAAAAAAAAGAAACCCGGGTTAAATTTAACCTTGGGTTAACGGAAACCGGCGTTCGAACAACTGGGCCCATGTTAATATGCACATTATTGTTCTGAGGCTCCCTCAGTATCCTCTTTAACAGAGTTTGACTGTAACACTGTACCTGCATTCTTTTTAGCACATTCACTGATGTACTGAACACTTTTTCTAACATGTCCATCCACTGGAGAAAATCCAAGCCCCTCACAACATCAGCAAGACTTTGACTATCAATAATAAGCCAAAAATAAGCAATGAGCAAAACAGTACATAGAACAAATCTCTTAAATACAAATTGTAATGCAATGGCATTAAGTATTAAATACCTTTCTTCTTCATTTTCATTATTCTCTGTCACAACATCTTGAACTGTCTGTTTCAGGTCAAAAAAGTACATGTTTACTTCAAAAGGATAAAATCAATGTGGTGGGGGTGAAAAATTTTGTTATTCCAATTCTACTTTAATCATCCAATATTTAACAACATCACCATTCAAGAATTTAAAGGGAGTTATGGGCTCACTGTCAACCCTGTAAGTTTATCTTTTTCCAATATATCTGGTAAAAGCCATCTTTTCAAAAATTTTAAGCCATAGAAACGGGCTTCCCCAAAGTTAAAACTCCTCACTTTTAGAATGATGCAAAGTGTTAAATTTTTCATGACTGAAATGAGTTTTAACTAGAAAAGTACATGATTGACCCAAGATGGTGGTTTAATGACACTCTTTTTCTACACTGTGATCAACTTGTTTAGCACTGTCATTTGATGAAGAAATGTCCAAAATGTGTTACCAAACTGCACCACAGGTACTTCGATAGATAAGAAAAACTGCGTTGACAAACCTGTCTTATAGTGCTCTTAATTGTGGAATACACCTCATCGCGATATGGTTGGAGAAAGTGAAACTTGTGTTTCCGAAGAAGACCAAACAAGACTGACATAAGTCTATCCTATTAAGAGAAGGTACACTGTAAATACAACAGCTTTTTTATTATTATTACTATACAAAGCAGTTGGGAGATATTCTCTGGCTTTTTTTTCTTCTATGTTTTTCTTTGCATCTCCAAGCAGGAGGTTATTTTTAATGCTCCCTAAGTTGCTTTGCTTGCTTTGCTATTACATTTTAAAGAAACAAGTTTGAAGATACCTCATCAACAAGGTCTTCATTGCCCAGCTCATCCTCTGCTACTCTGTTCAGATTAGCTGTAGCACACTCCACAAAATCTGCCTCCATCATTTTCTCAATGACACGCTCAAGTTCAGCTAATTGTGAGCCTAAATGCCTGCAAGAAAACAAACAACTTACCAGCCATTGAGAAACTTCATGTACCAGTTCTACCTAGCCCTTACACAAAACAGAAATCTTACTCACACTGTAGTTTAAATTGTCCCTAATTGACTCAACTGGGCCTTGGTAACAATTTTGTGTAATAACGAAATTTAAGATAGAAATCAACATGGTTTGCATTCTAAGCACAAGAAAACAGCATGCCGTCACCAAACCTGAAACTCTGAATTCCGGCCAGTTCTTGATGCAAGACTTCCTGAGTGGTGCTGATCAGATCTAATGCACCGACAAAGTCTGACGTTGTTAACAACAGCTGAATTGTAGGCTGTGTTTGATGAACTGTGGCCATCAGCTTGAGCTACAAAAAAAACACTAACATCACTGCAAGTACTTCAAAATGAACTGCTACTATTATGGCTTAATGATACTTTCTTGAAGTGATTTTTTTAAGTGAATAACACAACCTGATAAAAAGGTCAAGGCTCAGATAAGGGATAAGGCCCCACAACCCAGAGTTAACAAGCATTTGGGGGACATCTACGTTCCCATGGATGAGATGCTACTCCACAAATGGTTTCACCTCAGTGTAGAGAGACAAAGTGGAGCAAAGTTTCTTTGACTAAGGAACAACATGACTGCTATGTTTCAACCTGGAACTACAGATCATCCATAGTTCGAGGTGTCAACCCTTTAAGTGCCAAAGGTGACCAACATCAATTTTCTCCTAACAATATCCATAATTTGTCGAGAGACAAACTTATGAGAATGAATGAAATGATCACCTAAGAGAAAATGCCTTGATCTTTTACCAAATTCTCCCAACACATTCTTTATGGAAATGTATAGAGATCAGTTTGGAGAATTTGTATGTGGATATCGGGGTTTAAAGGGTTAACTGCTCAAACATTATACTGCCAGTGATTCTGTTATCTCTGCGTCCCTGATGCATAAAAATCCTCAGATGCAAAACAATTCATGGCATGCATCCCGTAGGTCGCAAAGATCGATTGATTGATCTGAACATATTTATTTGTAGAAGTATCCTGCCTGTTCATGTAATTTCTCGTTTTTTTTTTTTAACTGGGACTCATTGGTTCTGGACAGGGACTCATGATTTTTCACCAGATGAGTCCCAGCACTCACCATAACTATTTGTAACAAAATCACTGTGCTTCAGCTGAATAAAATGAACCACTCACATTATTTTCCAGACTTACCTTTTCATACACACTGTAATATCTTGACCGTAATGATGATAACCTAAGAACATCCAAGAACCCAGAACACAAAACTTCTTGCACCTTTTGAACCTTGGTTCTAAACAACAAGATTATTTTTTATTATTAGTTAGATGAATATACAGCTGTAGATGTAAGAGCTGTGCTCTCATTCCTTAACTCTCAGGTGTGACCAAAATCAATTTTCTCCTAAAAATATCATTACTCAATCAAAAGAAAAGGTAAGCAGAATTGATAAAATGGTCAACAAAAGGGAAATCCTTTGATCATTTATCAAGTTCTCACAACTAGTTTTGAAAGGAATGTATAGAGATCACTCTGGAGAGTTTGTCTGTGGATATTGGGGCTTTAAGGGTTAAAATTGCCTGGGAGCCTCAGCTACATTGTAGAGCTCTGCTTAACTTATGCTTTCATTAAAAAAATGCAGGACCTTGATGATAGGCAACACTGTTTCTCAACAGACAGTGAAACAGTGGCCAAGGGACAGGAATTGGCTCACTAGATACTGATACAGCAAAGGAATGTACAAATGGATCTATTTAAAAGATTGGGGACTATTGTGAGTGCAGGAAGACATAATTAAGCCCCTTTGGGGTAAACAATGGCACACGCCCTTCTTTGTCCCACCCTCGCATTACACTTAACAGAGGCTAATTACACTTAGTGCGAGGCTAATGTAGGGTGAAAAATCTTTAAATCTGGGAGGTTTCAAAAGGCCCAAAATTTTCTAACAGGTGTGGATTCATTAGAGTCATGGGTTGAGTTAAAAAAAACAAGACCCACTGCACTTCCATGGACATATTAGACAACTTGTTCAGTTCATAGAAACACTGTTAACAGGTAGCCATTATGACACCTGGAGGAGGATCAAGAGGTTAGCCCTGTGTTAAGATCTCTCCTTACAGATAACCAGCCCAGCCCAGGAAAGGTTGGCCACACCATCAGGGTCTACATCCCCTACTCTTTTCATGAAACAGTGGTGCAAGCTCTTTTACGTCCCACTAGAACCAGACAAGTGAAAATGCTGTGAGATGGCATCTACGGTTTTTCATCCTTATTAGAGTAGACTAGAAAGTCTAAGCATTTGCAGATGTCATTACAAGGGCAGCACTTTCTTTTTAGTTATTTAAAGACCCTGAGTGTTGGTCTGACGGGGTTTGAACCCATGACCTGCCACTCAGCAGACCTGCCCTCCCCCAAATGAGCTAACCAGGTGGTGGTTCACTATCAGAGACTAAAGAAGAGTTGTTCAAAGAGCACGTTGCTGTAGTCACCTGAGGTGTTTAATCTCACTGATTGTCTGGCCCACGTGATCTTGAAGCTGATCTTGTGATGCCATGGCACTGAAAAAATCTTCTGATCTGAGTGAGATTTGATGTGCAAGGTTCACTTCGGTGATGTCAAGGTAATGTGACAACTGCAGACAGAAGATGCAAATTAAACAGTCCAATTAAAAATGGTCTCTGAAAAAATTATTGGAGTTGATTGAACCTGGTTGATCAGGGCAAGTGCAAGCCCTCTGTTTAAAATCAATCTTAACCAAATCAGCCCAAGGAAGAAAAAGGGTAAGGCCCCTCCAAATGATACAGTATATATCAGGAATTACTATATCAATGTAATGACAGACAGGGATGATAGCCAAGTTTAATAATGTTATAATCTGTCAACACTGAGAGCATACATTGTATAATTTATTATTGTTTTTGTATCACAAATAAATTGACAGTACTGTCTTCTATTAGCTTCCCTGTTGACATTTTTCCCACTCTTGGCTCATGAGAGACAGCCATTAAATGTTACACACTTTCATAAGCCATACCTTTTCCTGAAGAAGTTTAGCTGAATTTCTGGGTGCTTCCTTCATTCCTTCTTTCGTTTCCTGTTTTACCATGTTCCAGGGAAGAACATGGTTGAAAATCTCAGGGTCCTCAAGTGCAAAATTGCTCTGCATAAAAACCTGAATGAGCACAAATAATGATACTTTCAGTCTAACTATAATTTAGAGAAACTCCAATCTATGATTCATACTGGTAATCATAGTCTACTAGCATTGCACTGTTCCTGCAACAAAATTTGAAAAAGGAATTTGTGCAGTTGCTAAATAGTAAATATTGTGAGGGTTTGTTCAAAAACAGAGTCACCTCATCCAAAGTACAGTAATCCCATAAGGACAAGAAATTGGGCTTCGTTTTAAATTTTGGCTTTGTAGGTTGAACCTCAATTTCCCTAATTCAGCCCTAATTCAAGAATAATTAGGGTAGGATACAAAGGAAATTGAGATTTAACCTAGATTGAAACTACATGTATTTCAACCTGAATTTCATTTGACCTACAAAATACACATAAGCCAAAACTAGAAATATGTGTATCGCAGAAGCTTGCGTAAGTCAGCAAGGAGGCCCTTAAAATGTCAGACGATGGTAATTACACAACCCACCTTTGGTATTAAGCTCACATCAGATGCAACTTTGTCAACTGCAAAGTAAAGATACATGTAGAAAAGAAATAAGCCAACTTATAGAGTGACTTCAAAAAACAATACTAATGAAATTATCATAAAGAGAAAAAGCACTTATCAAGATAAAGTCCTTGGTTGGGATTATCCTAACAGCTTTACAAAAGTTAGTCAGAGAAAGGGAGCAAGGTTATAATAATTATAACCATAATTATTATGGTCTTGACAGACGTTGAAAGAACAGTATCTAAAGCAACACTGTGGCAGTTCAAGCACCACTTGTGTTAAAAATTGAAAGGGCAATTTTACTTGGATAATTTATATAATATTTCACATTGGAAAATTTATTGTTTCAACAAATAACAGGAAAAAATGATTACACTGCCATTAAGGAAATGTGGTTGACCTAACAATCCAAGAGTCGAATTCTGAACAGAGTTAATAGGGGTTAGCTACTAACCACTACTTTGTCTTTTGGCAGCGGCAATAGCAGCTGCTGTAAATCCAGTGTCCCCTGGTGCAGCTGTTGAGCTACCGCCAATTGATTGCTTTCTGAGTTTGTTGTGAACTTTCAGCCTCTGAAAAATGAGGTGATACACAAAAGATGAATATGTACATGTAGTTCACTCTACATGTTCTGAAATTCCTCTCTTACTTAAGCATACTTCTTTGTTTTAATTGTTATTTCATACCAACAGTAATGGAAGTAATAATATTGGTCAATATTCAATCATCATTATAATATTAAGACCATTTCCTTCACTGAGAACATGATAAGGGCTGTTCTAATTGCTGAGTATGTGGACAAAATCCTACAGTGTGACCATTGGCAGTACTTTTTCAAGGTACGATTTTGTTTCTCAGCATTTTACAAATTATAATATTTGTACATTTTGGTGAATTTTGCATTTGGCCATTTTTTGGAGTGCAAGGGGTTACAGTATGTAATCTGAAGTATTTATAGTCTTTCTGTCAAGACAGATCCAGGAAAAATGCTGAGTAGTTTTTTTGTTTAAAAGTATATTAACCTGAACAGTTTTGTGATTATAGTATGTGCTTATAAGGACAGTAATGTGATATGTTTATATGGTAAAAATGAAGTAAATAAAACAACTCACAAACTCAATTTTCTTCAAGTAGTCGTCAAAGTAAATCTTTGGAATGTTAGGAAGCAGTGTGAGTGAAGGAACTTCTTGCGGCACAAAATCCTCCCCCCATGTCTTCGTGAAGAAGTCTGTCTGGCGTTTAAGTAGCCGAGGATCATTAAGGATTGCAGGGAGGTTTTGGGTAGATGAATAAACAGTGAATGAGGATGCATTAGGAAAAGAAATCGGAGGCAGCCGTGGTCTTGGATAAAGTGTGTCATCTCCAGCAGTAGCGTTACCTTCTGATTTTGCTATAAAATAAGACGTGGATTAGGGATATTGGTAAACATCAAAGGCCAAAGCATTTTCCCTTTAAGTGATCATGTTATAAAGTTTCATGACATTTACCCTTGATCATGCAAATGTAAAGATATTGTCAAGAGAAAATTTATGTTGGTCATCCTCACACCCCCACCCACTCCAGTCCCACTTCCCAAGAGCTTGGCCTTCTTTGAGCCAATCATACCAAAATGTCTTCACCACAGCCCCTACCTCTGGGGAGCACTCAAACTCATTGTTTATACTAGAAATAGGTTTTTAGAGTTTACACTTACTCTCTTCCAGCTTTATGTGATTTTTCTTCACATGTGCTTCGTAATCCTTATCGCTAACACCCTCCACAGGTAGAGAAGGGCAAACGCCATTCCTTCCATAACGACAAACGAACGATCCTCCCTCTTTCGTACAATGCACTTGTCTCAAATGACTACTGAATTCTTTCGGCGTTCTGAAAAATATCTTATCACTACAAATTACACAGCTCTGCCATGGTTTTGACTCATTTGGATCCACTAATCGTAGCATATCGTAGCATAATCAGAGAATCCAAAATCAATAAATAGTAAGATATCTGTCGACTTGATCCGGCAGTTTTAATAAATAATATCTCGATGTTGATCCTGTTGATTCGTTGCGATTCATTGTAGTTCTTGACTCTGAATAGTGTACAATTTCTCTGCCTCGTCTCAACCCATCTTTTGCCTTGTCACAACCAAGTGAAGCGTAAAAGAAATCACTGCGGATTTACATCACATAAAAGGACTCCTTTCTCTTGAAAATATCGCCTGACTCTGTAATGCTTGGTAACCTCCCAGTTTACTGAGAGCATACGTCATCTCTGATTACACTCAGTTGTCGTAGGTGTTCGTTACAGCTTCGGAAACGATCGGGGTTTTTTGTAATTTGCTGTGTCGATTGTGTAGAAAGATTTCCTTTTAAAATTAATTTTTTAAAAAAACAAAAACAAAAAACAAAACCTTGTTCTCAAAAAAACTTGCACAGAGAAGTTTTTAAGTCACGTGATAACATACGGAGACAGTTTGTGTACCCTACACAAAGCTATTTAGCTTCCCGCTTTCGTTCAAATTTTGTCCGCCAAGTTAGCAGGAGTCGCTCGGAAGATTCCTTGCGAAAAAACTTGAATTTTTTCGCCAGAAAGCTAAAAAAAAGTCTGCCACATTAACTTTCGCGACTGTTTTAATTTTGGGCAGACGGTTCAAAGAAACTAAAATGCAGCGGGAAAGACAACAGGAACAAGTTGAACATGACGAGTCGATGGAAGAAAATGTGGGACCATTGCCCATCACCAAACTTGAGGTAACATGAATTAGCTTAAACTAATGTACTGCACCAAAAGAGGGAAGATTATATCTTATATCTTTTATGGATAAACGTTTGAATGGAAAATCAAAGCAGAAGGAAACTAGATTCGTACTGTGTATTTTCCTATTCAAGAACGGTGTTGCATAATTAAGTACACTGATAAGTAACAAAACATCCAAGTTACTTTCTTGCAGCCAGAGGCAAACAAGAATGTCTGCTCTGTCACCTGGCTTAACGCTCAAACCCTGTTGCTAAAAATTGGCTTTCCAACAGCGTTAGAACATAAAAAGATGATTTATCTTTTTTGAATGCTGGATGTTAAGAAGCAGCAATGGCGATATATGAACCAGCAAATTGTTGATTGGGTATTGGGTTGTACATTTACAGCAGCGTCATAAGCCAGGGTTAAAGATTCAAAACAGCAGTCACAGTTTTAATTAACATGAAGGGTACCCTTATTAACAAAGCTTTTGATTGCTGGTCTTCTACTGGCCCTGGTTGCTTAAAGGTGATATGGGTAGCACTATCCACCAAACAAATCACTGTCCAGCAAAAACGTATTAGGGAAACCAATTGTATTATCCAGTGGATAGCGCTCTTCACCTTTTGAATAACTAGTGCCTGTGGATAGGTGGTAGAAATCTGCTCATCCGAGAAGTTGGGGTGGGTGGGGGGGGGGGGGGGGGGGAGAAGGAATAAAAACAGAATGTCCCTCTGCTGCACAGCATCCCATATCCATCACAGGATTCTGACAAGTTTTAGTAATTTCTGCTTTATTTATTTGACATCAGGAACATGGAATTAGTGCTACAGATGTTAAAAAGTTACAAGAAGCAGGCTTCCACACCATAGAATCAGTAGCTTATACACCAAAAAAAGCCCTGCTTGCCATAAAAGGAATAAGCGAGGCAAAAGCAGATAAAGTGCTCAATGAATCTTTTAAACTGGTACCGATGGGGTTCACTACTGCCACTGAATTCCACACACGACGAAAAGAACTGCTCATGATTACAACAGGCTCAAAAGAGTTGGATAAACTTATGCAAGGTAAGATGGTTTCATATCTTAGTAGAAGTAATACACATTTAACACTTTTAAAACATCAAAACTCAATACAGAGTGTCTGATACCTTAGTTGAGAAACAGGTTGACAAGCAATGTTATTGAGTGAAAATTAACTTATAGAAGTCGCCTGGGACATCTCATTTCTCCTAGCTACTATTGATAGTCATTGCACTGTATTGTACTAGGGCATATTCTGTTGAAGAAATAATACTCACTGGAGATATAATAGAAAACATCTCTCAGACTTCAGAGCTGTGCTCTAGCATTTCCCAGTGGCCCATCAGAGTGAGATGACAATTAAAAAAATATATTTTAAACAAATATTACTGCTTGCCTTTAAGAAAAGCTGTGCTGAAGTTTCCTAGCCCTGGAGCCATGCAGCTGGCCTACCAATCCCCCTTTTCACTGACATTTAATTTTTCTAGGCAAAGGTTGCCTGCCTGTTGGGCTACTTGAAAGAAAAGCCTAGCCTGACAGGTTGCTCACTAGTCCTAGGGTATCAGACAGCACTTCCAACATGCTCAGCTCATGCTGACTCTTTTTTTTGCCCTTTGCTGACAATGAAAGTCTAATTAATAATGCAATGGTTTGATCTGCAGGTGGCATTGAAACAGGAAGCATAACAGAAATATTTGGAGAGTTTCGTACTGGAAAAACACAGCTCTGTCATACTATGGCAGTAACGTGCCAGGTATAACATTTTTAAGGTTAACAGTGATATACATGTACACTTTAGCTGTTACCATGGTAGGAAAGGTTGCAATACCTTAGGAGTTTGCTAACTAATTGTATGAGCATCTTTGGAAGATTATTCATTAACAGTAACCTTTAACAGAACTATAATTATATGCTTCTGCCTTTAATAAACATGTTGTGATAGGCTCTAGTCTAGAAGGTAACATTACATGTACATGTAATACCTTAGGTGATGCTATGAGGTGTGGGATACATATGCTTGTCTGTAATGCCATCCAAAATGTTTTGTTCTGGCCTTGCTTGTATTGAATAGATAACTTCATAAAAAATGTCAGTTTTGGTACTAGCATTTTAGATGACTTTTAAACAGAAACTGAAAAAAATTCCATTTAAATGGCCATCACAAATTGTCATACTGTGTACTGCTCATGATTGTATTCTCATAATCATAGCAACCAATACTTTTTTATTATGACAAAGGTTTTCCATTTTGTTTATGAAGGAATGCAGTTACTTCAAAATAATATTTCTTTGAAAGTTCAGTGGCGTATACCTCCACGAGAGTATTAGCAAACAAGTACACATCCTTGTGTAATTGCAATATTTGTATTTGATTTTGTAGCTTCCTGTTGAGTATGGTGGAGCAGAGGGTAAATGTATGTATATTGACACAGAAGGAACATTCAGACCTGAGAGACTGGTAGCTGTGGCTGATAGGTAACAATATACCGGAGACTAAAAAAGACATCTAAATACACTGTACAGTCAGCTCTTACCTTGCGGACATCCCGCTATAAAGGACCCCTCAATAAAACAGACAGCAGCAAAATCCTTGGCGGAGACAAATTACAGACCTTTGTCACTGGAATAAAAGTCCCGCTATTATGCACTCTCACTGATGACAGGGTGCAAAGAAAATCATTTTTACAGATTGCCATTCGGGCAAGCTGAAGATAGCATTTACTAGCCCAGACATTATTTCAACTAGCCCCAAAAGCTTTTTGACAAGCAGAATTGATTTCATGGTTCTTCTGTTCTTTGAATTCCTTAAAAAACATCACTTGCCCGTCAGGCAAGTTAAAAACAGAATTCACTAGCCTGATAGCAAAATCCACTAGCCCCGGGCTATCGGACACTACTTTCTTTGCACGCTGGATGAGAACACTACCTTGAGGTCCCTACAGTGTCCACAGTAAAGGGAATTAACTGTATGTAGAACTTTATTGTGATTTTACAATAATATTCTTGTTGATACGTGTACCAAAGAATGAACATCCCCTAAACTACAATATCATTATAAATCCAGACATGTACAGAGTGTTTGTGCATGCATTGACTTATACGTACAATAATGATCATAAATAGTAGGGACTCTGTAATGATTGTTTTTGTCTTACTCACTGTCCTTCAGGTATGGGTTGAGAGGTGAAGAAGTGCTTGACAATGTAGCATATGCCCGAGCCTATAATTCAGACCACCAATCACAGCTCTTGCTAAATGCAGCTGCCATGTTGGCTGAGTCAAGGTGCATTATCTGAATTTAGTATAATTACATCGATGACTATCGAAAATAGAGCACTGTGATTGGCTAGGAGCTTCGCTCTATCCCGCTATAATCACCGCGCAGTGATTATAGCATTGAAGGCTAGCAGTTTTCAAAATGGCAGCCAGATTTTTTGATGCTTCGGGGTCGGAAATTGATCAATAATTTTATTTTCTCGAATAATCATCAATGTAATTATACTAAAACAATTAGTCGCCTCAGGCGACGTGAATATCGGTGAATAGTCACCTCAACTTCGTCTCGGTGACTATTCGCCGATATTCACGTCGCCTTCAGCGACTAATTGTTAAGTATTGATCAATATAACAATTTTATAGTACTAGCTTAATAACATATCATTAATGATTTTTATTAATAATAATAATAATAATACAATATTTATAGAGTGCTAATTCCCAATGGTCCAAAAGCTCTTTACATAATAAGTAATAATAACTGTTTTATTTATTGTTGAGTTCTGACTTTCTAAATTGCATTTAACTGCATAATTTCATAATACAATACATTTAGTGAAATTGTAATACATTTGTACAAGATCAATAAATGGGTAATATTTAAATATAAGAAAATGTAATTATTAAGTTTTAATACTCTATTGACATTATTGTAATGTAATTTTTTTAAAAAATACCGGTAGGGTGTAAACCAGCTGCCTGCAAAAGCTTGAATTGTATCAATCACAGTAACTCACTAATAAAAATTAATGACAAATTAGGGATAGAGTTACAGGGGTTTATCTGACCTACGCCTATCCACCAGGTTTGCCAGTGCTGTGTTAACCATTATATACGATATTGTTCCATCTTGTCAGATATGCTCTCTTGATAGTGGACAGTGCAACAGCATTATATCGCACAGATTACTCAGGAAGAGGAGAACTCTCAGCTCGCCAGATGCACCTTGCACGGTTTTTGAGGACCCTTCTTAAACTTGCAGATGAGGTAAGAAGCGGTATAGACTTGAAAGTAAAGAATGATCATTGCAGTAAATTTTCCAATTTAAGCAATTGGAAAGAAGAAGCCTGAAAAAAATCAGGGCTTCAACGGGATTCGAACCCATGACCTCCACGTTGCCGGTGCGTTGCTCTACCAACTGAGCTATGAAGCCACACATTGGGAGCGAGGTCAATTTATTGAGTTCATGTCTCCCGTGAGGAGTGAAATGATGTGAAGTATATGAAATGATTCATATTTGAACCACAGTTCAAATATGAATTATTTCATATACTTCACATCGGTATAGACTTGGCTAATAAAATACAATACTTTAATCTTAAATCTTAAATGCAATCTGATTTGGGTGAATACCTACATGTATGCTAACTATACATTTAGTATCTGTTAACTGTATATTGTATTCATTTCCTCTTCCGTCATCAAATAATTTCGAATGTAGCTTGTTTAGTTTATGCTGCAGGGTATAATCATCTCATGCAGAGTAATGACAGTGGGTCATTACATGATCTTATAGACCAACTAGAACATGCAGATTGCCTTTAATAATTGCCTGCATAATATCCAAAAAAATTTCATGGACTAAAGAATATAAACTAAAAATTCACTTTTTGGTCAGTTTGGTGTTGCTGTAGTTATAACAAACCAAGTGGTAGCTCAGGTGGATGGAGCTTCTATGTTTCAAGCAGATCCTAAAAAGCCAATTGGTGGCAACATTATGGCTCATGCCTCTACAACAAGGTAAGCATATTGCCCATTTAAGATGTGTACAGTTTCAACCAGTACCAAGTAGCCTGTGATTATTAATATTTATTCTTTGATACCTCCCATGGAGAATTTGTCACAGCCACCTAACGACTGTCATTAAAAAGAAAGTAGCTGGTCATTCATCCAACAAATCCTCCTATATTTGACTTATTTCAACCTTAGAGTTGCCAACTGACTTCACTGAAGTAGCTGGCTAAAAAAGCCAGCTGCTAGCTACTAATGACAGCCCTAAACAGCATACTTGTTCTATTATAGTCTTAAAAAAGTTTTGGAACAAAAAGCCTTTCTGGGGGTTTCAAAAGAATAAAAATACAAAATTGTATGTTGATGGCACAAACACAAACAGAAATAAGGAGAAACATTGGATAATTATATTTATAAAATAAAAAACGAATTATTTTTATAGTTACTAAAATAATTGTAACAGAATTTACAGTGCTTCTCTACGTATATATTCTGTTCACATTTTTTATTTCCCAGATGAATGACAACAACAAATTATTCAAAAAAAAAAACTCTTTACTCTTAATGTGTTGTTTTCAGGTTGTACTTACGCAAAGGAAGAGGAGAAACAAGAATCTGCAAGATATATGATTCGCCGTGCCTCCCAGAAGCAGAGGCCATGTTTGCAATAAATGCCGATGGAGTGGGTGATGCAAAAGATTAAATACATCAAAGAACAAATGAAACTATAAATAATTTACTACAACTGAAAGCAAACATACATGTATTGTACTTTAGACGAATAATATTATAACGAAACAAGAGCACCAAAATTGCCTTTTGTTTGGATTTTTGCCTGTTAACAAGTTTTGTGTAGCATCGGCTGCCCATTTTAGCTGAAGGCTAAGTTTAATAGGATGTATATTAAGGCTTAGCAAAAAAAAAAACAGTGTTAAAAATTGTATTGAAAGTGTACAGGGCAGGATGACACCATACACTCTCTTCCTTGACTAAGAGCCCATGCTCTCTGATAGGTGCCTTCCACTGGATAAACCCCACCCACTTGCCAATACGAACTGATAAGCACCCCAGAGTACCTTAAAGTTCTGAAAGTAACGACCCTCGTTACTTTTGCATTTAGCACCCTTCTGCTATCGCTACTTTTGGGGGGTTGTTACTTTTGAATGGCTAAAACATTTTAATCCGCATGGGCACTTCAGGAAATAAAATCACAAAACTGTGAAGGAATACTTTTTGAGAAAAGGTAAATGTATAATTATCCTGTACATTAAGGGTTATGAATAGGAATGTCAAAGAAATCATTATTAATAAACCTCGGATCAGTGTGGTATTTAATTTGTTCAGGATACCTAATTATCATATCTGTTTTTTGTTTTTTTTGCAAAAAGGGAATCTCTACTTCCAGAGGGTCGTTATTTTCAGGATTCTGAACACCTGTGGCATTTTATGACTACTTTCGGAGGTTTGCTACTTTCGAGGGGTCATCACTTTTGGAACTTTGCGGTACATTAATAATAGAACAATGAGGCAAATGACTAACCTGAATTAACTATTCTTTGAATTTATACCGCTTGACATATTAAGTAAACGTGTTGATGAATAAACGCTTCCTGTAGAGTATAATTTTGCAAACTGGTAATCAATATCAAGGTGTATGTCAAGATGGGAAGATATACAGGCCTGTAAGACGAAATTTGGTGAAAGGCAGTTAATTTTTTGTAATATTAGATTTCATAGGAGCCATAATACACTGACTGTAATTTTCATGATTGTTTAATGTACATGTTTTCATGCTAGTCATGTTTTATAGGTTACAGTATCAGAAAGGTCTATACTTGACCACTGGTGAAATAAATATGTATTTTCTTGATAACTTCAGTGCTATACAAATTTTAATTTGTGATTTAGTAGGTACTAGCTTTGACTGTTTAACCATAAGATTGTCCTTCAACTCCCTAACAGATGAACCAGTCATGAAACGGGATTTTCATCGTCCACTAATGGTGAGAATTCCTTTCGTTTGCCAGGTCTGTGGTACTGGACTAACCTAAAAATTGATTTTAAAAAACTAAAATCATTAACCAAAAAACAGACTAAATTGAACATTAAATTACAATCAAAATTCTCTTCACCTATATCCTTCAGGGGTTTCAACAAAAATTGAAGTAGCCAGCAGGTTTGAAAAAAGTATCTGACTGTATCAACAAGGGGCTGTTAGTCCCCTTTTTCAAGGGAAGGGGGTCTGGGGGCGTCCTTCCCCAGAATATTTTGAAATTTCAAAGCCCTAAAATGTGATTTCTAGCATTTGTCTAAAGCATAGCATAAAAGTAGTTAATTCAGATTATTTTTATGACCCTTTTTATTTACGATGTTATTCAAACTAGTTACTCGTCAGTTTTTTCTAGAAAAGTAGCCGACTTCTCTCAGCAAAGTAACTGACTCGTCTCGTTGGCCATCCTACGTATTGAAAGCCCTAGACCTTACTCCCACATAACTGTACCTACCCAATAAGAACCACGGGTATCAATAGAAGACCAGCATTAATGAAGAAGGTTATTCCAGCTACAAATTCTCCTGTTAGTTCTGTCACAGTCCATGTGTACAAAGGGTTGAAAATCAACTGACTGCTAAAGTTACACAGACTCTCTAGAGATGCAAGAATAGCAAAAAGGGCACCTGGAAAAGATATGGTAAAAAGGTTTTCAGATTTAATCAAATTATAAAATTGATTATTACTTACTAATCAGGAATAATTTATTGACAAATTTAATTGCACTAATCCTGGGTTCTCTGTCAAAAGAACATTGAGTTGTCATAACAACTAAACCTGGAACAGCAGTGATCATTCTCTTAACAACTCAGCCTAGATTATAAAAAAAAGCTAAACAGTTAAACTGTAGCTTTCAATCATTTTAAACTTGTTAGCCATTTTTAACCATTTTAAAAGCAACAATAATGACAAGCATCTAATTTGTCCCATAACATCACTACTGGTCCCTGATAGGGTTCTTCAATCACATCATCTCAACCCTAATTTTCACACAATCCTATTATCCTGGCCCCGGTTGTTCAAACGTTGGATAGCACTATCCACCGGATAAAAATCTATCCAGTGGATAACGCAATCGGTTTGCCTAATACTTATCAACTGGATAGTGATTTATCCGGTGGATAGCGCTATCCAACGTTTGAACAACCAGGGCCTGATGTGAGGACCTCACGGAAAACCACATCTGACAGGAGCTTCCTCCATAAAGATTATGATTATTATTTTTCTCAGTATCCCACAACCTGTGCACATGCAGGGCTGTCATTAAGAGGCGGAGGCCGAGGTTTTCCCCAGCTACCATAAATGTGGTCCCCTGTTACTTTCATAGAAAAATAGAAGAAAAATATAACTAAAAGAAATCCCTAGCTGTCTGATTCTCCGCCTACTTGTATTTTCCCGGCAACTTGAAATCTTGGTAACATCCCTGGTTCATATGTTCAATCCCAGATGTCACCCTCATTTTGCTTTGCATTCCTGAATCCCTGCCTTCAAATAAGACAAATCCAACATTCCAAAAAAAACCTATCAGGGAAGCTCCTCATGGCCTGAACCAATAAACACACACATTCTAATAAAAATAATTATATGAGCATTTCTGTTGGTGTCCCTGTAATGGAAATTTGACCACAAGTGCATGGTCAGTCAACTAATATAATTGCAGATTTAATTCAAAGTTAACTTAGCCTGATACCTTGCTCTTCCTTGTTCACTAGTCTGGACATTTCAGCTCTGATACAGGGCTGTGGAACTCCAGTAAAGAATGCAAGGACATTGGCTGCAATGTCAAAAGAAGTTACAGTAATCAATTAATTATAAATTAATTAATCATCCATTTATACTCAACTGTTTTTTATACACAAGAGATCTTTACCCGACTAAAACAAAGATAAACCATTTTTTTTCCTTTGACTTAATCCTTGTTGGGACCATGGAATGTACTTTAATTCCATTTATAATTTATCAAGAGAAGCTTTAACTTTAATTAGTTATTTACAATTGAAAAAAATGAAAGAAAAAAAAAACCAACAGTCATGAAGGAATAAAGATAAAAAAAACTTAATAATAAATTAAGACACACAACAATTATTACAATTAAGACAAACTCATAAGATTAAACAAGTCAAACTTACATAAAAACATCTCCAGTGTGGTTCTAGAAAGTCCAATCATCAACAAGTTACCCATAAGGAAGAAAACTCCCAGTTGTATAGCACCAAAATTACTGATTCCTAATCGAGAACAAAGTGAGATTCCTACCACAGCTCCGATAGCCTTTGAGAAAAGCCATGTTCCAAGAAAGTACCCAATAATAGACGACTCCCAGCACAGAGGAGCCCTTTTACCATACAGAACTAACAATGTTTGTATCACAAATGAGGCTAAGAACACAAGAACTGTGCAAATCAAAAGCACAAATAAAACCCAACGTCCAAGTCTCTTCTTGAAGTAAACCAATACAATATTCTTGACGCTACTAACAGAAAAGACAGCAGTGCTCTTTTTCAGTTCTGAAGGTAATGATTCAGGCAGGAAAATAACCACATAAATAAGGTTGAGTAGATGTACTGTCAGTATGACTAAATACACAGATTCATAGCCATAGTTCTTGATCCACACTCCACTGCTAAAATACACCACTGTTCCGCAAACAAAAGCAATGGCTTCTAGAATACCAAGCCTCATTGCTCTGGAGTCTGGCTGAGATGTGTCGGCCACATATGCTAGGATGGCTAGAACCATTGTAGGGTAATATCCACTAAGTCCTGCCAAGCTACTCGCTGCAAGATGGAATGATATGCATTGATGAGATTATAATACGGTTGTAATAATTTTGATATTGATTTTAAGCTTTCTGGGACAAGGAGATGCCCACTAAAGGTCTATGTGAGATCCCTGCCCAGCTCATCCATGATTGGAGTTCAACAATGGGGGATTGCCCTGAAGAGTGGGGCACTTGACCAAAGTTTGGGTTTATATATACGCCTAACAGGGGTTTCGCTGAGGGTTTGAAACACTGATCCTTCTAAGGAAAGACTGCAAAACTTAAAATTCCTATGACTATGTATAATTTATGCTACCAAACTCTGCTTTATAGAACAATGGACAAAATACATGCTCTGTCTCAGGACAGACAGGTTGAAAAATCTTACACTGTACATTATCCTTTCGCAAGTCCACTTGAAGTGATCCTCTTCCTCAGGGGGATTCCCCTTGCTCTTTAATTGAACACGGTGGGGGGGGGGGGGGAGGGGGTTCTTTAAAGATCCTTTACCAGTAATGGGTACTTAAGGAGATTAGAACCATAAGAATTGGACGTAGAACAAGACTAGCATGATCTAACCAGACGGATCCTTTATAAAACCACGATCAATGATCTGGCTAGGGTTTGAAATTGTGATTGACTCCTTGTTTTGTAGTTTGGGCACTTTTTATAAAACCAATTTTACATTGCAAGTTTGATTTATAAAAAGAAAATTATGAATAAATTTTCTCTTATTTTGACAGTCATGAAAGTCAATTTTGGCAACAGATTGGTTTTTGGTTTTATTAAAAATAAATAAGAAAGATCAGTATGGGATGATTTTGCACCAAGACATTACTTACCAATCATGAAAACATAAATAGGAAGATTCCAATAAATGGCGAGTAGAAAAGTCAATGAAGCCAGTGAACTTCCAATAGATGTTACGATCATGGGTCCTTTGCGTCCTTTCTCGTCAGACCAAGCGCCAAGAAAACAGGCTGTTAGCATGGCTGGAACAGTCAAAGCTATGCTCACCAAAAGAATGTACTGGGAAGCTCTCTTCTGTACCATTTCATCTGTACTGCAATAGAATTTAAATTTTGGTAATCTGTTTAATCACTCAGTTCTTTACATGTAAAATAGCCTGAAAAATTCATACTGTGGTTGACATTAGTTGTATTTAAAAGTAAGATGACATGATGATCCACTCATTTATCAATGCCCTTGTGAAGAAACTAGAAGAGAAATTTAGAAGTTCATCAATGCCACTGAGGCTCTCACAGAAAGACAAAAATTCCGGTACTTTTATAAGTGTAAGTTATAATTTATCATCATCATGTTGCCATCCAAACAACCCTAATCTCATTTGTCCTTCTTAGACCTTGGCTTTTTTCTCCCCTTAAGATCTTATTCCTTCTTCATTCTTTCTCCACCAGAGCACCCTTCTTCTAAATCCTGCTACAGTGAAACCCCATTAGACACTGAAGGGGCCACAAAACATGTCTTTATGCAGCGGGTAATGTTATTAAGGTCAAAAAACACCTTTAATTTGAACAAATACTAATAATTATAAGTTATAAAAGAGGATGTAAGCATCATCAAACTAAACATTTCTAACCTTCACAAAGCTGTCATTCGGTGACTTAAATCCACAGAAATGTTGCACTTAGTTTGTAATCTCAGGTAATTTTTGTTTTTCTTTTGTTTTTGGGTATGGTAATGTATGCTAATGAAGTTGAAACAAAATAAAAATAAAAATTACCTGAAATAAAAAAATTAACTACGACAGAAACACTGAAAAATAACTCATATATAAAATTATTATACTACTTATTAATCTTAAAAATTATATTACTTATTAATTAAACTGTTCTCTCCATGAATTGTTCGATGCCAAATTAGTTTGAAATTGATGTATGCAAATCATCCTGTCTGGTGCACTGCAGCGTTTGGAACATTGACTGAAGGTTTTTTTACGTTCAAAGAAAAAAGGTCTGTTACAGTACACAGTTGATAATGAAGTGTCCGTATTAGCGAGGTTGGCTTTCTATGAGAATCTGTTGATTGGGCAAGAAAGAAGTGCCAGTTGTCTGCATTAACAGGTGTCCATATTAAGCAGGTTGAATTTAGAGAAAATGTATTAAGGGCTTTCCCCTGACCATTAAAACGAGGTGTCTGTATTGAGTGGGTCTCTGTAATGCAGGGCTCAACTGTTCAATCAAATGATTCAGAAAGAATGTATTCACCTGTATTCTGAGCTGTTCTTGTAATATGGATTGCAGACAGTATCATTTCCCTCTGTCTCATTTATCTTCAGTTCCTGTCTGGCTTTATAATACAGATACTGTTGAATGACTGGTATTTCTAGTAATATACCAGTGATGTAGAGAAAGATGACAACTTCCACAGTCAGCAGTCTGTGAGGATTTTTTCTCCATGACGTTGTAGATTGCTGATGACTCTGTCTCAGGCTGATTGGGTTGTCTTCCATTTATAACTGTACAGATATAAGCACACGTGACACTGCACAAGCCCTGGCAAGTCACATTGTGTTATTGCAGGCACTGTCTCGTTCCCTGTGCCTTTTACTCCAGCTAGACCACAATCCTTTCCAGGTGTTTCTTTTATGTGAACTGTTTATATTACCTCTGATAAAAGAAACAGAAAATTACTATAATTTCACAGTGTTCAACTGATTTAATTTATTTGCCTCATATTTGCTTCTCGAATCCAGAACCCTGGGCTTTGGAATCCGGAATACAGCCCAAGGAACCTGGAATCCCACTAACAATTATTATTGGAATCCAGAAATGATGTTCCACTGATAAAGACTAGAATCCTGTACCTAGAATCTGGAATCCATGACGTAAAATCCAGAATCCAAGACTGCCTTGGATTCCCTTACATGCGGCAAAAAATTTACCTTGAAGGAAATTTGAAAGTATCGTTGACTGACACAAATATGAAAATGAATGAAAATTTAGAAAATCGCTTGCCTGAAGCAATCAAGTAGGCCCCCTAACCACTGGGTGCCCCAGACACACATAGCACTTTTGTTGTCTCCTTCTAAGGTGAGGGCTTTACTGATAAAAACATGCATGCACTTGCTCTGGAGGCATCGTGGCTGAGCGAGTATTCATCTGGAACTTCAGATCTTTCACTTTAAAAAATTACATGTATCTTTAAAGCAGACACCTTTTGAAGCTAGTAACAGGGTGTTGGTATACCCTACCTAACACATGGGGATACCTCACCTATAGATCTAGGAGTACCTCATATTTAGCTTAGGGACATGGGGAAGGAGGATCTACCTACCCTAGTAATCCCAACCCCCAGGGGGAGCTCCCACATAAAAGTGACGGGGATGCTTGTCAGGTATTCAGGTGTCCCTTAGTACTGTATGTAAAGAAATTTAAAAAAAAAAACCCGACACTGACCACACAGAAATCTCCCTTAGTTTAAGCTTGAGACACACCCACAGTGGTCTCCCTTAAGGGTTTAAGTTGAATTTTCCAACCCACATCCCCGTCAGTTTTATATGGGAGACCCGCAGGTTCCCAATCCCTATTGTTGGTTTTCACATGACGTCACCAAAATGCAAACTAAAAAACTACCGATCCTACCAAGATTTTACTTTCACGATGCATTAGACCAGCTCAAAACTAATTTTCATACAAATTTTCGCTTCAAAAGGATTCTTGGTTTTGTGATAGAGTACGCTTGAATTTCTAAGCTTTTGCGTGACGCGGCATTTACATGATGGCCAAGCTAGCTGTCATGTAGGTTAAAAAAATGACTTATTTTAGGAAATTTTGCTATCTAAACAGTTCATGTATTAAAAAAGTATTACTTTAATGTTTATGAGTTTCTCGAAGACTAAATTCACGCTTTTGTAGCAAAACTCGGTAACAGATGTTTCTGCTGGTTTCCGTCCGCCATGTTGGAGCTCATCTGGATGAGCTCCAGCATGGCGTCTCCATACAAAGCTCTATAAATTTGAGTAAAACATTTCTTCGGATATCTCATATACGAATTATTCCTTCGACCCAAATCTCGGCAAGGGTCTTTGTATATTTACCTCCTTTCATTTCCAAGATTCTGGACTTAATCTGTCGAATGGTTTTGATTTTTATTTTAATCTATTTTGAATGGCGTGACACTGAAAACCAGCAATTCCCTTGCCCCTCCATCACTTTTCGAGCTCAGGTATGTTACCTAGACACCCTGCAAGCTTGAAGACTGTATTTCATGATGTCTACGCTGAAAGCCTGTGGCATGCAATTAGGTATCTTCAGTAGCGTTGGTATTTACAGTTTTGTTGACTAATCAGTAATCTGGCTGATACGCCCCCTGCACTGCGGAATTCTTAAACGAAGTTTCAAGGAATGCAAGACAAAACTATGCTATGGGATGTGCACATTTTGATTTGCTTGCTATTTTCTGCAAAAATAAAATAGATCGGCTGCCAATGATACCAATTTTCTCACCTCTAGTAGAATTTAAGCAAAGTCATATTTCATCGAGCGGTTTTCGGTTTTGTCTTGACTGGTACGTAAAAATGTACCTTACATGACAGCAAATGAAACTAAAACTAGTTCCCAGTCACGTGCGAGTCAAATGATACACAAATCACAACAACATGGCGGATGTGTCTCCCCTCTTTTGACTTGGAAAATGATCTACATTGTATCTCTTTTTTGCATCACGTTTAAGTGGCGCGATTTTGGAAATCATCTGTGTCAAGCCCAGTAGCCGTGATGAATGACCAGGCCTTAGTTACTCATCCGTTTGATCGCGAAGAGGAAGTATCTTTGGAGCAACTATTCACGTCATTCTGTAATCATTTGAGCCTTGGTCAATGGGAACTGACGCGAGTCTGTCTGCGGGGCTTATTCGAGAAGAAGAACCAGCTAAAAAAGCCGTTAAAGGAGATTTTGAGAGCGGTTATTGATCAGCCGCATCATGCAAGGTAACCGGCTTAATTTTACGTGTACGCAGGGCAACCTACATTATCATTCGATGCAAATGTCTCTTCCATTTCATTGGCCGAGAGCCCACCACGTGACCTGCGGATAACTGCCTACAAATAATGGTGTGCTCATGCGCAATGACTGTTGTTCAACTGTTTTTGGCTGCAAATACTTACCGGTAGCAATTATTGGACGAGGTTGAGCAAAATATCGTGATTTGTCAGTGGCCAGCAGATCAATTATTTGCCGAAGCTGAAGGCTGAGGCAAATAATTGATCTGCGAGACACTGACAAATCACGATATTTTGCAATAACTGAGTTCAATAATTGTTTTATCATTCGATCACCGAGTTTGTTTTTTTAAGGAATATCTTCGGGAAGTGAAGCAATCTGCCATTTTCACAGAAGAGCGATCGCAAGAAGGAGAAAAACGTGGTTTCGTTTATGCATGAGCAGAATATTATTTGCAGCCAAAAACAGTTGAACGACATTGCACATGAGCACACCATTATTAATTTTGTAGGCAGTTATTTGCAGGTCACGTGGTGGGCTCTCAGCCAATGAAAAGGATGAAACATTTGCATCGAATGATAATCAGAAATGCTACTCTGCTCATGTGTAAATGAAACCATGCTTTTCTCCTTCTTGCAATCGCTCTTGCGTGAAAATGGCAGATCGCTTCGCTTCCCGAAGATATTCCTTAAAAAACAAACTCAGTGATCAAACGATAAACAATTATTATTGAACTCGGTGATCGAAAATATCGTGATTTGTCAGTGTCTCGCAGATCTATTATTTGCCTCGGCGTTCAGCTTGAGCAAATAATTGATCTGCTCACCACTGACAAAGCACGATATTTTGCTCAACCTCGTCCAATGATTGAATAATTGCTAATTATTATTTGAAAGCCATACACCCCTGTTCCGTCCCTAGGCATTCCATCTAATGTCCCACCCTCCCGAAGGTATATTGCAAAATTTAATTTATGAAAGTTGGAAGACTGAAGACAAGATTTCTGATAAATGGAGCAGCAAAGATTATTGGACACAAGTGCTCCTGAGAATTAAAACGTCAGACAATTCCCCCCTCCCCTCAAGACAAGTATACATCGCAATGTAATATACCATAAGTGTCCAACACTTACCGTCTGAAGATTGGGGGCTAATAGCTGAGTAAAGGCTTGGCGAGTTGTCTGTACGGCAAATTGTCCAGTTACCACTGCAGATCATCTATGTCTGATTACTTTAAGAACACTTTTGCATTTTTCTGAGAAAAAGCATTTTCAGTGGGCCCTTTTGTTCTTTTTTCTTAAGGGAGGAAATGTCAAAGTACCTCAATCAATGAGTTAATGGGGGTGTGAAAGGGGTTGGATATGTTACCGGTCCAAATTAAATTCAGCTTAAAATTTTTTATCCTAGGTTGATTTCCTTCGTCTCCTAGCCCAAATAATTCATCAATTAGGGCTAGGAAACAAAGGAAATTATTGAGAATCAACCTAGGGTAAAAAAAGTTAACCTGAATTTAATTTTGACCCATCACAAGGAATGCTCAAGTTGAATGGTCCAACCCAACCCTGATCCCTGGGGTGAAGACTTGCGTAGTAGGCAAGGACAAGTGGCTGTGCGGTAAGTCATGGGCCCAGTGATTCAAAGCTACTGGCCCAACTCCCACCCTCACCACCATATCTCACTACTAGCGTGTCAACAGCCTGCCATGTATAATAAAATTATCATAGGACGAGTGAGTCATTTTGGTGTACAATGCTGTGAACTTTTCATTGTAGTTGTGGCTCCAAGTCTGTTCCTTCTCCTTTTCATTTATCATGGCTATGTTTGGTAGAATATTTGGATTTGTTTGTCGATGAAGAGGTGAGTATATTATTTAATGAGATTCTTTTCTGTTCTTATGCAACAATCTACCAAGTAAAATGAAGGTGTCTCAAAGAAGAGGTTTGACTATTTTAACTTTCTGCAGGATCAAATTCCAGAACAAGTTGTGAAAAAAGTAGAATTTGGCCTTCTACTTTATCTTGCTTGTCAGAATGCTCCCCAGAATGTGATTCAGGTGAGGTGCAGTGAGTTAACCCTTAGTTAAGCCCCAAGATCCACATACAAATTCTCCAGACTGATCTCCATACATTTCTTTTAAGAAGAGTTGAGAGAATTTGGTTTAAGATCAAAGTGTTCTCGCTTTGGTAATCAATTTAGTAATTCTCATAACCTTTACTCTTGATGATCTGCTGATGTTGTCTGGAGAAAATTGATGTTGGCCACTCTAAGGTAAAGGGTTAAACTGCTATATTCTCCTTCCAATTTGCCTTGTATTTGGTTTTTAATCAAAGAGATAATTTAGCAATAAATCAGGAGTCAAATGTACCAGTAACTTGTTCTTTTTGCTACAATATAGTTATGAGAGTAAGTGCAGTAGCTCAAGATGTTCCTACTACAATGAAAAATCATTTATTGTGTTTATGAATGACCAAAGATGGTTTACATTCTATGTGATTGATTGTGATGTTGATGACTGATGTCCATGCTCAAAATTCAGGAAAAGCTGAATTGATCCAGAAAAATTTACAGAAGGTACCTGAAAGTTGAATAAAGTGTCAGAGTTAATAAAATGCTGAGACTACCTTTTATATTCTTATTCCTTTAACTACAGGATATAGATGACTACCACAGTCAGATTGTATACAGAGACCCTGATCTGTTTGCTTCTGGAGTATCAGATCTTCCTTCCTCCACGCTTTCCTACTTGAAACAACTTCTCTCTGATAACCCACAGTTTGGTCAAGCGGTGATCAATGACCTTACCTCAAAAGGAAAAGGTTTTTTGAAAAACAACCAGTTGTTACAGCAGCTCTATTTAGATCTCATTAAGGAGCAGTTAAAGTTGTTGGATGGTGATGATGTGGAGTTTGACTTATATGACAGAGAAGAAAGCATGCAAGATTCTAAATCAAAACAGTGTAAATTTATTTATAAAATGCTTTCATACATGAACCCCAGCTCAGAAATGGTCAGCTTGTCTACGCAACTTGATGAACTGTTCCGGAATCTGATCAACCACACATTCAATGACCACAGTTGCCTTGACAAGGGAACCTTGTATTCCTGTCTCCTCAGCCAGCCATCAACTTATTTGATTGAAAAGTTCTGTAGAATTGAAAATCAAATGAGATTTTCAGTCGAGGGCCTTACTGAAGTTGATCCGTCCAGGTTTGCCATGCAAGGATTCAAGCAACAGAACATTTCTGTGGCATGTTTGTTATGTTATGCTCAGTCCTTTATGAAGAACAGGAAAGATGCTTGGCAGTACCTGTATTTTCACGCATTGGAGGGATACCATGTCTTGGAAAATATAGTGGTGAGACTAACTATTATTATTGTAATAATAGTTGAAAAAAATGACTCTTTAATTTATTATTTGCCGTTTCCTTGAGTACCCTCTTATCCTGTTGGAGTTACGAAGATACATGGCCATGGTGAATTTTACATTTCATTCTCATGAAGAAGAATAACCCCTGACAAAAGTTACTATTTCAATCTTGTGGAAAGGGTGATATCTTTTGATGGACAACTAGCTACGCTTTGATTTGACCATGGCTAAGGATACAACTTTGGAACTTCAGGACAGTTATGTGACCCATGACTCTAAATATTGATCATTGTTCCTGTTGCTGTCCAGCTTAGAGAGATAGGGAGCAAGTAATCCTCTGAAGTTAAATTTGTTTGTTATTCAGATGGCCTTCTCTTGAACCCATATCCTATTCTGTTGGAGGGGAAATGCACTAAGACAGACTTCTATCCTCTTCATAGGGGATGTCCCTGTAGCTAGACCACAACTTGGGGGAGAAAGGCACTGTCTTGTAGAGTATAATGTATAACTGTTTGTTTGGGGCATAACCCCATTATGAATAGCTGTGCCATACTGTAGGAGAAGAGACACACTTTTGACTGTATACCCTGTGGAAAAAGAGATATCTTTTTGATGGACTGTAATCCCATTCAATCCCATCCCATTCCATCCCATTCCATGCTTTTCTATCCTATCTTATCGTATCCTATTCTATCCTATCCTATTAACCCCTGTCCCATTTTTTGGGAGGGGAGATTCTCTCTGATAGACTAGCATCCAATTCCAATGGGATAACTCTCTGATGGACTGGCATCCTACTAAGTGTGGGGGACCAATACTTTTAGGTGTCTCATTGTACAGACATTTTCAAAGCTTCAACCAGACCCAGACTTTCTGCATTGGTATGCTAAATGTACTTTACCTTAACCATTGTGTTTTATTCTCAGGAGACAGCCCTTGTATTTGTTAAAGAAGGTGACTTTGAACAGCTCACACAGTTGCTTTCACCAGTGGAATTTTCCAGGCTAAAACCACTGGTTCTTCTGTTGGGCTGGCCTTACTGCTACAGCTGTGAAAATGCCAGGAATCTACTTGAGGCTCTATGGAATCCTTCTGTAAGCTTCAATTAGTATTATTTTTTGTCTTTTTTCTGTCAGTTAGAAATTCACGCGTGTTTTTGCTGCTTTTTGTCCAGTTAGTGTCTTTTGTTTTGCTTGCCTTTTATCCTAACTTATATCTCAAAATGAGATTGCCACATATTTATATATTCATAGTCTTAAGTTAGGGAGAAAGCTCATGTACATGTAATTGGCCCCTGTTAGGCAGACAAAGCATTGACCCTTCATCGCATCACTGGCCGATTTCTCCCCTTTTTGCCTACCATGGAGCATGGTTCCAGGGTAGCAAGAAAATATTAACCAGTTTAATCAATGATGTATCCGAAAAAACAAGATATCAGAATATCAGGAAAGTAAGGTATCAATTCAGGCTCATAAGAGTTGGGAAGGGGGAGGTGATGGGTGCTTGTACACCCCATCAGCCATTAGGGTGTGTCTATTGGGTACAGGCTACAGTGGATCCTCGATATAATGAACCTCTATATAACGAAGTCCTCGGTGCAGCAAACGATTTTTTTTACCCCACTAATAGTAAAATATATGAAAAAAGAACCTTGATACAATAAACAAATTTTGCCAGTCCCTTGGCCCTTCATTATATTGAGGTTCCACTGCAGTTGCCTGTACTGCTGATTTTTTTATTTTGTTAAGAACAGTTGACATCAATCTGATGTCAGACTGAGTAATTTTTTTAGTACAATGTACATCTGTTTGCCACAGAGCATTGAACTTGTGGTTTTTCTGTCCTGCCTTAAACCTTTCAAAAATACAAACTACCTGCTACTTGTGTGTCTAAAAGCATGCAGAGAGCAGGCTTGTGCTTGTGAGAGTCATTTCATAGCCAAATCCAGTGAAGAGTGTTATTGGTTTTTCACATTGTATTTATGAGCAATATCTGTGCAATGTACAATTTGTTTCCTTTCAGAGCGATCAAAATTCAACCTTAGATAATCCACATTTTTTCTTAAATAACTTTGCCGCGGGAGCTTGCTCTGAGAACCTCAGGGTACTAATGTTATATTGTGTGAACAGAATGCCTGATTTAAAAATCGAGGTCGGTTTTGAGCCAAACAAGAAGACAGCTTAAAATTCCAGTTAGTTGCTACATGTTTTGTACTTAATCCTTTAAAGACAATTTATTGTAAATGCTGTTCTTTTTTTGTGTGTTTTTAGGAAAGGGCAGCTCATCCTTTACTACACCAGGCCTGCCAAAAACTTGCTTATCAAGTTCAACTGGTTCAGTGGTGCACTGAAAAGGCGCGGTAAGGTTATGTTTACACTATATCAGAGAGCTTTTGCGCCGGCATGAAAATCATACCGGAAAGGGTTTTTGTTCACACATAAGAACGGTGATTTTGGCGCAATTTCTGTAAAGGATCGAAGCTGCATACATTGGAGTGTCACAGATTGGAAAGGTTTTGTGCCACTCACGCTTTGGTGCCGTGTGAACAGTTCTCAGTCAGACCGTAGCAGATTTGAATACGTAGGAGCGAGCACTGGACAGGGCTACCCAACGTCAATTTTCGGAAAATATCTGTTCGGAAGATGATATGAGAACTAGAATTTTCGGAACGTTTGTTGCAAAATTTCTTGCTTGCCTGCCTTTCCTAGGATTTTCGAACATCGAAAAACTCGTATAATTGCCCGTTTCTAACGGATTTTTACCCTAAAAAGGTCACCTAGAATTTTCGGGAGCCTTTTTTCTGCCTAAAATTTTCGAAAAGGTGAGTTTTGATCCCTATAATTTTCAGACACTAGCCTTTCAGCTAGGAAATCCGAACAGATGAAAACTTTTTAGGGGATGAAAATATGCCTATATCTACCGTTTAAATACTAAAATACGTTTAACAATGCTAATTTTAAGTGCTTTTGAACTATATTCTCGTTGGGTGCCCCTGACTGCAATCTATATAGACTTGCTACAAGTCGACCTCTCAGATGTTCCTAAAATTGAGCGAAACGAGCTTCAATGCATGAGCGAGCGCCGAGCGACGAAGTCTCGAGGTCGACTTGTTTCGCCTTAAGGGATTTAAATCATATTATAAATTCACGCGGGAAAAAATGATTGACATATGCTGTGTCGGGAGCGGCGTGAAATATCGCTCACTTTCCTACTGTTCAGTTGTCACCGGTAGAATTTTCGACCAGTGAATTTCTGGCAAAACAGGTATGAAAGTGCCTTAAAATGGCATAACCAACCAGGAAAAAAATAGACTTTTTAGAAAGTCTAGAAACCACTAACATGGAAGTAATATTTAGGAGTGAGGACTGGGATTTAGTAGTTAAAGAGAACTCCGTTTTGCCTCAAAGAAAATAAGCAAGAAAAAATTGTATGGTTGTAACATGGTTGTTGGCCTATATGTCCAGACACTTAAATTGTGCGTGTATGAGGAGGAGAGGGGGGGGGGGGGGGGGCGGTGTACAACATTTTTATTGGTAGGAAAACGCATGCCAGCTTCGCTTTTGAAAAACTCTTCTCGGGAGTACTCGTGTAACTGAGTGACAAACATCTTTCTCATGTATTCACCAGACTTAAAAATCACCATCAAATTTCCATCAAAGAAAGTACTAGTATAGCAATATTATTAATTCTGTTTCTACTTTTCAGTCCTCTGTTAGCGTCACCTGAGTCGGGATCAACTCGTCACCAACAAGCTTCAGAAATGTTCCAAGGCCTTGAATCACACTCCGTGTTACATGTCCTGCACAAGTCTGTCAGCCTAGCGTATCTTCCCGAGAAAGAAGTCTTTGAACTTTTAAGAAAGAGACCTGTATTTACTCCTTTGGAGTCGGGCAAAGAATTGCTAGACGAAGCGGAAGAAACTGTTGGAAAAAAGCGAGATGGAGGCGATGGTTTTCCGGAAAGACTTGGTGGTGAAAGACAAAATTCCGAAATTCATCCTGAAGTTCAAAGGGATATCTTTCTCTACCATAGCTATTGTGCACTAAAGAATTTTATGGAGGTTGTTACGTCTTCGGCAGAAGATTTTTACGGAAAAGCGCTTGACAAGAGCTTGCAGAGTTCAACATCAGCTACAAGTGGTGATACTGAATTAGGGCTTAATGAGAAGACGTATCATACACAAGTTGAGAACAAGCTGGAAGCTGGAAAGGCTCACTTAGCTCAAGTGTATCCTTTTACTTACCGAGTGGAGATTCTTGAGAATATCTTTAGTCTCCTATTTGGTACTTTTGAAGACTTGTATGAAGGTAGAACTCAGCAAAATGAGAGCGATGATTTGGACACAGTGGATGAAGAAACGCGGAGTTTATCAACCAGCAATCGCACAGCGAGTTGGGAGAGTCTTGCGAGCTCTGTCGAACTATCCGTTGACGTCCATGGGTCATTCAGCCCCAGTAAAGACCAAGAGAAATTAACGAGCCCAGTATCCTTTCCAACGACCTCTGAGTCTCAGCACAAACACAAAGAAACTTCCACCACTTCTGGTGTTGATTCCTCGTCTCGTCGCCAGCTGTTTACACATAAAAGATCGGATTCAGATTCAATTTTGTTAAAAAAGTCAAAGGATGCGACAGGAGACGATAAAGCTGCCGAGTCTCCCGTGTCACGAGATGACACTGTTAAAACAACGCATTCCGAGAATGATACTGTTCTCTCCAGTAAAGGATCGTCACGAACGGCTGTTTCTGATGAAAATGATTTAAAATGCGAGTTTGTGATTGATGATTGTGTTGTTCCCGATGTGTTAAAGACGCTTAAGGAATGCTTGATGGAACTTAATGCTGCAAAGTTTGCTGAACTCAAGAAAGGTACGCCTCCTAGACTGTTTTGTTGTGAGTTTATGTAGTTCGAAACCTCCTGACCTTAATACATTAGGCAACACCCGGCCTGGTTTTTCGAGAAAAGTTATTGACTTTAAATGAAGATCAATCACAATTTTGGGCAATTTTTAACCCCTTAATTCATTTTCCAGTTTTTTGATTACTTGTGGCTAATTTTATGGGTCAATATTCTGACTCGTTACGATTGATTCATTCCTTGCGTGGTTCGACCAGCTCCTAAGCTTTTCAATTGTCTATGAGTTAAAGTTCCAGGCAAAAAGTACGGAGATGCCCCTGATCGTCTCCCTTATTCTAAGGTATAGCAATACTCACTGTTGTTATTTATATATGTAAAGAATGAAACAAACAATCTTTTGTTTCGATAACCAACTAGAGTGCGCTTTAACAGTGAGCTTCTGGTTGGCTCATTTATATCAATAGGTGACGTCACAACCTCGTTCCCAGGGTTCTCTCTTACCCTACCCTATGGAGGAGAGTGGGACGGGTAGGAGAGAACCCTGGGAACGAGGTTAATGATGTCAGTGTGAGTGCCGCTATAGAGTGTTTGCACATGACGTAACGGCGGCTATATTGGTCTCCCAAAACAATGAAACGGCGGCCATGTTGATGTCCCAAACCATTCCTGTGGGAGTTGCACTCTTTTCTTATGCAAACGCTTTCTTTTGTTCCAATAAATTTGCGTAGATGGTGGCCACGTGAGTGAAAACACTCTTTATCTTAAATGGTTGTTGGAAACTTTGTTACTGAATTCCTCTGTTTGTTTCTATGTAGGAAGATCGGAACAAAGCTCAGAGAGGGAAGAATGGCTTCAAACGTCTGTTCCCCATATCTCAATGGAGCAGCGCATCTCCCGACTGGGTCAGTTCATCAATGAAGCACAATGGAGATTCCAGCTGGTGTCCTGGGACAACGGAACCAATCGACAGATAATTAGGAGTTCCAGGAAGAGGATGAACAGGAAACTGCAGCGCATAGCGAGCTCGGATGAGAACTGGAAAGCAGTAGCAGCTCAAGATGAGGACTCAGATGAGACTTTGACAGAAGGCACGAGCGGTGAGAACTGGGGGATGAAACTCTTTGATCGCTGTAGACAGTGAAACGATTTTTATGAACATTTCCATATTTCCAGAAACAAATGGTACTATGTGCAAGTACGGTTGAAGAGTTTTTTTTTTAATGGTCATATCGTAGGCTTTCATCCATAGACTCAAAAGTAAGAACCTGCTTATAGAGTACAACATGATTTAGACTGCAAAACAGTCGGTTTTTTTTTCTTAAATTCATTAAAAAAAATGGTAAAGTGTGGCGTAAGAGTATTTTTAGGGTCTCTCCCCAGTCTCGCTCACTGTTTTGAGGCCTCGTTCCAGACCTTTTGTTTGACTGCTCGCCCGTGTTTGAATGCGCAAAAATACGGACTGTTTTGCAGTCTAAATATGATTGTTCTATGATGTGAAAAAAAAAAAACTTGCTAGAGAGGTTTCATTTGAATGGTCACGCTGCTGAAGAGGTTGGTTTTAAATGGTCTCGCCTTCGACCGCCATGTTTTATGTTTTTTCTCAAAACCGTTGATCTTTGGTTTTTGACGTAATGCGCATGATCAGCACCGAAACAAATGCGCTGGCAAGATTTAACTGCCAAGATGATTGCTTTGGATTTCATTTAAGAGAATGTATTGTTACAGTAATAGCTTCTGCCCTGTTCCTTTTTATATTAAAGTGTTAGTTTGATAATAATGTTTTACATTTTTCTTGTTTTATCGTAGACAAGTTTACACGACCCCTCAATGTCTTAAGTGCTTTAATGCTGATCGTGTTTCAATAAAGGATATTCATTCATTCATTCATTCATTCGTCAAACAACACATGTAGAATTTCGTCCATGAACAAGTGTATGTCATATCTAGGTGATTGATAAGTTCTAACTTTTAGGTCTGAGGAGTTAATCTTAAGGTGTGACCAGTCAAATAAAAGCTCTTCAGCAATACTTCCTAATGGTACCGTTTGTTTTTTCATTAGCAACAACAAACAACAACAATTTTTATTAAAATTTGAAAAATAACTAATTACATTACTTTCCCACCCGCAGATAGCTTCTAAACTAATCGAGGCGGGGGGAGTTGAAGACAAATTACAAAACAAGATTTATGTATAGGTGGACTAAATAACAGTGAAAACACTACTACACAGTAAATAGAATTTAAACTAATATAAAACAAAGGAAGTACACAGCAATTACAAAGAGAGGCTAACCTAAAGTATTAAATAACTTAATAAGACGGGAGACTTCGACATAATCATCTTCTGACCGCAAGAAATTTAGTAATAATTCCTTTATTCTTTTACGAAAGGACGAACGTTTAAGTATTTTGATCGAATAAGGAATAGAATTAGATGGTTCAGTAATAATAAATAGATGGAATTTGATTTCGGCCCTCTTAGGAGAGATCTCTCTGAACTGAATTTTTTGTTGTTTATAAAGGAAAATTAAAGTCAAGAAGGAAAGGTGCAACCTCAAAGGAGAATTCCACTGAATCAAGCTCTCATCTCAGCCAGGACACGCTTACTACAGGTAAAATCTCAACTCAAACAGGTGTTCACCCCTAAAATCCTTACACACATTGGGCAGCAGTAGAACTTATAACCTGCTTGGTCGGCATTCGAAATGTTTTGCATGAGGAAAGAATGAGGAAAATCGGTTCCTTGTTCTCGGATTCCTAATATTCCCGATTTCGATTCCCGATTTCCAAGTTTTGACTCCTGATATTTCCCTTTCGATCGTCTGCCTAGCAGGCTTTATAACACTGATCTCATACATCTTCGCAATTGTGGGCAATAAGTTTCGTGAGTTTGGCCCCTGATTAGCGGAATTACATTCAATGGCCTAACGTAACCTCAGCCAGTGAATTTGCACGTTTAAGCGCTAGCTTATAACCTCAGTCTTTTGCACTGGGTACTCGCAAGAAATGTTGCAGAGTGTAGCCACGTCGAATGAAACATGTTTTACACATTATTTTAGGCGATGTTACTCCGTGTTTTTGTGTGGGCAATAAATGCCACCTAACCGTAACATTGTTGTTTCTGCCTTAAAGTACGTCTTCATTTTTTCAGAACCCGAAGAAATCAAAGAAAGAGTCAGGAAAAGACGAACGAAAAGGCGACGTCTGACCTCAAGAAACTCAGCCACGGAAATTTCTAACTTGTTGACCAAGGATGACAGTGTCATTGCGCGCATGCTGTCTTCCCCAGACACCCTCATCTACATGTGCATGAGAAAGGACAACTCTGAACGCGCTCATCAGGTCATTAAAATGTTCAACATGGCACAGAAACCCAGCGCTCAAGCTGCAATGTTTGCAGAGAAGTACAGCAAAAGCGTGAAGCATCTGGAGAGTTTGCAGCCCAAAGCGAGGCGAATTATGGCGTCTCAAGGGCTGAGTAGATCTCGCAAACCTATTGGAGCTCTGGGAGCTGTTGCCATGGCAGCAGCCTCTGGTTCTTATACGTCACAAATTTCTAAACTCATCGACGATTTATTGACCACGCCGTCACTAGCGGCTGTCGTGAATCCTAGCCTTAACCCTGAGGACTTGACCAGTGGTAATTCAACACTGGTCAAGTATTTAAATCCACAAATGGTTCCTGCGATGCTGTGTATTGATATGGCCAGTACTACCGAAGTTTCTTGGTCAGTATGTAAGACCTTGCTGGAGATGGCTAAAAGTCGGCTTACTGAAGGTAAGATAATTTTTGCTGGCAAAGCTTCAACTTTCGAGTTTCAATCCATGTCCATCCCTGCAATCTGTAACAACAGACGGCGGAAAAGAGTTTCATTTCCTAAGTATGGTCCTAAATAACAAAAGTAGGCCATTATTTTTGGGATTCAACTGATGCGAAGACACGTCAGTTTTAGCTTTTTAAATAGATTGCAAATAATTCTAATTCTATTTCTAATGGAGCCTCAAGCTGAAAAGTTTTGTTTTCCCTCGAGTCCTATAATGTTTCTCCTCCTTTAAAGAGGATGATCGTGATGTTGGTTACACGTGATAATTAAAGCCGTCAGTAATTGCAAAAGTAAGCCATGTCTTTTTATTTTAGACACTTCGTCTCCTCCCTCCAAGTCAAGTGCGCCCTTTCCAGGCATCAAACTATTTATGAACCAGTTGGAGGAGCTGTTTACTCAGGAACAGTCACATGGTAGATCTAAGGTCTCGTCCAGTGGTCTCACCATCTCCATGACGGCCAAGCGAAATTCTCTGGAGTTGCTTCTTGTTGGAACGCATCCCGTGTGTCCGAAGAGTATGGAAGCTCACAAAAAGCTGCGGACACATCAAGAAGAAGCGTTCAGGTATTATTTAGCAATTACTGAGTGAGGCTGAATATCATCTGAAGAATTAAGGCCGATCCATGATTCTTCAGATGATACGAAAGCCGAATTCAATAATTGTTTTATTATTCATTCAAAGCAATTTCTAGATTAATAACAAGCTAAATAATGCTTGCCTTCGTCGATGTTAAGTTCATCTCGATAGTGCGTGTTTGTCGGGAAATTTAGAAGATAAAGGGCTGTTCAGGTCTGCAAATATGCTCCAAATAGCAGTTGTCTTCTTGCTATTCTTGATATGTTTTTAGAAAATAGTTCGCCGTGAAACGAGTGAAATGTTCCGCCATTTTGCACTCACTACCAAAACAACTCGGACTCGTCCTCAGGTCTTCTCGTTTAATGGTTCAATAATCTGTCAATTTTGCTGCGCGATGGACGTCATCAGTTCAATATCGTAAAATTCTTCCAAAATTGGTCGACAATAGCTGGTTATGATGAATTATGCGTGGGATTTTAGCCAATCAGAAACGGAGAAATATTTTGAATGAGTAATAAAGTATGACCGGTCATCGCCAGGCTTGGAATGACTTTTGATTATTTTCGTGTGCTTGAAAAATTTGTTGGACGGCAGCCTAAGATAGTTCTCCATTTGACAATTGTAAGAGACAGAAAAAAAAAACGGTGCAAACGGTGTGCAAGAAAAGCGAAGTAAGGATCTTTCGCAGCCTGCTCCGGTGATACTTTCGGCTCTCGTGAGCTTGCTCACAGGATCGCTCGAAGTGTCTTGACTCTTTCCTGATACAGCGGAGAATAATGTCTTGGTTTTTTTCAGAGGTGGTCTCAGGGTGTCCCGCTTGGAAGCAGCTCACTGTTTAAGACTGCTTTTCACTACTGACATAGTTGGAGTCGTAATAATTACAATTATTGTAGTTGTAAGAGTGCTTATGACCTTATCAGAATCAACAATCGGAGTCGCAATCCGAAATGGTAAGAATTAGAATGAAAATTTTGCTGACTTTGTTGCTTAGGATCCAGTGCAAACCAGATTATCGGAATTGGACGCAGAGGCGGAGAAAAGGCGACGCCTGGGTACAATTTGCGGCGTCGACGTCACATGTTGGTTGAGTTTGTTATTGGTTCTTTCCCTTGCTCCGAGCGGCTTTACTCCAGGTATTCAGGTTTTCTCCTCTCCTTAAAAATTAAAAATCAATATTTCTTTCTTCTTTCAGGCGACTGGAGCAAGCATTGGACGAAGGGGATACTCTTATTCAAAGCGTAGAAGAGGTCTCCCAGAACGCACAGGCCCAAAGGAGTCTTGGCGGAAAAGCTTCGTTCGATCAAACGGAGAGGGGCCTGGCGGTGAGAATTGGACTAGTAGAAGTACAGAAGGCATTTGATTGCGTTGAAAACTCTGGTCACGTGACCACAGCTGTTGGAGGGAGCCTGGAAGAGAGATGGGATTATATGAGCAGTTTGTTCAAACACGTAGATGCACTGGCAAGTCTTCTACTGTTTTGGAAGACTAAGTCAGCTGGTAAAGTGCAAAAAATTTCTTGTTAGCCCTTACACATAAGGACTTAAGAAACTGGACAGAGTTAAATTTCGCAAAGACTTCTAGGACTGTTACCAAGTATTTTTGAGCGACCCACGTCAACCGGAAGTGAGGTCTTTTTGATCCTAAAGCACCTTGACGCCACCAAATTTGTATTTCTAAGTGAGAGGATTATAGAGAGGATTTGTCCAAACATTTGGGCAAAATCACCGTCCAAAATGTAAAAGACCACTTCCGGTTGACGTGCGTTGCTCAAAAACCTCTTTGCTAAAGCTTGCTACTAGCTGACCGCCCCGTACCCGGTAACGATCCTAGAAACAATTGCCGGACGCATTTCGACTCCAGTTTCCTTCTCGATTCTAAAGTGAATATGAAGCCCGTCAGACTCCTTTGTTGTTTCTTTTGTGGACTGTTGGATAGCATTCCGTATCATTTTGATCTTCGTAGGGAGCTTAAGTAAAGACGTTTTTTGAGAGACATACGTCAACCGGAAGTGAGGACTTTTCCCTTTTAATTTGCCTTGACGCTTTAAAATTTGTACCGCTTAGTTACTTTGCACTTGTAAAGACGATTTATCTAAAACTTAGGGCAAAACCACTGCTAAGGAATGTAAAAAGTCCAATTCCGGTTGTCGTGTGTTGCTCAAAAACGCCTTTGTCTAAGTTCCCTATTGACCAATAAAAACGTCATAATTTGTGAACAAAAAACAAAAGAATTCTGCACCGTCAGGGAGTTCCTAGCATAAACTGCGGCACTGCTGTTTTTTAGCCTTGATGTTTGCCACGTTCCATAATCATTCTTTTCTACTAACTATGCCTGGAAAAAACAGATTTTTTCTCCCCTACATTCGATCATATAACCTCGGCTGTACGCTGAGTTCCAGTTATTACAGAGAATAAGAATATGGTCAATGACATTTGTTCTTTATCGTTATAATTATTCACGGTCATCATTATTATCATCATCATTGTCATCGTAATGGTTGACATTATTATTATTATTATTATTATTATTATTATTATTAACGCATTTTTTGTATCAAACATTGCATTCCAGATTCTACTTCGTCAGTTCCCCCTGAAGTGGACATGAATCGTCCAAATTCTTTGAAAGCCTCCAATCCGTTTATTGTGTTAAATGTAGGCATCGCAGAAGCTCTTGGAGTCCCCATGTTTGAAAGAAACATTCCCCCCAAAGAGTGAGTATCTGTGTCGTAATTGCCGGGGTATTTTCCATTATGTCGCTATCTAAATCTGGGAAGACGACTTAATTACTGTGGGTACGGAAGGTGGGTCGAAGAATTTACTAGGAGCGAAAGAGGAGGCAAATCTAGAAACAATATGCAAATTTTTCTTTCTGTTCGTTAACAATGCCGCTTAGATATAATATTAGAAATATGGGAAACTATTATTGTTTAACTCTTGAAACCATATTTTCTTTACAGTTTGGAGAAAGCAGCTAAAAAACTCCACGTCAATTTATCCAAGGTAATAGTGTACAACTGCTGCCCTGCTGTGAAGGCTCGCGGAGGAATCAGTGACAGAGGTTTGTACAAACTCCGTTTTGGTTAGGTCCAGAGGGAACTAACTTACTAACTCGCTACACTACTCGCGGCTTCGTCTTTTAAAAGAGTTGACCTCTGGGCAAGTCTTCCCAGGTCGTGCTTCCGTGGTTGCTTTGCTTTTAAGTTACTCGGCTTTGGAATTCGCAGAGAAATCTCACTTCATTTTCCCGACCAATCGTAGCTTGCTAATAATAACAGTAATCAAAATATTGTTCACAACCGTTTTCCGGCCATTGGCACCCGTTACACCCGTTACACGATTTTTCTTTGAGATTGTAATTTTGTTTAAGTTGATGGGCCTTGGGATTTGATGAGAAATCTTGCGCCATTTTCCCGACCAATCATAGCTTGCTCACACCCGATTTCCCGCCACTGGCAGCCGCTTCTCGATTTTGCTTTGAGATTGTTATTTTTTTTAAGTCGTTCGGCTTTGTGATTTGTAATGGTAACAGGACTGAGTGGAGTCCAATTCGGTCTGTAATCATACGAGTGATTAACAAAATCGGACGACCGCGTAGCGGGAGTCCGATTTGTTTAATCACTCGTATGATTACAGACCGAATTGGACGACACGACGTTCTGTTACCAATTAATCATAACTTTAACAAAATTAGTAATATAGCAGGCTATTTTTTTGAATCAAAACACAAGAAATTCGACATTTTGTTTTGCTAGCAGTGAAAAAAAAAAGCGATTTAAGCGCGCGCGTGATGGCGCGTACTGTCCAATTACTTAGGCATGACGCGTACTGTCCTATTAAACTGTCCAATTAAGGCTGAAATCAGGGCAGTTGATAGCCAATCAGATTTGACAATTTTGTTATAGTTATGATTAGCTGAGAAATCTCGCGCCATTTTCTTGACCAAAAATAGCATGCTTACACCCTTTTCCCCGCTATTGGCAGCCGCGACGCGTTTTTGCTGTGAGATTACGATTTTTTTAAGTTGCTTGGCTTTTTGATTTGCTGAGAAATCTCGCACCATTTTCCCGACCAATCATAGCGTGCTCGCTCTCGTTTCCCCGTCATTGGCAGCCTCCACGCGTTGTTGCTTTGGATTTACAGTACTACTGAAAACCGCTGTAAACCATAACCAGTGGACTAGTGAAGGGAGTTGTCTAACCCGCTCTGTACCGTCTGTTGTTTTAAGATTTTTCTTTTGTTGATAGATGTTCGTTGGCCTTCCTCTGATCCTGTTATCTTGAATTCCGGCGGCAGATGGACAGAGAGTGTTCGAGACCCTAATACTGTGGTTAAAGATCTGTTGTCACGTATGATTAAAATGCTTAAAGGTAACAAATTATAATTATAATAATAATTATAGTTATAATTATTTGTTACACTATCCACTAATAATTATTCATTACATGGTCCATGAAAAGATATGAGTGTCGTTATTAAAGTGAGCTATTTTCAGTTTTTCACAGGCATGAAAACTGGTTAAAGAACCTTCTTGAAAGATTGATACGAGTTTTTCTTCTTCTTGATTAAAAGCGACAAAATATCAGTTTATCAACTGGCTTTTCCTTGTTGCTATAAGCCAAACATTTCAAGCATAACTCCCCAAAAGGAGCTGTTTTTGATAAATAAAAAGAAAACATTTGACTATTCTAGCAAATGTGTACATTGTCCCCTAGAGACTGAGCAAAGTATCTACATCAATGCAACACGTTATTTGAGAAAAAATGAAAATCATTTTTGTTTTGAATAGGTTTTCCATCCTTACCCAATTTTGAACCCCGAGGGAAGTGAATTCCTATTTCATGAAACGCGCACCTCTGAAGAAAAGTTTGATTGTGGTGGTATTTAGTTTGTCTAACACTCTCGCACTGGAAAAAGTAGTTTTAAAATAGCTTACTGACCATTGTGTGATGTTGTGCTTGGGTCTTTGTCGTGTCAAATTGCACTATGGGATTGTTTTGGAGGAACAATTCTGACCCAGTTTCTTGCGCAATTTTGAAATAGCCAATGAAGGAATTGACAGCGTTCCCAAAAAAGTCCCATAGTGCAATTCGACAAACTCTGACCCAGTCTAACGTTTTAAATGATCTCTTTCAGATGTAGGTGAGACACACGGCGGTCTTGTAGACGCCAAGTTGGCGCCTAACGCCATAAGGACTCCAGAGTTCCAAGCCATCTCACGCGGCACGGCCGAACTTCAAAGCGTCAACTTGGACCTGCTGAACTCAGACGCAGCTAAAGTGACCTTTTTTGTCAATACGCTTAATCTTCTTATAGCGCATGCATCACTGATTCAGTTTGCTGACGCGTCCGTTGATGATTTGAGTGAGGTGTCGTCTCCTATCGCCAGACATGGTTCATTCACCCGGCTCGTAGACGCGTTATCATCGTCCTCTGGGGGAGAAAGCAAAGGCGGAGAACATGTGCCCTTGACGTCCCTGGAGAGAATTTCGTTCCTAAAGCAGCATTGTTACTTTATAGGGCAGCTGGGTGTGGTAAGGTAAGAAATGAAACGTCGCGTGATCAACAACAAAAATTTCAAGTTCCAAATTCCAGAATGGTCAAATTGGCTCATTACAGAACTAAATTTGAATTTCTGACTGGGTTTTCAAAAAGGTACCCACTTGAGATTATGGCTATTTGAGACGGATGAAGGCCGGTCCAACAAGTCTTAAATTCACACCAGCGGCAGAGCAGGACGAGGAAACAACGAAGAAAAGGGAAGAAGTAGACGGAAGAAATATTGGGCGCAGTCTAGATTGATGATCAGATAGCTCCATAGCAACAACCATTATAAAGCATGCACCATTTAAAAAACCCAGTCAGATTTGAATGCTAGGAAATTTTTATGCTCTTTTTTGCCTCTCCTGGACTGTCCATTTGGTGCTAGTTTTGTCTTTGTTTTTGTTACTAGTGCGTTTGATCTTCAATACGTTATTTTACACAAGGGACTTGTGCCGCCAAGCACGTTTGGAGAGGGTGTCATCATGTGCTTTCCAGGTGAAATTTTAGCTTTTCTCCCTTCACTGTGAAATTGTTAAAGACTGTTTTAATGAACTCGCTGAATTCAGCATTCTGCATTTAGTTGCACGCTGAAGAATCGATTAACTCCGAAATGTCTGTTTCGATCACACTAATTTTGGCACTTGGAACAATTCTCTTAATTACGTGGCAAACAACACTTTTTGTTCTAGGCGAATTCACACCGACCCACATTTGAAATAAATTTGAGAAAGCCTCCACCATCGCCTTACCCTCCCCTCTCCTCCCCCACGTATCCCCCTCCCCTCCCCTCCTCCCCATTACTTGTACTCCTGAGGTACTTTGTTGACCGTGATAAACGTTTTTACACAAGATTGTCTGCGTATCTACCAGGAACAGCTTTGCTTCCCAGTTCCTCTTTTCCATCAAATTGAGCCCTCTAAGTAGTTTAATTGTTCTCGCCAAGTGTTCATTCATGATGGTATCTTTCAAATTTTCAGAGAGAACAACTGATGAAGTCAAAAGGAAATATAGGCTGACTGCAGCTGAAAAACGAATCATCTTTGCCATTTGCGATGGCTGTTTGTCATCGCCGGACCTTCAGGTAGACTAAGGGTCGGTTATTTAAACGAAGATTTACTTACCGCGGTTTGGGAAATCTTTGAAACTCCAGATCTTTTTTTTAAGTGGGTTATTTTAAGAATGCTTGTCTAGTCTACGTTATGTGCTTTAATGACACTGTTCACGAAAAATGGTGTTTAGATAAAAGTGTTCGGTAAAGTGAAAATGGCTAAGAACGCGGTTTTGTTAAACACTGGCTAAACTCCATTTAAATAACTCGCCCTAAAGCTTTCCAGTAACTGGTTTGGGTATTATTCGACAGTACTTTAAGACGGCAGTATTCATTACGCTGTGTAAACGGAAACTGACTTTAGGTCCGTGGGGTCTGTTAAATGTCACGACTACTTATATGAAACCTCTTCCTCTTATGCTGTAAAATATGTTCTTACTTTTGAGTCTGTTGTCAAAATCCTTCTCTGTCACCACTCAAATGTAACCACTTCATTAGAAGTGAAGGAGCTAATGCCGGTTCTCAAGATATTGCGAAGTCGGGCCACATTTAATTTACCTTTGTCTTGCTTTAAATTCAGGTGTTTGATGTAGACGAATGTGAAGCAGAGCTGTCAACTGCTGTACGTTCGTACATAAATTCCCGAGTAACACTCAACCAGGAGACAGGACAGATAACATTGCCTGAAATCCTTCACTGGTATAGAAAAGACTTCGAAATAAGATCTTTTAATACAATAGACTCACCGGCCGGACATGATGTGTCCCTTTTGCTTCAAATGGAGCCCTATCTTTACGATAAAGCAGCTGCAACGCTACAGCAAATGCTCCCAAACATCACTGAAATAACATTCACCCCATTTTGTTGGACGTTTGGCTACAAGTTTGAGTCCCCAACTCTTGAGCGGTCTTCCTCAAGCTCGGTCTTCCAGCGGTCCAACTCTGTTCCCGACAGCATTTACTTGAGCATGGAGTTATCAGTTCTTGCGCGAACAAGACAAACCGAAAAAAGAGGCTTGTTTAGCTTAAACGATGCCACGCTTGAGTATTTAAAGGAAAAGTCACCGCTAGTCGCGGCTTTAGCGAGGTTAGTTTGCTCTGCTTCCGCAACATCACAGAGCATAGCGGAAAACAGCTCACTGACCTCAAGTACAACTTTAAAGAGTAAAAATGTGGACTCCAAAGATGAACCAATAGAATTTCCTTTTCAAGTAGCTCTCGAGGAAATTAAACAGTTTCGATTTCTTCAGCGCTACATTGCTTGTAAACTGTACACGATAGCGGACATGCTAACGTTTGCTCCAGTAGATTCAGAAGAATCCGGTGGAAGCTGTGGCAGTTTTGATATCATCAAGCTTGATTCCAACCTGCATTATTTACAAGACGGCACGCATGCCCCGGAAATTTCCTTGTTCTCTGTGGCTTTAGCTTCCGAGGGAAGCCGACCTATGCAAAATGCTATCCTCAAAGCTAGCGATTTTTTCTTACGCAAAGGTTACTTTGAAGATCTCTTAGAGTTAATAAGTTCCTCGGATCTTCGCGGTGATGGCGTCGGAGGTCCGGGTATTGATTTTCTACTGAGCTCTGCGATTTTGAGCAAAGGAGGAACGAGATCGGATTTCCGAGAAAAGATAAACACTGTCTTCAATGAACTTGGGATTCCAGAGTTGAAGTTCGGTCACTCAGTGCGTAAAAAGCCATGGACTCTCCTTGCAAGAATGAAAGACCACAATCATTTGGCCCAGCTGGTTTTACGAAAGCTGGACGAGTGGAATGCTAAAACTTGCATTGACATGATCGATTTGTGCTTGTCTCGTCCGCTTAAAAACGCCCGCACGAGAGACGACTTGGAGAAGAAGAAACAAGAGATAGCCCTACATCAAAAGGTGATTATCATTCCGCATGTAAGGGGGTGTTTACATGACACCGGGGCGACTTTCGCGCCGCGGCGAGTTCACTCTGGTTCCCTCTCATGGCTCTACATTTGTTTGCATGATACCACCACAAAAAGTCATGCCGGCGTGAGTCGCCCCGGCGTGAGTTCACTCCGGTTGTCGCACCGGGGCGAGAATTTCACTCCAGTACGAAGTCTCGCAACGGTCTCATGTAAACACGAAACGACCACCCGTTTCGGTGTGAAATCGGTCTGCCGGTAGACTGGAACGGGTAGCGCATGCGTAATGTTCGCGATTTTGAATCATACGTGCATTTTATCAACAGGAAGTGTACCTTCAAATAACGAGACGTGAAATGACCCAGTCATCATGTAAACGCGATACGAAATCAAAAAGTCATGTCGGTATGAAACTCGCGCCGGTGCGAGTTTTCTCATGTAAACACCCCCTAAGGGAAACGCCAAAAATTGTTGCGCGTCTTCGCCACTTTAGAATCAAGGAGGAAACAACATGGTTATTTTTGCATAACTGGAAAAAGGCTTAGATAAAGCTGATATATTTTTTATATCACTGATAGTTAACTTTTCGTAAAGACTTCTGGGACTGTCATCTGGGGGCGCCACGCAGCTCTTTACAAGGCCTCACAGTATTGGCGGTGAAAACAATAGACTCAGAAATATAACAATGACTCTATCCGTAAAACAATGGAGCTGCGTGTTATGGAGAACCAATGAAATTAGAGGTTTTTAAGAGCTGTGTACTATCTGTGTTGTTAGCGATAGGGGAAAAACTGGCCAATAATAGCTGATCGGTGCGTCTCCAGTAACGATCCTAGAAACAATTTCGGGGCGCATTTCGGCTCCAGTTTCCTTCTACTGAGGTTGTTAAGTGTCGAATAGATCAGGTGAACTAGACTGTTTCGATTTCTCGGGGATGTCAGGCCGGCGATACATGAGGGTTCCCAATAGGATTCTTCAATCCCATAATCACAACCCAAAACTTCGTGCCATCCCGAGGGTTCTTCTTGGCATCTGACCTTCCAAGTATACTTTCAATCCCTAAACTCGACCCGATTCCGAATCCCAAGCTCCAAATGAGGAAAATCTCGGCTCCCGAAAGAGCTATTAGAGAGATTAAGATTCACGTTTACGCCAAACGGCAAACGTGAATTTGTACCACGTGACCAAGTTTTCCCCTTATTTTTCGTTTACTGTTTATTGCTTCTACACAAAAATAAGTAGTTTTATGCCAGTTTTGTCCACAAGAATCGTTCTGGACTGTTTTTATCTGCTTATTTTCTATTCTAAGAAATTTTCAACTGACGTTTGCCGTTTGCCGTATGCCGTAAACGAGAATCTTAATCTCTCTATTGAGGACCCTCATGTACGCCGGGAAGCACACCTCCTTCTTCGCATTCTTGCTCTTTCCAGGCTCATCATGGCGGCTTGCCGTCTTATTCTCTCAGCGGACTGATAAAGTACAGCTTTAATTCTATAGTTAAACCATCGAACACTCCCCTCCAATATCATGTTTGCCGCAAAAAACGTCGTGTGGCTAAACCATCGAACAATGTTTGATCAACCGTCAAACAGTTGCGTTTGCGCAGATTCAGGTGCGGTTTCTGATTGGTTTTTCCTGGTTTAGCTTGCTTTGTTGGCCGCGGTGGCTACCAGATTAAATGTTTTGTCGTGAAGAAAAATGTTGGATAAATTTGTTTGTTCTGGACATAACATGGGAGAGAGACGGCTAAACAGTCGAACGTGCTCTTCCAGCGTAATGTTGGACGAAAATGTTTGATTGTTTAGCTTTAAGCATGTTAACACAATCCGACCATATTTCATCTCAGATTTCTCAGTGTGCAAAGTCTGCACAGTTTCATGTCATCATTAAAGACCAAGATCAGACTTCACAGTCCAATCTTAAAACCTGGCAGGGCGTGGCCGCCGTTTCTGAAGGAGAACCGAAGGTTGTTATGGAGTTCCTTCTGTCCGTACAGCAGTTCGATCTGGCTGCGGATTGGGCCGAACTTCATGTTCTTCCGAGACATTTTCATAAGGTGAGAAACACTTGTTTTCAGTGTTACTTTTGGAATGTTTGCAGGAATGAAAAGCAGAGCAGGTGGGGGTGGGTGGGGTGGTGAGGTTGGGGGTAGGATTAAGCTGCTTTTCTGAGAACCCGGCAAAACTCAAACTTTTATTTGTTTAGTGACATTGCCAATTGGCTTTAACTTAACTTTTATCTTGCGCGCGTATTCTGCGCCACAAACAAAAAAGCCCGTCCTCACCCAGCGTTGCAACTTACCCCTTGAAAAGCCTTAAAAAGAAACGGATAATACAATACTTTTTTTATTTTTTGTTGGTACCGTAACGCAAAAGTTAACTGGTAGTGGTTGTAATCTGCAACACTTGGAAATTCTTTAAATGAAGATATGATCATTGCAGTCGTAATCGCAATTTGAACAATTGCAAATCTATCCTGAAAAAGTAATATCAGAGCGCTAAAGTGCTCAAATTTGTTGGCTTCATCTCTTCATCTTAACCCGTGAAAGGAATGAAACATGGAATGAAAATAATGTAAACTGCGGAAATACAAATAGAAGTGAAGATGTGGCCATCGCAGTAGCGGTTTTCGCATTGGTTTTGCCTTACTACTCTTTGAGAAGAACGACAGTAGCTTTCAACACCTTTTTCAATTAGCGCGATTGTTTACTCTCACGGCTATTTATTGTTTTGTCTTGGAACAGACTATCAAGGAAAGTCAACTCAAGCAGCTGTTATCTCATAACCCGGAGGAGCACATGAAAGCCTACAGGATACTAGAAGGTCTTCAAGATCACGACATGACTCTCGCTATCTGCGACTCTCTTCTTTCCCAAAATCTTCACGTCGGTCAAACGCTGTTTATACTTCAGTTTATGCTCACTAATCTATCCTCATTCCTGTCTCCAGTCCGTACAGAGAGATTACTTTGTACTAAAATGGGCGCCAAAGCTTTGCTGTGCCTACCAGTCTCAGCGAGGCCAAATTATGAGCATCTCGTGTCCAGGCCGCCGCTGCTGTTGGAGCAGTTGCTTATGAATATGAAAGTGGAGTGGGCAGCTAAAGTGTTCCAGCGAATTCAGGTACGAAAAGACTACTAACAAATTTCTTCACAGCGTGCCCCGCTCATTGGCTTCTCCAAGGTCACATGACAAGTGACGTTGAAACTGCTGAGCCGACAACATCAGAAAATCTATGTCGTCAAAAGGTCAAGGTGCACTGCTAATCGAAAATGTTGACCGCTATTTTGTTTTCATATTGGATCTTCTAGTGTGTCAATTGTGCAAAAATAATGCACCTAATTTCTTATTGACTGCACCCTTGAGAAATCAATTACTGCTAAGAATACTCTTCGTTATACCGAGGACTTCGTTATATAGAGGTTTGTTAATAACAGGTGTCACGGCAGTTTCGTCCTATATTCTCGCAGCTTTTAAATAACAGGTACTTAGTACAAAATAATCTGGGTGGAGGGCCATCTTTTGAAACGATGTAATCTCGTTACCTTTCTCGCTCCATTGTTTTTCATGCTCTACAACAACGTGTTTTTTGTCTTAGGTGACTGCTAGTCCCCCTTCACACGAATCCGTATATTTTTAAACCGCGTATTTTTTTTACACGAATCTGCCTTCCGTTCACACAGGTTTAAAAAATGTTCAGATTCGTGTGGCCCATTGCAATCCAGTCTGATACAAGTGTGGCACTCTTTTCATTGAGCTTACGAAATGTTTCTTGGAAACTGCCCATCTACCCCTCCCCTAAACCAACATTTTGCCTTAAGTGAGACGAAGTAAGAGTTGATGTTGGCTTAGGGGAGGGGTAGGTTTGCAGTTCCTTAGAAACGTATAATGATGGGAAATGTGTTGGGTTTATAACAGGTTGACCTGAGTTGCATGGAAGATGTAGAAAGTCTTGGTGATCACGGATGTACTGTGAAGGCGTTTGATGAGCTTCTAGCTACCTATTCCGCCAAAGCGCTGGAGTTTCAGGTTGTTCAGTTGGAGCCAAGTCAGACCAGGGGTGGGTAATAGGCCATTTCCGAGTTCCAAAAACTCTCATTTTCAAAACGAGGCAAAGTGCAAAATTCTCCTTGGGATAGTAAGTTTCATTTACATAAGAATACTTCATTAAATCGTTTTCATATCAAGGGCTTCACACTTAGCCTCGCTTTCAAACAGAGGTTTGGGGCAACTCGGGAATGCGGCCCATTCTTACATTTTAAAAACTCTGAAGGAAAGAGATATATTTGGCGAATAGTATTTTAGTCTCTGCTTTTCTAGTGGCATTTCGAACTTGCCGAGTCCCTGTGTGGCGTCTTCCCTTCCTTCTCGTTCAGTGCATTTCAGTGAAATAACTCGCTCGGACCACGTGACCCGAAACGCATTGGCCGCGCGAAATAATGAGGTGCGTTCCTTTGGGATGCTTCAGATCAGCGTCTATGATCCACGACCACTCAGATCGTGGTTCAAATTGATGCTTATTACAGGTTTCAGTTGACTAAGAATTCTTCTTACTCGCGAACTGTTGCTGAAGTTACTTGTAATCGTTGTGTCAATAGAACTTTGCAGCAGCATTATGCAAAGTCTGATCCAAACTCCCTCTTCGTCGCCGACTCCCTCGACTTCAGTGGGCGGTAGAATGACGCCACTTCCTGAGTCTGGACGCTACACACCCGTAACCTCAACGCCAGTGAAAGACAGAGGAGCTCGTGAGTCCGCTGTTGGAAGCCTGGAGAGAAAATCCCAAACCGTCCCACGAAGAAGAGTTTCCACTGAGTCACGTACATTGGCTTTGGAAAAGGAGAAGAAAACTCAGCGCCAGTCTACTCCACCGCGCACCACAGGGAGTCTGGGCAGAAAGACGTCTCAGATGACTGCAGTACATGGTGGTCAGCAGCTGTTCATTCCACCTGCTGCTCCTCCTAAAAAAGCGAACTGGATGCCAGACCAACAAGTTTCCATGTGTGTCATCTGCAGAGAGATCTTTAGCATGGTAGGTCCCCGGACACTTCATGCGTCTTACTCCAAGGTCTCGTGGGTTGGTTGGTCAGAAATATAGGCTGTAGTTGGCAGTGTAAGATTGCTTTAAAGACAGGAAGTAAATCTGTGATCTTTGTTGTAAAATACTCATCAATTCTTACCTTTTGGAGGTGGGGACTTCATTGTTTATACAATGTCCTCAATGTTTGTTTGTTTGTGTGTTTTTGTTGGCCAAAAAAGGCACCAGGCAAATGACTTCTGTTTTTCTCTACAGTGTTTTTTTTAATCTATTCAGCATGTCAAGGTTGAACTCAACCGTTGGACGAAGAGAGATAAAGTCAAACCCTGTTAATACGGACCCTGACGGGGCCATAGAAAGTATCCGTACTTAGAGAAAATGTAAGGGCTTTCTTTCCCCAGGGGCAAAGCAAAATGTCCGTAATAATGAGGTGTCCGTATTAAGAGGGTGTTCGGATGTAACAGGGTGTCCGTATTAAGCGGGTTGAATTTAGAGAAAATTTTAGGGCTTTTTTTCCCCAGGGGCAAAGCAAAATGTCCGTAATAATGAGGTGTCCGTATTAAGAGGGTGTTCGGATGTAACAGGGTGTCCGTATTCAGCTGGTTGAATTTAGAGAAAATGTAAGGGCTTTTTTCGCCAGGGACAAAGCAAATGTTCGTAATAATGAGTTACGGGTGTCCGTGACGCGGGGTTTAGCCTGCGTGGCCGGCGTTAAAAGGGGAAGGGGGAATTTGGGCGCGCGAGAGCGTGTGGGACGCGTGGTCTCGCGCCCTTATTCCCTACCCCTTCCTTTTCGAACGCCTCCACGCAGGCTACGCGGGGTTTGACTGTATGAACTTGGAACTTTCCGATTACTAAAATTGAACCGCAACATTTGCACATTTTTGGCCATTTCGTAGTGACACTGTTTTGTTTTTGCTTCTTTTCAGTTCAACCGTCGTCATCATTGCCGGCGATGTGGTCGGGTTGTTTGCGGGAGTTGCTCTCAACACAATCACGTTGTCACGGGATACGGGAAGAATCCCGTGAGAGTATGTGATACATGTCATGAGTACTTCTACTCTGGCAGGTAGATTTGTGAATGGTAATTTAGAATAGCAGGGTGATTTGCCAAATGTTATTGTTGCTGGCGACAAGAGAAACCCTTAATTCTAATCTCCAGGCTGTCATTATGCATGCTTGGCGCGTTTGTAGCTAGCATTCATTTAGGATTGATTAAATAAAAGCAACGTCACCTGTTATTTCAGTGGGCAAAAAATTGATATTCTTTTTTTCAATACGAGTAATTGCGGTCGAGTTTGTTTATTCTCTCAAAACAAGAGGACGATTTTTGCAAAATGTATAGTTCTAGTTTCGACAAGTGTTACGTCAGTATTGCTTGCCGTGAGGACATCTACGGTCGCTATTGCGTCCAGAAAAGAAACAATGATCACTTAGACTCATAATTTACCATTATCGTCTTTAAGGGAAAAGTTCTCCATTTTCTGTTGTCTAGAATAATCAAACTCCACCGCTAATATAATACGCTCGTTCTGATTGGTTAAAAACCTATAGTTTATTGTGCCGGTAAACTCATCGTTTTACTTAAAGTTATTTCATAAAAGCAATAGACCACAGCTTTTCGAGTGTTCTCCCAACATCCAAAGTTGGTTATCACGCCGGTAAACCCATAGAAAGTGTGGTCTATCGCTTGAATGGTCAATATTGATACCTTCCTTGGCCCAACTGGAGTACCAATGGTCAATATTGATACCTTCCTTGGCCCAACTGGAGTACCAATGGTCAATATTGATACCTTCCTTGGCCCAACTGGGGTACCAATAACAGTCTCGATTAATAAACTTAACCTATGTGTTAAATTCTTTGCCTCCTCTAACTTTCTGTAATCTTCGTTTACCAAAATGATTTACCTTATCTTTTTCGTCACTTTATCGTTAGGTCCCGTCCGTCCCGTGACGAATACTCTTCTCCTATTCGTTCTGCACCAGTTTCTCTTGAAACAGGTCAATCTCAAGGTAACACATTCTTTTTTGTGAATCATAACATGATTTATGTCAGGTGATCACTGCTTACGTCACAATGTAGTTTGTGCTATATTAGAAAAAAAGAGAAATGTTAGGGGTGGGGTAGGTGGGGAAAACCCGAATCTTATGCTGATTCAACGGAGTTATGTCATGGCTGCTCAGTGGATTTATCCTTAATTTTTTTGTTTTAAATTTGCAATCCATGTTAATCTTCTCCATTTTTCGCCATCCGTAATCCTTCCTAGTTAACTCTATCTTTATTGGGCGTTTCCCATTTGTTTAATTATGTATTTTGAGGTTTATTTCAGTTTTAAAATAATTCTGTCGCGTTACAAATAACGACTCAAAAGTTAGTGACAGGACTCCATTATTAAAGCACCGTCGGACTCTCCTCTCCTTTGCTGTTTTAGCAAATCTGTTTTTTTTTTTCTTTCTCTTGACTGGCTGCCTTTGTAGATTACCCAGATTCGAGTGTAAACAACAGTGCGTTCGGCAGTTACCTGGGCGGAAATTCATCCACAGAGTGGCTCACTGAGGACCTGAATGCGCGCTGTCTGTGGAAACTCAGTTTGGATGAGGAGAATAACTCTTTACTCAGAGAAGAGTTTTTTTACGAACAGGTAGGTTTTTCAATGAGCTCCAAAGCTCTATATTAAGAAAAGAGATTGTTTGGCTTTTTAAGCCTTTCCTGATTGGGGGGAGTGGGGTACAATCAACTCGGCGCTAGTAAAGACTACCGCTGAAGTCTTTTGTCTTCACACTCCTCCGCAGTTTATTTGTAAGTAAGAGGTGGATATCCTGTAACTCAGTCGGCTCTAGCCTCCCCGCAGACGTCCTGTGGGGTTTGTTTTTGTTCGTCACGCATTCATTTCTCCCCACGGACTGAATGCGTGACGAACAAAAACAAACCCCACAGTACGTCTGCGGGGAGGCTAAGTCGGCTCCCACGTGCTAATGATAAAGTACCGAATTTCATCATTGCTTTCGATACATTACAACGTTTTCCACTGAATTCTGATGTCCAGTATCACCATGATGATCATTTTGCCTCACCAGGCACCCAGTGCTTCCTTGTGTGTATCCATATTGGACCTTCACAGTGATACCAGGGCCTGTGGTAGGCTCATTCTAGACCTGTGTAACTCGCTCTCTCAAAAGTTGGTCCCTGTGGCCCCAGGAGTCAGGAATGAGGAGCTGGACCACAATCTTGTGATCAGGTAAGTTTGGAGTATTGCTGAAGGAAACTAAGCTCTAAAGGTTTTTGTAAACTTGGTGCTTGATGTCAAGGTTCTGTGGTAAAATACATGGGTAAAACATCTGTAATCATTTTTGAAGTTCTTTTCAGTCTGCCGTTTGAGAGTTTCCTTCACATTTCTACCTCTTTTGTTACGTGAATGTTTCTTGTTTTTGTTTATCTTTTAATCAATGCATTTAAAAGATATAGCTGCTAAGTCTTTCTAGCGCCGTAGGCGTATAACAGGACACCGTTTAATTGTGTCGTTGTTGCTGGCCTGTTCTTATTTCAGGCTGTGGAAATTCATGCATTCAGGATGATTGAAGTAGAGAATGATTACAGTTGAACTTCAACATAAACAATAGAGTCTTTTCTAGCTACTCAGCTTTCGACTTCTTCTCTAGTTCTGCTCACAGTGTGTCTTTTAGTTTAATTTCTTCTCTCGTGGACTGATATTTAGTTGTCGCAGTGGAATGGGGTGAGCGTTCTGGAGACAACGGTCGTTTGGTATTGCTTCTTGTAACTGATGTCGGTGGAACCCCATCCCAGACCTTCGCGACCAGCATAAGTAACCTATTAGAACGGAGGATACGCTGTGAACAGAGATTTAAAGTAGTAGTTGATAGCTTAGATTCGTTAAGACTCGATCATTTAGGCAAAGGTTAAACTGGAATCATAATCATAATACTATTCTTTTCTCAGTATGATACGTTATCTGCTGTTTAACGCCAAACTCAAGATGCTGAAGACAGGAGAGACTCAAGGCGTAGAGCTCTGCGATACGTACGTACCAAGTGTCACCACTTTCTAAAGTATACAGGAGATTCCAGCATAAGGACGACTACAAAGACCAGATTTGACTTAAGTTTTTATTCTCGTACTCTAAAAAATTGACACCTCAGAAAGCTTCTCTTTCCTTTTTTATCATAATAGATAGCTGGGTTATTTTTGTTGAAGGAGGTTAAGCATTCTTCCGATCGAAAAGTGATACAACTTCTTACATTTGATAACTTGTTTCTGTCACTACGACACTCTTGCTAAAACCCGTAGTAGATTGACGACGGCTGTGGCGTTTTCCTGCCAAAATGACGCTAGTTCGCATGCGAACTTCTTTACAGTATTGAGAAAACCTCGTCTGCGTAGTCGGAAAGGTCACAGTTATAATTGTTGACGGTAAATATGTATGTTGTGTTTTAAAACTCTTGTGTTAATTATGTCACGACTCTTTCTCTTGAGTCGTCACGTTAATCACACGCTCCTCTCGTTCTGTTGTCACAGGTATCTTGGTCACGTGGATCTTATGAAGTTTCTTGTGGAGTCCAACTGTGGAGATATTCCTTCACTGCGTGACCTCATGCATCCTGACTCTGCAAGGTAACGCAGTAACGAGGGGCAGGATTCAGCCTCGTTTGGAAGAGGCAGTGATGGATCCAGGGGGGGGCCTCCCCCACTTATTTTTAGACCAAACTGAGGCCCGAAGGCCCGGAACAAAATTGGGAGCCCCCCTCCCCCTCCCCTCTTATCTCAGGATCTGGATGACCGCCCCCCCCCCCCCCCACCCCCTTATCTGAAGGTCTAGATCCGCCACTAAGAGGGATGCAGTAGGCAAGTAGCAATGGTGAACGTCCATCTGAAGCACTTCTCTTGATGGGGACTAGCACTCGAAAAGTCATCTTTTGAATCTCTCCTAAGAGTGACCAATTTCAATTTTCTCCTAATAGTATCAATACATAATCAAGAAAACAGGTTATGAGAATTAATAAAATGGTCAACTACGGAAGAATGCTTTGGTTTTTTATCAACTTCTCTTAATCTTTTTTTTTTTTTGAGGAATTGTATAGAGATAAGTATGGAGAAATTTGTATGTGGATGCAATGCATCTACCAACATGACGGCACTTTTTAGAGTTCCAGCATTCCTGTCAATGCGGTGAGCTGTAGCTGACCATATCTATGTAATGGGAAACCGTTATAGATTAAAGTTGTAGGTGTAAATGTAGATATTGGAGCTGAAGAGGTTGACGATGACCTTCGATGATCTTCGAAGTTGGTAATATCTTTCAATCGTTTACTTTATATTACCTTTGTAGGCGTCTTCGCGACCGCTTCATCGAAGCAGAGCGTCTTACCCTTGCCATGGAGGTGTCTACCAAGTGTGGGCTTGACCCCTCAGGGGTGTGGGGTGCGGCCGCCTTTTCTCTCCTACAAGCGGGGGATTTTCCCGGAGCTCGAGAGAAGTTTAGTCGCTGTATGAAGGTAAAAGAACGTCCAATCTAACTTGACGGCTTTTCGCTGAAAAGAACTGATTTGATATGGCGTTTCGTTGTAACTTGCATCTAAACCTTTCATTGCCATAGTGAGTGATAGTGTCTCTAAGTGGTTCTAACTTTTGAGTCTGTGGATGAAATCCTATGATGTTACCATTCAAATGAAACCTCTTCAGCAGTACTTTCACATGGTACTATTTATTTAGTATGCAGCTCTAACTTTTGAGTCTGTGGATGAAGCCCTATGGTGTTATCATTTAAATGAATCCTCTTTGACATATCTATGACGTGGTACAATTTGGTTTTCCGCATGTTTCAAAATGAATTTTAGAATTTTTGTAGAATTTTGACCTTGATTACCTTTGGCTGTTAAAAACCGAGTTAAAAGGGAACAACCATTCTCTTTTCGTCTGTCCATCCATGCGTTCCTTGGGTTCATTTGTTAACTCTTTTTTTTTTTCATTTAATTAACCCTCAACGTGACCAGTCTAGATATAAGAAGTGAACTAACATGTGCTTTTTGCAGCCTGAGGAAGGAGGGAAACAGCATCAACAGCACAACTCGCAATACCTGGAAAAGATCATCGATATCCTTCAGTCATCACCTATACTGGCTTACAAACAGGTGCGTATCACAACTGTTCGGAGTCTTCCGGCATGATTGTTTTCCCCCTAAAAGAAAGTGAAAACAAAGTGACCAACACAATATTTTTCATTTTGACTGTAGATGCATGTGTTATTCTAAATTGAAAGCTAGGGCGTGGCAGCTTGTCTAGTGTTATAGATTTTGCCATTTTTTCTCACTCTTCACTACATTCCCTTGTTAATGTGCAAATATTTGATCTGCAGTCCACTGATGATCTTATGTCTCCTTTCAACGGTCTTTTGGAAAACAGTAGGGTGAGTTATCATTTTCTCCGTTTTATTTATTTGTTCACTTGTTGTCTTAAAAACGCTTTTCATTATACGCGATAATCACAAGAGTTTTTGTCACCACCACAAGAAGTATTCCTTTCTAGGTGAAGAAGACTCGAAGAGATTGCTTCATCTTAAGTTTGTTTTCCTCGTTCAGGTTTGTCATTAGACAGCTTTAGATTCTAATACGAGAAGGACTACGAGTACGAAATTTTCTCTTAAGTAAGTAGTGCTCGCGCGTGAGGCAGCGTCATTTTGGCGGGAAAACGTGGTGGCCGTCGTCATTCTACCTCGAGTTTTAGCGAGAATGTCGTAGTGGCGGGAACAAGTTGTCAGATATTAGTAAAATCCAACAAGTGGTCTGTTATCAATGCTGCGTTCTGATTGGTTGAGCTACTAACAGGCTATATGTTGTATCCCAGTAGTAGCGAAAAGCGCCGGCTTTTTGGTGGCAGAAAAGGATTAAAGTCTAGCTAGCTTAACTTCCTTTAATAACGATAACAGTGCTAACTTTTCTGGTGAAAAAAGTACAATGATGAATTCTGGGGTGTCTATTTTTTTGACAATACGTGAAAGAACTTCTCGTAATGGTAGTCCTTCTCGTCCTCGGAATTGATGTCTCTTTTGGTTCTGTGCTTGGGTTATAGAGCTTCCAAGGTGGTAACTCATCCCTTGACTCTAAGCGTTTTGATGAATGCCTCTATTATCTTCATACGTACGGTAGTCCCTCATCGCTCGTGGCCTTTTATGTAAGACACGGTTGTTTTAAACATGCCTGCAGATACATCTTAGAGAAGGTAAGTCCGCGGTTCAGTCTATATTTGTATTCTTTAAAGCGGCTATGTCACAGTATTTTTATGATTTCGCTATTTTTTTTATTTATTTTTTCGGGAGCAAGAGATGGCGCAGTGGTGAGAGTGGCACTCGCCTGCCACCAATGTGGCCCGGGTTAAATTCCTGGCATTGACGCCATGTGGGTTTAGTTTATTGTTGGTTCTCTGCTTTGCTCCGAGACGGGAGGTTCTTCTCCTGGTTCTCCGGTTTTCCCCTCCCCACAAAAACCAACATTCGACCAGGAAAGGTAGATCCACTATGTGGATGTGCTACCCCTCAACCGTTATTTATTATTTATTATTTATTATTTATTGTTTATTTACTTAGTTAACTACAGACTTAAAGGTGATGTTTGCTAAAAATCGTCGTTGCGAATCGTCTCGTGTAAAGGTCATGTTACACGGGACGATTCGCAACGGCAGAATACTTGATCTTGCTCTTTTTCCCTCGTTAGCAATGCCCCATAGAAGTTTTCATCGAAAGTTTCTTCATGCGGCTCGTTCTTAAAGGCCGTTGGTCACAGCTGAAAGAACAAATGGAGACCGCTGACCCGTCTTTACAGTCCTGGATGCCATACTTGACTGCCACTTGTAAATTTTTGCTTCGAAGAAGTTTTCATCATCAGCTTTATGAAGTACAGGTGTTCATGAGGGTATGTAGATATTGATGGTTCGTTCAATAAGCTTCAATAGGTAGGGGTGGTGCACAGTGCATCTGGATTTAACTGGGGGGTGGGTGAGAGCGCCAGTGTCTCTGTGTTGCGGACTAGTTAACAAAAAGAGAGAGTAATTTTCTGTGGTCTACACTCTTATAGACCATACAAATGACGCCAAACCGTTTTGGTGGAACCATGAGACGCAGCGATTAGTTTTGCTGCAGACTTCTGAACCTTTTTCTGCGTCATTTCTTTGGTCTATTAGAGAGTAGACCACGGACAATTGTTGCCTATTTGCTTTTTACAGTAACCTTGACAGATTTTTTAAACGTCCGTTCGTTTGAAATTGCTTGAAAATCATGCTCGGGAGACAGCGCCATCATCGCACCATTTCCATAGTTTATACTCCTATAGACCGTAGCTGTCGACCTATCAGCGCGCGAGTAAAAGCGCCATCATCGCCAGTACTTTGTTTTTATACATCTATATTCATAATAACTGATTCGGCCACAAAGTACTTATTACACATTCAGATTTGTAATGGTAACAGGACTGAGTGGAGTCCAATTCGGTCTGTAATCATACGAGTGATTAACAAAATCGGACGACCGCGTAGCGGGAGTCCGATTTGTTTAATCACGAGTATGATTACAGACCGAATTGGACGACACGAAGTTCTGTTACCAATTAATCATAACATTAACAAAATTTGTGATATAATAGGCTATTTTTTAAATCAAAACACAAGAAAATCGAAATTTTGTTTTGCTAGCAGTGAAAAAAAAAAAGCCATTTAAGCGCGCGCGTAATGGCGCGTTCTGTCCAATTACTTAGGCATGACGTGTACTGTCCTATTAAACTGTCCAATTAAGGCTGAAATCAGGGCAGTTGATAGCCAATCAGATTTGACAATTTTGTTATAGTTATGATTTATTAAATTATAGGGAATCTATTATTTTCAGGACTTTTTCCGCGCTGCACAGACATGTATCCGTTTTTACGAGGGCGTGGCCGGAGGTCCAGTGACATCATACGAGGACCATTTCGCCCGACTCCACCACTTGGAGGAAGCGAAACGCCACATCGAGACCGTGATCGCGGAGAAGAAATCTCCCAAGGGAACGGTAAATACTGTGTTCGCTTATCTACGACAACGCGGCACGGCTAGCGCAAAGAATGCCACGGAGGAACCCTCGCACGTGACCATGTCACTTTCAGAGCTAAACAGTCACGTCAATTCTATCAACTTACAGATCGAAGTTACAAACTTTATGCACAAGTGTACAGTTGAACGTGGGGGTACTGGTTTGCTGCGAGCGAGCGACGGAAGTCGCCTACCCACGTTATTTGGAAATGGACATGTCAGAGGAGAGTTGGTGGTGCAGGTAAATACGGAATTTATCGGACTGGCCGAAAATTTCATGATTTTTGGTACTTGAAACAAGACTTAGAATTACCAAACTAGCTAAGAATGCTAGTAGGCTGCGAATTAACTCTTGTCGATTTTGTTTGTTTGTTTAGGTTCTTCTTGCAGGGGCGTCTATTCATGATGGATTTATTTTAGCGAGCCGAATAATACAGGTTTGACACCAATTCAATTGTTATTACTATTATTATCATTATCATTATCATTATTATAGAGCGAGTTCACTCCGGTTCCCTCTCATGGCTCTATATTTGTTTACATGATACCACCACAAATTTCATGCTGGCGCGAGTCACCCCGGCGCGAGTTCACCCCGGTTCTTGTACCGGGGCGAGAATTTCACTCCGGTACGAAATCTCGCAACGGTATCATGTAAACACGAAACGACCACCCGTTTCGGTGTGAAATCGGTCTGCCGGTAGACTGGAACGGGTAGCGCATGCGTAATGTTCGCGATTTTGAATCATACGTGCATTTTATCAACATGAAGTGTACCTTCAAATAACGAGATGTGAAATAACCCAGTCATCATGTAAACGCGATACGAAATCAAAAAGTCATGTCGGTATGAAACTCGCGCCGGTGCGAGTTTTCTCATGTAAACACCCCCTAACCTTATGGCACTCGACTCTTTGTTCTAATTCAGGTATATTTCCTCCCTTAGCTGTCTTATCCTCTATCTTTCTTCTTTTGCTAACTTGTCTTCAAGGTGTCCTCAATATTTTTCAATGTTTTTTCGGAGTTCACTACTCAGAATGAACTCGATAAAACGCAACCAGCGTTGGAGACAGTCTTACAGCGAAATTTGTTGTATCGCGCTGCGCGTATTGCAAACTTCGAAGGGATTCTGGGTTTTTCTGCACCGTCAATCATTTGAGTGAAGGCGGGCTTAATGCAAATCACAATGTAACGTGCTCGCTCAGCTTGGCTGAGAATAACTTTAGACTGTTCAAAAATGGCGAAGGTAATCCCGATGGTGAGTGGATTTTTTGTCGAAGGAGGGAGACAGACGTTGCTTTATTCTTGCAAGTGAAAAAAGATCAGAAAAATTTGCGAAGCAAACTTAACTAGTCGATTCTTGCTCGAAACTGGAAAATTGCAAGGCAACGGATCGAAATCCACCAATCACGAATCACAAACCAAGCCTTTTCAAACTCGTGCAAGTAAACATGTGTTTTCTTAGAATTTTCCAAAACCCACAGCACGATACAACGAGTTTCGCTGTAGTCCATTATGTTTCCTATCTTGTCCTCTACCATCCAAGTCACCCAAGTCCCCTAGTCATCCAAGTAACCCTAGTCACCCAAGACACCCAAGTTACCCTAGTTACCCTAGTCACCAAAGTCAACTGTGGTTTTGCTGACATTTTCAATATTTTCAACCCTAGTCACCCTAGTCGCCCAAGTCACTCTACTCTCCCAACTCTCCCAAGTCACCCAAGTCACCCTAGTCACCCTAGTCACCCAAGTCATCCTAATCACCTTAGTCACCTAAGTCACCCAAGTCACCCAAGTCACTCTAGTCACCGTAGTGTCACCCATGTCGCCCTAGTCACCCAAGTCATCCTATTCACCCTGGTCACCCTAGTCGCCCAAGTAACCCTAGTCAAACTTTTCACCATAGTCACCCTAGTCACCCAAGTAACCCTAGTCACCCAAGTCACGGTAGTCACCCAAGTCACCCTAGTCACCTAACTCATCGAAGTCATCCTTTTCACCTAAGTCACCCTAATCACTCAAGTCACGCAAGTCATCCTAGACCCTCTTGTCACCCAAGTCATTCTTGTCACCCTCTTCACTCGAGTCACCCTAGTCATCCAAGTCACCATATTCATCCTAGCAACCCTAGTGAAATAGAGCCTTTGCATTAGCAGTGAACAGTATTCAGTACACTGTGAAATACGCTGCCATTGAATAGCAACACAGTTATTTTCTTTTAGGATTATAATCTACCAGCGGCACGTGTTTATGTAGAAGTCGGCCGCTCTTTGGCGCGGCAGTACAAGTTCTCGCATATTGAAGAGCTTCTAAGTTGCTCAGGAGAAACTGGACAAGTCTCAGACAAGTGCCATGATGACATCATACTGGCATGCGTCAGCATTGTATCCGCTGACCAGAGCCAGGTGAGTCCAGATTCTTTTTGGGAGTTTTTGTCACAGTGTGGCTCTACATGTTGTCGATTTTTTTTTTAAATTTTTGTTTTCGGTGGTTTCGCAGTAGTCATTATTCTGCGTGTAAGGAGTTGGAGTGGGGAAGGGAAAGAGTTACTTAACGTGAAGGGCACAACAGAGAGCATTCTGGTTCACCCCCTCTGGTTGTTGCGCCTTATCTTTCTCCTCCGTCACTTGTCCTACACCATTGATTGACTCCAGGTGATCTGTGACGTCACTGCGGGGGCCTGGGGAAAGAAATTTTAATGCCGTATCCCATAAACCAAAGCTGACGGGAACAGATTGAATTGAATTGAATTGGTGCGCGCGTTGGTTTATGGGATACGGCATTAAAATTTCTTTCCCCAGGCCCCCGCAATGACGTCACAGATCACCTGACTTAAATTGACTTTACAATTTTACTCACCAAAGCTTCCTAGCTGAGCACAGAAGTAGTGTATATAGAGTCTGAGAACTGCGGAAATTACTCAATTTACAGGAAGGAAAAACAGAGGTTTTTTTTGGTAGTGACTCTGACTGCTACTTTTGTTAACAAAATCATGATTACACAAGTAGTGGTTTTTCTTTTTTAATTCTTCTTTTTTCTTTCATATTTAACATTGCAACAGGCGAAGAACCTTGAAGGACTTATTAAACTTCTCAAGAGCGACACGAACAAGGTAAAACCAAGGATCTTCTTTTGTTCAATATCTTTAATAAAGAGTAAAAAAAAACCTTTATTTTAAGAGGGTGACACCTATTACTATAAATTATTATTCCACTATTATGTCATTTTACCATATAAGGTCAAGAGAACAAGCAGAATTCGAGGCCGTAATACACTGTAGTGTCCTGGTTTAACCGGTTTACAACAGGGCGAATACTGGCGGATGGAGAAGGAGCAACTATGGCTAACAGAATCAGGATGTTTTGGATACTCTTACTAGAAAATAGAAGCCAAAATAACATTTTTCTTTTGCAGTACATAATTAACCTCTCATTCAATGGTTTGGCATAATACGCGCGAACATTTTGCTCATTGTTAACGTCATTCTCCCAGACGGAATCAGGATGTTTCTGAATACTCTTACCAAACAATAGAAACCAATTGCCAAATAGCAATTTTTTTTGTAGTGGAATAATAAACCTCTTATTCGATGGTTTAGCATATAATACGTGCGGACATTTTGCTCATTACTCGTATTTTTCCGAGCCCCGCAGGGGCGAGGAAAAATACTACGCAATTCGCAAAATATCCGCACGTATTATATGCTAAACCATCGAATAAGGTGTATGTATTCTCCCTAGTGGCCCTCTGTATTTTACGTCTCCAACTGAAGACGGGACCGCCATTTTACGTGGTCATCCGAGCCACGCGAAGGTCTCGCCGCTTGCACTGCAAAGGGAGTGACTTCACTTCTCAGTTATTTTAAGACCCTGAGTATTGGTCCGGCCCCGGGAATCGAACCCGCGGCCTCCCGCTCTGCAGTCGACACGCTCTACCGACTAAGCTAACACTGCCACGGTAATTGTAATTGTCAAAAATATCACTATTTCCTGTAGATAAACGCGTTTGTCATGTGCGGTAAGCTCAAATCAGCTTATCTGATCGCCGTCAAGGGAGACCGCGTGGAAGCCGTACGGGAGATCGCCGAGGTGGCGCTGAACTCGGGACAGAGCAAGATGGTGGAGATCTGCAACAAATATCTTAACCAGGACGCTAAAAAGAGAGAGGCCCAGGAAAGAAGACAAGCGCTGCAGAGGAAACACAGCCACAACGCTGACTCCAAAAGATAGCAAAAAGCCAAAAAATAACTGTGGCATTAATCTGTCGATGAGAAAAACGCGGTGACAAGAATATTCCTTTTCATAACATCTTAATAAAAATGAAACTCCTATCCAGATCTCCCCTATTTTCAGCTGAGAAAAGTGAGATCTGGATACGAGATTAAGAAACGAGTATATCGCCAAGTGACGTAATGCAAATGATCGAAGAAACATTGCGCAAGAGGCTATTTCCGAGTTGTAAAAATCCTCGCTTTTTGATTAAGGCCAAGTGAAAAAAATCTGGTTAAGACGGGTTTTATTCGCTTAAGAAGAAAAGTTTATCTTCATTGGCCGTTTGAGGTTGCGCGTGGACTGTGTCCAATTGCACTGTGGGCCTGTTTTGGGGTCGTTATCTCATTTTTGTTGGCTGTTATCACGTTACACTGGACACCGGATCCCAGAACTGTCCCACGGTACCATGCGACACAACACCGACCCAGTCCACCCCAAAATGATCAGTGTCTAAGAAGTACACAGGACTATCCTCGTAGCCTGTATACGGCCGCCCCCTCCCCTCAGAAAATAATACACAGGCTATAGCCTCGTTTTCAAAACGAGTCTTGGGACAAAGTGGAAATGACCTATACTCTTACACAATGGGTCTTTTCCATTTACTAAAAGCTTTCCGAAACTTCGATGGAAAGGTTCATAGAGTGAAAAACTTGTCTCATTTGACACAAGTTCATTCGTACCCCTCTCCCAATAAAATCAAGATGGCGGCACAGACATTGCAGTGAATAGCGTGCAACTGGGAAATCCTTCCTTGTGAAAACTCGTAAATGGAAAAAGTTCCACTTTTCATTCTGAAGGATAATGAAACGTGCTCTAATAACCAGGGCTAAATACATGTACAGAATTGAAATCAAATGAAGCTTTATTTTTAAAGTTTGCTATAAATTTTGTGCGTTTCAGTAGGGAATGTGAAATAAATGAAAAAAGAATTACTTCATTTTGTACAAATTAAGTTTTGTTTTCTGGGCTTAAATCGAATGCCAAAATTGAAATTGTGTAATAAAGTTGCTTATTAGGCCTTGGTTTATTTTGTGTGTAACAGACCAATTTCGATATATTAAAATTCATACTTCGCTCTGAAGCTTAGGGGGATAAAACGAAAGAAACAAAGAATAAATTAATGATCTTGTGAAAGGTTTGAACCCAGGAGTCGTTTTCAAAAGTAGGTTCACCCGGACGACCAAACTCAACCTTCTTCCCTAAGTTATGTTGCCATGGAAACTGCTCTTAAATTCAAGCACTCATTGGTAGTTTTTACACTAGAGCCTAAATAAACTAAGAAATATTTCAAGACAAGTGAATTTTAGATATTCAGGAAAAAGAAGCTTCACACACAACCTTTTCTTTTTTACTTCAGGTTAACTTAAGGCTAGTTTCCCACGCAACATAATTAAGATTGATTGACATGATTCGCCTTTCTCAAAGCTCAAGAGACCGCAAATTCGCTAAGTCGGTTTTAATGAATTAAGGATGGTTTTCAAGTCACTTGAAACTTTCCTGAATCGTTTCAACTTTCCGACATTAAGGAGATGCAAAGTCTTACTTAATGGCCTAGTGTAAAGACAACCATTATTTTGAAGCACCAAATAAAAGTGCTGCTGTTGCTCGCAGTTTAACAGTCAAATAAGGTAAAAACTGGTACAAGCCACGTTTGGCCGTCGTCCCCTGGGTATGAGAGTCGTGATGCAACCGAGGAAATCTGGCGACGAGAAAACATGCAATGCATCATGGCGACTTGTCGATTGTCGTAAATGGAAAGAAGATGATCTTTAACTCAGTTTCCCACTCTACGTGGAAACAATTTTTGTCTCTTAAGTGAACAGAGTAACTACTTGATCAGTAGCTCGGATGCAATGGGATTAGATTCGTGCAAACCGAAAGAGGCGTCCGAGGAGACCCCGTTGAATCTTTGCAATTTCCCTTACCGCTCATTTCATGCTGATGGCAAACTCATCTCTCCGCCGTTAACCGTCCTTAAACAGATCAAGCATTCGGGACCTTTAGGACTGAATCAAATTATGAAGGTCACAGCTTGTGCTTTTCCACCGAACGATGACACAAGTTTAGTGACTCTTACAACCTTCGCAGGGCTTCCTCTTAGGAACTTTCGAGCAGGATTTTTTCAATGTTGGGATCTTGAACAGACTCAAGAAACGCAAGACGATAGCCTGTTTACGTATTCACCGCGTCCTGTGTGTTGTTTTTCTCCAAATGGAGAAATCGTGTCGTATATTTTAAACACAGGGAACGGGCATATAATTTTGGCTGAGCTCGGCCCAGATTGTAGCCTTGAGCCTTTGAAAATAGACTGCGATACCGCAAGTTATGGGGATCGAAGTCTGCTTTCAAGAGCTTTATGCTGTGTTTTCTCTCCAGACGGCTTCAAGGCTGTAACAGTTAGCAATGTTACTTTAGAGAATCACCGAGGCAGAGAAACAAATGAAATATGCCTGTGGCAAGTGATTTCCAAGAAAAGGCTGAAGAGTTATTGGCGAGTGAGCTGTGAAGTGGTGTTGCCTCGGTTTACAGGTCATCTGGCAAGCTGTGTTTTTTCAGCTGATAGCACTCTTCTTGCCATATCCAGTTCACTGAGCCAACTGTATGTTTTAAAAAGTGAGAATTTAGAACTGTTTTGTGCAATAAGGACAGACATTGTTGCAGGTAGTCCTTGCACTAGTGCATTTGATCCAGGATATCCACATCAAAAACTAGCAGCATGTTTTGAGGATGGTCTGTTCCAGGTTTGGTTTTTTGAAGATGGACAAGCCAAATGTACTAGAGAATTACAGCTTGTACAAAATGCAGACCGGTTGACAGCATTCTCGTACAGCCCTGATGGATCATTAGCAGCTTTTGGCACATCTCAAGGCATTGTCATTATAACAGAAACGGAAATTTTCCAAACTTTGTATCAGTTAGTTACCAGCCATAATATTGCACAGGAAACTATTTCTGGAGAGTCAGATATTAGAGCTGTCTGCTCTGTTGCTTTTACAAAGAGCTGTCAGGAACTAGCAGTCGGTCAAGACGATGGCTTTGTTCGGATTTGGCAGCTGCCTTTAAAGTTTGAATTGCAGCACATGTGCCGACTGGCAATAAACAAGTTGGTTCCTCCAAACCAGATTAAAGATCTTCCATTACCAGTGAACTTAAAGGCTTATTTATTGTATTCTTTCCTAAACATTGAAGAGGATATATTGTGACAAGGGAAACATGCATTTCATTTTCTCAGATGTTTTTATGTTATTTGACTGTACCCATGAGTAGAGGCTTCCCTCTTTCATGGCTTTTAGTGTAAACAACTACACGACAAGACAAGCCACGTGAATGACTTCGTAAACACTAAGGGGGTGTTTACATGAGAAAACTCGCTACGGTGCGAGTTTCATACTGACATGACTTTTTGATTTCGTATCGTGTTTACATGATGACTGGGTTATTTCACATCTCGTTATTTGAAGGTACACTTCATGTTGATAAAATGCACGTATGATTCAAAGTCGTGAACATTACAAATGCGCTACCCGTTCCAGTCTACCGGCAGACCGATTTCACACCGAAACGGGTGGTCGTTTCGTGTTTACATGGTACCGTTGTGAGATTTCGTACCGGAGTGAAATTCTCTCCCCGGTACAAGAACCGGGGTGACTCGCGCCAGCATGAAATTTGTGGTGGTATCATGTAAACAAATATAGAGCCATGAGAGGGAACCGGAGTGAACTCGCTCCGGGGCGAAAGTTGCCCTGGTGTCATGTAAACACCCCCTAAAAGCCATGGAAGAGAGAAACCTCTGCTGCTTATTGGTGTCTTGATATAACCACACATGAAACTATAAGCCAGCGTGCAAAGAAAGTAGTGTCCAATAGCCTGGGGCCAGTGGATTTTGCTGTCGGGATAGTGAACTCAGTTCTTAACTTGCCTGATGGGCAAGTGATTTTTTGGGGGGAATTCAAATTACAGAAGAACTGTAATCAATACTGCTCATCAAATTTTTTTGGGGCTAGTTAAAATGACTTTCGGCCTAGTACATGCTAGCTACAGCTTACCCGAATGACAAGCTGTAAAACTGACTTTCTTTGCACCCTGTAAGCTGTCTTTCAGTAGTGATTAGTAACCTAGCTTTTTAGTGAATATTAGGGTGAGGTTTTCCATTTTAAGAAACAAACCTTCCTGCTTTTCTTATGAAAATTATCCTGAAAAAATTAATCATTGGTAGCATTAGAACAAGTTACAAAAGAATTCAGGAACGATCATATCAAAACAATCAATTTCAGCAACTCCTTCAACTTTATTGTGCATTATAAAAACAGTGGTTTTGATTTAAATCAGGTAATGCAATCTGCAAATTAACAGAACAGCTCCTATGATTTTACTGTAGGTCTGTTTCTGCACCCTAATACTTCATTCTGGAGTAGCCAAGAAAGTTGGAGGAAAAATTCAGATAAGTTTGTATTAACATTTATTGTCATATTTGAATTATATAGAGCATATTACACGGTGACGCGAAGATATGAATTTTATTTTCGAGTGGCAAAACAATATTTTACGAATGAGAGCAGCGACTGAGTAAAATATTGTTTTTGCCACGAGAAAATAAAATTCATATCTTCAAGCCGCCGTGTAATGTTCTTTTTATTATATAGACAAAAAGACTTCGATAAAGTAATAGAGGGAAATGACCGAAATTACGTCATCGATAAACTCACGTGTGAGATTATGGAAAATAAACCACTCGGGCCCAGATGTAGTTTTTATGAATTTTACGAGTGGTATATTTTCCAGTAAAACACTCGTGTCTATATAATAAACCCCTTTAATTTATATATATTTTTTTTAATTGTTAGTTATTGAAACCAGAAAAAACAAAACTAATACTAAAAGAATAATTTTGATTTATATAATTATTTTTATCTTGTGAATAGCAGGCTGATTTATATCTATTATACAAGCCACAGGTCACCCAGGCTCTGTGATAGTACCACAGTACATTTGCAGAGTCCCCAGAGAGAAAAGGAAACGAATGCTACGCAGGCTAACATTATTACTGTTCATGTCTTGTGTAATTTCTTGTGTAATATTGACGGTCATGTTAAGGTATCATATTTTCAACAACAAGGGGCGCTATTAATGCTAATAACATCAGCTCCAAACGATTATAAAATATCGAAGCCAAGGCCTTTGGCTTCCCAGTAGGGGGCAAGGAACACATGGCGTCAAAATCACAGCTCTTCACAGTTTCTTCAAAACAAGACACAAACCTGGCGAGGGTGCAGGTTGTGTTTCCATGGCAACAGGGCAGACCAACTGCCATCTCATTCACCAACAGTTGTACCTTGTGCTCGCGTTTTACCGCGCTTTCTGTTGAGTTACACTCGTACAACACAAGGGCAATATTGGCCGACATCGTCACCATATTTGAAATCCTGAACTGTCGTTGGCTTTGCTGGAGGTAGTTGTCCGCTCGTAAAGGCAGAGAATCTTTGTAGAGGCCGAAGATTGTAAGAAGCGAAACCAAGGAGCCAGAAGAAGCAAATCTGAACACACCATGGACATCATTTTTCCCCTTGGAGAAATCTTGCAGTTGTTTTGTCATTTCTGATAGAAGAGGGCAAAGTATCTTAAAACTCAGCTCATTTCCATAGGAATGCTCGTAATAGGCTTCTAGATCTCCTTGATATTCCAATACTCTTACGTCTTCATCGTCAAGCAAAGCACACCAGCTATTATCCCCACGATTCATGATCCCAAATGCACAAAGCCTGAATATTTTCTCCACCATGTCGAAGGTTAGAGACAACCTCCCTGATAACTGAAGCTTTTCTTCAAGTCGCCTTGTCACGTTTTGGATTTCAGGACCTTTCACGAAATTTTCAACTTCGGCCACCCCATGTTCTTTGACATCAACTTCATATCTTGGGCAGGAATCGTCAGATGAAAGCAGTTTGTCGTTGTTTTCGTGGCCGGTAAAGGAGATAGCAACGGGTTGAAATTTTGACGAGCCCACAGGCCCTTCGCCCTCAAAGAGTCCGTAGGCGAATGACATAGCACTTTGCGCGGTGCGAAGCTTGTCTGATGAAACGAATTTATAATACTTGTTCCAATACTTTTTCACAAAGACTTGCATAAACCGAGAGCGAAATCTTTTCGCGATGTTGTGTTGCTCATTTTCTCCTGCAACGGATAACTCGCTTGGTTCAGCGTTACTCCACTCAGGCGGTTTGCTCCAAGGTATCGTCAGGTTTTGATCCCGAAAAGGAGAACTTGAAGTGTAAATCTCGTTCAGTTTAGTTAGAAGTTCGTCAATGTCCTCTCTGTCCCCATCACTTGGATATCTTGAGCCGTGACGTATTAACATGTTTAGATGAACCGGATAACAATTTTTAGGCGTTATTGGCGAGGAATTCACAACCGAGGAATTGAATTGATAAGCTGTTTTACTACCAAAGCGATTGTCTTCGAACTGCTCAGTTTCATATGGACAGAAACTAACTAACAGCACAGTTGTTAAAACGATAGCCTTTTCCATGTTTTTCACGAAGACAGTAAAGCAAATCTACATTTGCATGACAACCATAGCAAATAAACACTGTCCTTTACACCAAAGTTGCCTGAAGTCAAACAAACGTAACCGCGACTTATAAAAATGTCGTTATTGTAACGCAAGAAGTACAGGCAGAACCCTGACCCCCAACTCACGCAATAGTGGAGGGAGTCATCTGTAACATGATCGAAGAGAAGCAAGGCTGATTTTACAGTCGGGAATATATATATATCTTTTAACCAATACTTCGGAAGGCACGGCCTTCCTTCTTCAGGGTCTTACATAGCTAAAAACCATAATTCTCCTGAAGTTAGTGGAATTTTTTTTTCTTTGTATGCATCACGTGTTTGCACGGTTTTAGTGTAGGTAAGGACTCTAGGTAGGTTGTTTACCATTTATAAGGAAATTCCGGAAATTTTGGTTGGGAATTTTCGGTCGGTAAGAACGGTACGTATCGTTTACCATTTGCCTAAAATTTCCGGATTGTCGCGCCGCGCTAGACTGGATTCTAGTTACAACATGAAAATGGCACGAAACTCAAGAAACTTGTAAATGGTAAACGAATTCCCATTCGGAACGTCCCAATCGGGAAAACGGGACTACCTTTTCAGAATTTCCGTTTGTCCAGGGAATTTTCCAGTTGGACGAACCAAAAAATTGTTTACCATTTACATCCCAACCGGAATTTCCGGGAATTTGTGGTAAATGGTAAACAACCGTAGGCTTGGGTCGTTATCAGGCGGTGTGCGTCACGACCCACAAAGGTTCATGGGTAAAACTGTTTATGGGCCTCATTTCAATCGTGACACGATCGAGTTCGCATCTCGTGAGAGAGATGGATCAAAACCCGGGATCAAAATACTGCTTCCTTTTCTGAAAAATGTTACGGAAGAGAGCGATTTGGAGAATTTTCAAAATCTCATACTGGCCTTAGATTCTTGCTACTGGCTTCATAAGGCAATTTCCATAAGTTTATCGCGATTCGGAGACGATCGAAGAAGGCGCGATTTTAGCCGATTTTAGGCGGTGATTTCCTGCTTCTCTCAGAAGAGTTTAGGCACTGTTTAGTGCTGTGCTTATATGTATATTTCTATCTCAGAAGAGTGAAAGAGATCTGTAGTTCATACCTGGATTTGTTTAAATAAAATATTCGTCCAGTTGAAAGTAACGTTTGATGGACTTTATTAACCGGACAAGGAGGGGGAGCGCGAACAAAGAGCAAGGTGAGAAATCTTGCATCGTCTCTCATAACAATTTTATTTTCATCGACAATTTTGTATTATTTAGCAAACAGCGACTGTTTGTAATCCTTATAAGCGAATATATCTTTTATAGGCAAAGGGAAAACAGACCAAAAGTAGCGCCCGAACAGCTACAGCACAATAGGAATTTCACCGAAGCTACGGCCGCAGAAATAAACCACAATCTTGTCTGTACGTTCATTGAAGTGAGCGCAGTGTATCGATTTTGTAATAAACCTAACCTCACACTTTTAAAATCCTGTATGATGTTGTTATGCCAAAATCACCTGGTGATGACGCCTCAGTGACGTAGTCTGGGTGACGAAAAAACCACACCGTTAACCCATCCACCCTCCACTCAGCCAATCAGCACCTTGCCAACTGAGCCAGCTACAAATGTAGCTGTCAAGGGCCCTCGCTAAGCCGTTTATCATTTTTGTATTTAAGACTGATTACACATTAACGTTAACGTTGTAGATTGTAAAATATATGCACCACTGCACTGCATGTCTTAAAACTGGAGTTTGCTTGATTTAAGTGAGAATTAATTAATTCATAACCTATTGAACACATGTTTTGGTTACTTCCGATGTTTACTACACATTTATTTTAACGCACTAAAAAACGTCAAGTACATGTATTCGACGGGCGAATTTATTCAGAAAGCTAAAACTCAACCAGGTAACGGCACCTTTGGTTGATTCTTTGTGATAGTTTTTCTGTTGCGTCTGCAAGGATTTCTCAAGAAAGTACAGATCGTGTTGTTTTCTAGGTGACTCCGAGGGATTGTATCTGCAGTAGATGACATATCCAGTAGGTAAATTACGTTATGTACTTGTGTTGTTAAACTAAACGCTGATGCGCCGTAGGATAACAGAGAAAAATTATAGTTAACCTCGTTCAATAAGTTGAAGAATTACTTTAGATAATTTGGCGAATCATACCTTTCATCACACAAAAGTGAACAGTTTGCCTGAGATAAAGAGAAAACTGATATGAAGCACTACCAGCTTGCCTGCTAGAAGAGCTAAGTTTTAGATTTATGAGTAAAGCTGCTGATTTGGAATGACCGGGAAAGAAAAAAATTCGTAATGTCCCTTGTCATTATAATATGATTTTTGCCAAATAATATAGCAAAGGATTAGATTTTTATCTCTTAACCCTTGTTGTTGGTAGCCTTATTTCTTGAAGCGGAAACAGTAGAAGGGGACTTCCTTTAACATTTTCTGTTCACGATCACCTCCAGGCAGACTCAGTGATGACAGTCGTTAAGCCTTGCGGCTCACCTATGCACCGGTTCTTAGATCTGGCAGCTTACTTTATCGGCTTCTTTCAAAGACGTCTTCTAATGGAATAAATCGATTCTAGACACACAGCAATCTAGACTTATCAAAAATGCATATTTTTGGTATATTTATTACCCGTGATGATATAAACGTTTAGTGCGCGAGTGAATTGAATGTTTTGAAGAAAATCGGTGAGATAATTTCAATGTCTTTGTAATATGTTATGTTGTCAAATAATATGTTATGGTTATCGTTAAAGAGATGTAAATTAAGTAGATGATTTCCTTTTAAAGGAAACGTGACTTTAATCCTTCACAACGGCTCACGAAACTATCTCTCTGGGCATTAACAATCACAAGAATTTAAAAAAAGGGAAAGCTTTTCTCAAATTTAAGAAAACTACAAATATCCACTAACCTCCATTCAAAAATAAGAAAATAACACGAAACGATGAAAATAAATCACCGACAACGCCCACTTAAGAAAATACTCTCAATAATAGTTATGCATGATCGCAAAGCTCTAAGCGGAAGGAGCAGATATTGTTGATATTCTACAGGGCTCACAGATTTTAGTATATACCAAATCAGTGAATAGCAATTTTCGCGCGTTTTGATTGGCTACCGTAACTCGGAATATCCTTGGCTATTCGCCCTTTTGCGACGGAAGCGAAGATGGTGTCTCGTTTCGAAAAATTTTTGGACGACGAAATTTGAGCGATAAATAAAGCAGTCGTACAAACAAAGAGCAAGAAAGCGACGAACTTTAGCTTGTCGGTGCTTACTGGCAGGTAGAAAATTATTTTCTTGCTGAATTTGCATTGCAACAAAATCTCAAAAACGCACTTGACAAAATCCCCGAAATGTTTGTAAATGTAAACAAATTTCCTACTAAGTGACGTTTTTAATTTACAAAAAAGTTACTTCTTTTTCATTTTTATCCAACTGATTGGTAAATACTAAAACAACTTTCCCCTCGGGGTCGGTGAACAGCGCTAGATATAAACCCCGACGCTTCCCGTCGCGGTATATGTTTAGCACTATTCGCTTCCTCTTCGGGGGAGTAGGTGTATAATATACGCAGTTATTTATCTCGACACATTCCCGCACTTTATGGGAGACGTTTAATGTAGTTTGCATGGAAATAGTAGTGGAGTATAGTAAAACACCGATCAATACATTATTGCGCTTTGTGTTGATAGTCCTTGAAAGAAAACGGAATTAAATGGCAAGTAGTAGTACTTCTGTTTTAATGTAGTGATAAAGTTGAATTTCCTTCACACCAAACCATCTCGCTCCCGTCCCCGAGTTATACGTCCAGACGACCGGGCGGCTCATCATGATTCGTGGGGGCCTTTTTACTTCCGTTGGGAGCGGTGTAGGTGTTTTTCCCGCCCCCAGTCCACATTTTAATGAGCACTGGAGTAAGTAAGCTTTAAGGAAGGCAGAAAAATGCTAGAAATGCCTCAATTGTTCAGTTTCATAATATTTGGCATATACTTCGTGTACCGGACACAGATGACGTGAAACAAAAGAACATGAAACAATACCAAGCAGACTTTTCCCTGAACAGATCGAAATCAATCAAGTCTTTTGTTTAACGTCATCTGTGTCCGGTATACGAAGTTTTGACCCGAAGTTTTGATAAACTCTGAGCTCTATTGAAATGATATGTTTATTCTTTTCTCGCTGTGCGCTCTGACACCTCTCTCATTTCTTTATTTCCTGCATTGTCGAAAAAATTGTCCTTTATCAGGAGCTCCTGCCTTTATTTATTACAATTTATTACTATCATTTAATTAAAACTACCTTATGATGAATCCCAGTTCTTTCGTGAGAAGTGGAAAAGAAAATTTACTGTATCAGCAGGTTTATGGGCTCTTGATGACCGGGACTTGGATACGAATATTGGCTATGTTTGTCGTGAATTGTTTGCCTCGAGCAGCCATTTTAAATTATTATGACGTCATTTGATTGACGTCAGGAATCATCTCAAAATGGTGCCCCAACCACCGCCCCACTTCCCCCCTCCCAGTATTTATTTTAAAGCTTAAGTGAGAAATGTTCGTGTCATATTTTTGTTTAAGAAAATCTTTTTTTGGAATTTCGGCTTTCTTTCGAACAATTCAAGGTCGGAAGTGTTATTTTAATTGGGCCAACTTTGAATTATAAGGATTAGGGCGAACAAGAAAAACATTTATCTACGTTAGTAATACAAAAGTAGGTCACTGTCAGTCACGTCAGTCACTGTCAACAACAACAGTCCTATTCAGGACTACGTTCACCAGGACGATCAAACTCAACCTACTTTTGAAATTGACTCCTGGGTTCAAACCTTTCACAGTTAGTAATACAGTTGGCAGGTCCAAGGACTGTCTACGAGATCGATCTATTAGAACACAAAAACGTAAACATGAAAAAACCTTTTTGAAAAACCTTTTTCAAAAGTGGAATCCCCTGAATTTCGGATTCTTGTCTAAATTGTCCCGAAATTGATTCCAGCAGGGGAAAAGACTCAAACTTTCGTTGTATAGTTTGAGTAAACAAGTTGGACATAATCAGAACATTTCGTTCCTCTTTAAAAGACACAGGAGCTGAAATAAGGCCTAACGGATGTATCGACGATTTTTGTTCAGCACAATTTTATATTAGAAGAGACTTGCATGAGCCTCACCTGCAACTTTACCTATAACCAAAATTAATTATTAAACGCCCGTGTTTTTCATCATTCCATTTTTCATTTCCTTTTTCAGAAAAGGCGCGAGTTTATTGACCTCTAGTTCATTTTGTTCAATCCGTCTTTCAGGCGATTTAACGCGCATGTCACTCAAACGTATTAACACCTGATTAAGTCGAACTCGAGGAAATGCTGTACTTTGCGCCGTGCCAGGCTCCGTGCAATGGTCTATTTTGTTCTCTTGACGCAAAGTTGCCAAGCAGAAAATTTTCTGACCTCTGAAATAAAAAACAGAAATACTATTTAAACAATTTCCGCCTGCAGATAAACCCTAGGTTGACAATCATTAATGAGATTCTCTGAGAGATTCAGCTCTAGCAACACTTCATTTGAAAGCAACTGTGAGATTATAATACGTTCTTCGTTGATAATAATTTTTACTGGTTTGCCTCATCTTTCGAACGAAAGCATTAAATGACTTCGGTGCAAAAACACTATTTGTTATTGTTAGAAGCTATACAGCATTAAGCCGCATTATTCAAGCAATGAAGTAAGGATTCTTAAAAGCGCATTAACCATTTTTGTGTGTAATGCACAATGACACCGTTGCCAAGGAAACTTCAAACGCTCCTCGTATACAATTAGGGAAAATGAGAATTTACTGACTAAAGAGGCCGACACCTCTATTTTTATTGTCCACACTTTTCTTTTCTTTGGTTCTTTGACAGCAGACAGCTGATGTGAGAAAAATTCGTTTTATATTATATAATTTTTCTTCGGTGTTCACCATCCCTTCGAGTGTTCTCTTTTTGCGATCGCTTTTCGTCTCATTTTTGGATAGGCCTACGACTGGAACTTTGGGTACCACATTGAATTCCCCGGGAATAACAACGCTTTTCCTGTTTCTCAGTGGTAAGAAGCGTATAAAATTAATATTCTTGTAAAAAACGTAATCAAAATGCTGCACTTTCTTTCGCGCAAACGTAATCCTTTAATTTTTTATAGCGCTGTCCATTGCTTATGAACTTATCGCACGATATCTCGGCAACGGTTGTCACTGAGAAACTTCTTGGTAATATTGAGGGTGGAATCGTCATTTTCTGTTCGTATTGAAAATCTATCACAACAGCGGTGAAAACTATTTTCCTGTGACGTTCATGTCTATATAAACGTAGAAACTTAACCAAAAATTAAATTGCGAACCGATAAAATCATTTTTGTACGAAATGGTAGCAGTTTTCTCGCCAAGGCAAAGGCATTCAGTCATTTTTCATTTTGACTCGCTGAATGTACAACGCGTTCATTTTTTCAAGTCTCGGTTTTTCGTAGCGAGCACTGCATGGTGAAAAATTAGTTAATTAAATTCTTAGTCGTAGTTACGTCATGGATGGTCAGATTATGAGCGACTTTCGTCATCTTCTGCGAACAAGATTTGCTTTGAAGTTGAAATCGCAAATTAAAAAATTTACTGAAATAACGTTGGGAAATTACTAATATACAGATTTTAGCCAGGGCTAAAATCGAACCTCTCGATAATGTTTATAGTTTGTTTCAAAAAATATATACTCGTGTAATGCTAAGCAGCGAAGGCAACTCTGGAGAACGGGAAAAAAAATTAGCAAAAAGGCAACTTTGCACGTGCAGCACACTTTTTTGTACATTTCTTTGCTGTTGTTTTGCACGACTGCAACGTGAAACTTCCAGAAACTTCTAGTAGTTACTCGTTTTAAGGAGGAAATGTCGTACGTGTTCTCGTTCACTTTTTTTTCACTGCTGCGATGATTTTCACCTTGCATTGGTGGCCGCTAACATTTCTTATTTTCTCACCACCGCAACAAAATTTTATGCTGTTTTTCCAACAAAAAAAAGGTCTCCTTTGTTATTTATCTCAGTCTCGCTCTAGATCTCTCTCGCCCTTATTCTGGTTGAGCTTCGCTGGCCTACCACCTACTTTCTCTTTTTCTCTGTCTTTCTCTTGCTCTATTTTCCAAATTTGTGGACATGACA